>CAKNET010000002.1:0-462030 GCA_930272545.1 Sphaerostilbella broomeana
AAAAGTAAATAAATATATAAATTTTATTATTTTATTATTTATTTATAATTAGGTTTTAAATATTAATAGTTTTAATTTTTATCCCTTTTTAATTAACTTAATATTATGGTTTTTAAACCTTTTTATTCTCGCTGCTAGAAAAACCCTAGCGCCGATTAGAGCTGGTATATAATAGTTTTACTTTATTAATAAAATAATTCAAAACTAAAATTTTATAAAAATTTTATAGAGAAAAATTATCTAATATTATTATTAGAAATATTATAATTATCTTTTAATATATATTTATAATTTATATGTTTTGGGTTTGATTCCAAACTTGAATAAAGATTCATAGATGCTAACTGTTTAGGTAATATACTTAGGTAATTAATAATAATCCATTGATGCCCTTTCAGAACCTGAGGTCTGTGACCAAACTGCCTAGGAAATGGATAACGTAGGCACCCGTGGTGAATCACATACCTGGGGCCAGGGCACTGGCATATAGTGTGGTAGTTAGTGTCAGGAACTGTGTGGTGCTTGAGTTGGGGCCTGAAACGGTGCCAAGCAATCCAGCTCAGGTTTCCTACTAGAACTGGATTTGGGCGGGACGAATTGTCAGGTGTGACTATTGAGGTAGATAGTAACATGACGGTGCGAGCGTCACGCGAAACTGGTGCGTGTGGGAAACGCATGTCACGAAAACGCGCCAAGGGGGAGGGGGCTGCATCTCATAGCCGCGGGCGTCTTTCAGCGCGTATTAGGCCATGGCGGGGGTTCGTATTGGCAAATACTCTGACCGCACTGCCGCATCGGCGCAATAACGACCAACCACCTTATTTGCGGGGGCACTTCGCGTCCTTTCATTTTATCCCTACCTACCGCTTCTCAAAACAAATAACAAATGGAATAGTTAAGTGTTGTCCAATGACACATTGTACGAATTGCGCACCACATGCAATACCATGTTTTCGCGCGTTGCTTGCTGCCCAGTTTCTGAATATCATTGCCCTGCTGAAGTTGCACAATAAAAGGTAGATATCTTCTGTGTAAGATATGGCTATTTGGATGTCTTGATTGTATAAGATAGTGATTGAAATCCTAAAGCGCAAAATACCCCAAGCGGCATAGTCCGATGAGCAAGTCCAGCCCGAGTGACCTTTAATTGGAGTCCTCTTGAATGGTAGATGAATTCCTTGTCTTCTGCCAGAGCTAAGGGCTCTGAAGCGCTGTTATCTATTGTGACTTTTGGCTGTGAACGTAAATGCCGATGGTAAAAGAGCCTGGACGCTGTTTTTTCTTTAGTTTGCGATCAAAGGTTACCTTTATGAGATAGACGAGAACTTGCGCAGTACAGCGGAAGGTGAATCGAAGAAAGGGCCACATGTCAAGCATATATACTCGTACGTAGCTATTAGCTATAAATACTATGATTGTGCTACAATTTCTTTAATAATATGGGCTGTGATTTTAGCCTCCAATTCATTTTATAATGAAGGACAATCGCGAGCTTTTTGCACACAGTGGTGCACACTGCATTGTTGTTATTGTTGATTTCGCGTCCTTCCAGCTGCAGTTGTTGTTGCACCCCTTTTGTACGATTTACCCCCAACTTGGCATAGCCCAACCTCGCCTAGCGCTGTGCTACCATCTCTCCCTCCCAGCAGCCTTCAACCTCCCTCACACTACTTTCACAATTGCAATCAGTCCTCATCGTCCCCATCTCGACTCTCATTACTTCCTCGAACACCCCATCTCTAAAAAAAAGCGCTCAGAAATAGCGATATATCACTCAGGCATCACTGCGACGCTGACAGTATCTTAGCTGCCTTATCTGCACCATTAAACTTGATTTACCCAGGATGCGATAGAATTCATCCCACAGCTTGACAAACTTCTGGTGTTTGGCGACTTGGAGTCTGACCCGACTGTCTATCTAATGCCCAATACCTCGCATTACTGTGTCTATCTTTAGTCGAATATTCTCATTTCAGCACCATATCGCCATATTGTCACCCCGCACTGGCATCATTCTATCGCCAGAGCAGGAAACGAGGGTGCTCCCCACGGGGACTATCAAATCCTACCTGGTCTAATGAAGTTACGGCCACAGAAATATCCATTCCCTATCGAAAAAATGCCTCCTTCGTCCAAGAAGATCATGGGCGAGCCGAAATCGCCATCAGCAACCACCCCAGTTCGAGTTGCCACGCCTCCCCCTCCCTCAGAACGCGGCCGACTGGAATCACGGCATAACCTCGAGAAACCCAGCAGTTCTGGAATAAGGACTCGGGCTAGAGCTAGTGAGGTGGCCCGTCCTTCAACATTTGACGTAGATGCTGTTGATAGCGCTCTATTGAAAGAGTTGCAGCGGCCTCAGAGCGAAAGCACCCCAAGCTCCAGCCCGCACCGCAAGCGCCAGCGCATAAACGGAGATCGGTTTGTCCACCTCTAGCATGATGACTTTTGTTTCTTACAATGAGCACTAACAGTCACTTAGTTTCATCCCTACTCGCTCTGGCCAAGATTTGCAAGCCAGCTTCAGCCTTTTGCATGATGAAGGCTCTCCGGCTACCCCATCAAGACATAGGAAAAGGACGCCGCACGGCGAGCTCCATTTCCAGAAAAGTATGTTCCTTTATGTGAATAATTTGTTAGGCATCAAACAATTTACTGACCAACACCTAGCGGAGGAGGCCAATCGCACCTTTTCTACACTTCTCCGAGCCGAGTTATTTGAAGGTTCAGTCCCCCAAGTAACGCCACCAGCCGTATCACCCGAAAGCGCTTTACCACTTTCTTCCCACGTGAACACTCATGATGGTACAAGATCTCATACGCCGCCAAAGACCACATCCATGTCTCTGCCTCCCTCTTTGACCCCTTCTACACCTCACAAAAATCTGTTCTCTTACTTGTCTCCACGCCACCACAATAATGCGGCTGGACATCTAACCCCGTCAAAGACACCACAAAGTCGCCATGGCCCCAACCTGGATACTAGGGCAGAGATCTACAGTCTATCACCTGTGCGATTAGGTAGCCAGCAGATGCTGCTGAGCCCCCGTCGACAGCCTAGGGCAGTAAGCAAGGTCCCATACAAAGTCCTCGATGCACCTGAACTTGCGGATGACTTCTACTTGAACTTGGTCGATTGGGGAAGTGCCAATGTGCTGGGTGTTGGTCTAGGCTCTAGCGTCTATATGTGGAATGCACAGACTAGCAAGGTAAACAAGCTTTGCACATTGGACGATGATACTGTGACTAGTGTTTCTTGGATACAGAAGGGAACTCATCTTGCCATCGGCACCGGCAAAGGCTTGGTTCAGATTTGGGACGCTGAAAAGGCAAGGAGATTAAGAACCATGACAGGGCATACCGCCCGCGTTGGATCTCTAGCTTGGAATACCCACATTCTTACTTCAGGATCGCGTGACCGTCTCATATACCACCGAGATGTTCGAGCACCAGACCAGTGGTTAAAGAAGTTGGTTGGTCATAAGCAGGAAGTTTGTGGGCTCAAATGGAACTGCGAGGATGGCCAGCTAGCAAGCGGAGGAAATGACAATAAGTTGATGGTCTGGGACAAGCTTTCGGACACACCACTATGGAAATTCTCCGACCATACCGCCGCTGTCAAGGCCATTTCCTGGTCACCACATCAGCGAGGATTGCTCGCCTCAGGAGGTGGTACAGCGGACCGACGAATTATATTTCACGATACGGTCAAGGGAACTGTGGTCAACGAGATTGATACTGGAAGTCAGGTGTGCAACATTGCATGGTCGAAGAATTCCAACGAAATTGTCTCCACACACGGTTATAGTCAAAACCAGATCGTTGTATGGAAGTATCCATCAATGACTCAGGTGGCTAGTCTGACAGGTCATACATATCGTGTTCTATACCTTGCCATGAGTCCCGATGGGCGGGTTATTGTGACAGGAGCAGGTGACGAAACCTTGCGCTTCTGGTCCGTTTTTGGTCGTCGCCCTGGCACTAGGGAAGACGGCGAGGCCGGCGGTGGCAAGTTCGCTGACTGGGGTATCATTCGATGAATTGACAGCGAACAACGACACAGCGTGTAGGGTCAGTCTCAACAACTATATCACGAATGATTTTATACCCCATCTACCCGCATTCGATGACTAGGCTGCATATAACGTCCTTTTATTCGGGTATCGTAATCTTTCTAAGACCCGAATATTGCCAGCCAAAAGAGAAGAGTCGGCTGCATCGTTTCCTTTTAGAAGCCGAAAATTTGAGGGGTGCGCTAGACTAAGCATATTAGTATTGATGATTTAGCTTTTGTGGTATGACATTGCCTGGCGTGTTGATGGCCAAAGTCTATTATATTGGCAACATGTGGCTATTGGCGGTGTTGGGGGTGGGATTGTGTATTTAGCTCATCGGGTTGGCTTATTTGGAGCGCAATGAGTTTATTCATAACCAGGCGGGGAACGTCTTGGTAGCGATCATATTTGTTAGTTTATGCCAGCGTAACACACAGAGATGTGGATTATACACCAACTAGAAAACGGGTCACACCCTTTCTACTGATTTATTAGCCTCCCGTAAAGTTACTCTAGTTCTCAGAAAAAGCCACATCGAATTAGTTGTGCTGTCCCAGGAATTTGACGCAAAACGTCGTAGTTGAAGACTCTCCGCCACACCTCAGGAGTTTCACATCTGGCATCTGGCCTGCAAAAAGACCACTACGAGGCTTCAAAACCATCATACAGTTTTGTAAGTGAATATTCTTGAGGTAGTTTGAATGTCAACGATGTACTTGATCGGCCCTTTACTCCTCAACAACTATTGCTCTGAACGACCTCCACCTATATAACCAACAATATACACTGGGGCTGCAAAGCGTACATATAACGAGGGGGTATTAACTCCATACCAATCTTCGGGCATCATTTTGTTTGCGGAAAAAAAAATTAATGTCGGCCAACATTATTTATCTCGACTGCGGATGAATGAAAGAAGAGAGAATAATGTCCCAAAACAAGTTGACAATGATGATCTTGTCGAGCCCAGCTGCATCATAGTGTGGTTATCTGTCCAAGTTCAAGCTCTTATCTGAGGACTTCATCTTTCATTATATCGGAATCGCCTCACTCTCCAGGGCCTTTCGTTCTCTGGCAACATCCTTTGCTCCTCCATCAACCCCTGTCGCGCTAGCATTGGGCTTTTCATCTAGCATAGGAATCTGATCTAAACCTGTCGCCCGAGACATCCCCATATCTGCTCTTGTCATCTGTAAGCTAGTTAAAGGGTCCATTACTTGCGACTCATGACTAGCACCTGATGCAGGAGGGCCACCAGTATGTGGTCCCATCTGAGGCGACTGTAACAGCAGTTCTGGGGAATGTTGCCATTTTATCACATCCGCCTTCATAGCTTCTAGTTCCTTCTGGAAGCGCTTGCCGAATACGTCAATATAGTAAGTGGCCCCATTATAAATACTCCAGCAGAAGACAATGAGAAGAAAGCCTGAGGAGGCGAGTCGGCTGTAAAACCAGAGAGGGCAGGGTAACATTGTGAGAACAGCATATGAATACTGTATCATCATGAAAGCGGGCTCTTGAAAGCTATTAGGCATAGACAGGACGAGTCTTCCTATCCAAGTTTTGGAATATGACTTGCGAAGATAGGTAAATGATGTCGGACGACCAGCCGCAATCTTTTCCCTGCGACGAACGGTGATGAAAAAATAGTAGCTGAGCTGCCAGATAGTATACGGAATTGTGCTCCATGCCAGCATGGACAAGACGTTGGCGTAGGCTGTTGGTGACCCAGGCGTCGAATTCTTGATGGTCCAGATTGCTGGGAAACGGATTTGTTGCTTCTCAGGTGGGTAAAGGTGTACTATGCAATGGAGCGTCGTACAAGGCATAATGTGAATGAACAGTGAGGTGACCTTGTCAAAGCTGTGGAACACGAGGGAATTACGCCACATAATAATTGCCACAGCGTTATTGCCAAAGGCCAGGCAATAGGCAGCTGTGAAAAGCCGCTTGGAGTTTGGAAAGACCCATATGCTTAGACTCAGTAAGAAGTTGACAAAGTAGCATAGATCGGCCAGGAAATAGTGGTAACCTCGTCGACGATAGGCGAAGAATCGGATTGGAATGAAGTAAACAAGCTGTGCGGTATACCAGATGTGAAAGTACTCGGGGAAGCCGCCGAGAAGATATCCGCTTGCAAAGATGTTCATAACACCGCAAATGAAGGATATCTTTTCTCGGAGGCTAATCGCCTTTGTATCGTTCCATCGCTCCCCAAGTTTGTCCACACGCTGACGCATGCGTTTTCTATAGCGATCCAATTGTTCATCTGCAGAAGGGACGCGCCGCCTCCATTCCTCCACCATGCGATCGCGTGCAAGCTGAGTCTTAGACTTGAAGGCGTCTCTGGAGCGCCGTACCTTGTCGGTCTGGGCTGAAATGCCTTTCTGAAGCTTTTCCAATTGCTGTGGCAAGGCAAAATTATCCAGCAGATCCAGGACAGTCAGACGGTCAAGAGGTGGTAGGGCGTCCCAATCGTCATGGTAAGTGCTGCTGCCAGAGAAGGATGGATTCCTTGACAACCTAGGGCTTTTTGGGGTTGTGGCGCTGAGAGTTGGCGTATCGAGAACACCGACATCTGGCGGCGATGAGCTGAGAGGTGATGACAGCTCATGGTCAACAGCATGGGCAGACTGGTCACCCATCGTTGGTGATTCGATTCTATTTCGTTGGGTTGTAGGCGATAGTGCCGTAGAGGCGTCGTACATCACCGTGCTAATCAGACTTAATACCCCCTTTTCTGGATCGATAACTTTCTCAAATGGCTTGAGAGGTTATTGTATATAAGGTGATTCGGTGCAACATACTAATGAAGGATTAAGCATACAGTTGGCGCATCAACTTAAAAAAAAAAGCTTTGCCCTTTGGCGTAGAACTTGAGGAAGAAGGCCCGTATGTTCGCAATGGGCTTAAGGAAAAGCTCCCGCCACGTGTGATGTTGCACTTGGAAAACCAAGTGGTGACCGACGGTGACTCGATGGCTGCACGCTGACGACGATGGAGTTGCCGTAGACAAATCACTGACCAAAGACTGGTAGGAATATCATTAGTCAAGGCGACGATAATCGTAAGGGAAACCGAAAGCTTTTAAGTAGAGGCGAGGGGCCCGTTTTAGGGTTACAGGTTGGGAGACCAAGGGATGCATAGCATTAGGTAGAATAGATACCTACCTAGGTAGGTAGTGTGCATGTAGCCAGTCTAAGACCAAGGCCAGTGCTTCCCCTCCATGATCATCCGGATGGGATGAAAAAGGTGTTGTCTTCAATGTGAGCGCCCTCATGTGACACAACAGGCAGGTACCTGCCACTGCCTGCTGAGGAAATTCCTACCAGATAGGCTTGGTACTCTAGGGCATGGGCTACTTTAGAGTACATAGAATAACATTGAGGAGGTCATTTAATTTAGGTAGTATTAAAGTGTCGGCTTGATTTCAATACCATAAAGGACCCGCAAGGGCAAATGGATACAGATACCTAGGAGGCGCCCAGGTACCTAGGTAGGTAGGCTAGGGTAGGCACCTAAACTCTTCGCGCACTCGGCTTGTAACCATACCAACGAGCGTTCCTTGTTCCTCACGAGGCAAAAGCAAAAGCCCATACATGTTGGAAAACCCTGAAAGGTGGACTTGATAATGTATAATAATGCCCAACCGCATATCTTTCATAGGTGAGACTAAATCATTGCCCTACACATAGGTATCTAGGCAGACAAAGGCCTCACAAACGGTGTGATCTCTGGTCTATTAGTTTCGTCAGCAAGATGCCGTCTTGCACGACTGCTGTAAGATACTCTGACACTTAACAACCGTGATATGAATCTTCTAGAGATGGGCATATGATGTGAGGGGGCAGTCGAAGTGGTCCGCCTGACCTCACTTCAAACCACTAACCAAAGGGATGAAGTTGGGTAGGTGCCTCTAGGTTGCTTCATGCTCTTTCAGTCGAGAAGTCAGTTGCATGTTGATGGGTTGCCGGAACTGCACAACAGGCTGTCGCCATTCAAGCAGGTGCTGGCACCAACCCTCATGATTGGTTGGATGGGCTAGATAGAATAGCGCAACCTCAACTGACCGTTTAGTTTGGGCAAAGTATTCGCACGTTTTATATGGGCAGTTCAGAATAGCATTTTTGGGTGAATTAAGAATCTCTATTTTAGACCGATAGATATGACATACCTACGCACCGGGGAAGGGGATATTTCTCGTAAGAAAAGGCACTCGATAAGAGGTCTCGGAAATCGTTTAGTTGATAATCCTACCAAGAAAAATGACTTTTTAAGCCTAGTAAACGGAATACCGTAAAAGAATTACGCGAAGGGGGAACAAGCAAATCACTGAACTAAAAAAATAAAATAACACTGCTCCTGCGCGTAGCAACATGGGGGACAATAAAAACGAGACGGGCATTGAGTAGCTCTCTCTTGGCCCATGGCTGTATTTGATATTTGTTACTCCAGACCCCTCCACTTGTATTGTCCCCCAGTTACTTTTCTGTCAATCCACGAAACCACCAAACCCAGTCGCGATCGCCGCCCCCCCTCCCCACCCCCAAAAAGTGGTTAATAAGCAGCAGGCCCGCGCGCGCAGCCAAATGTGCATTTAAGGGACATAGGACGGTAGGTACCTAGGTACTCAGTACCTAATACCAAGGCGCTGCCGCGCCTTGATTACTGCACCCTAAGCAACGTACTCATCTTGGTCGAGTGCGCGACGCGTCAAGTCGCTTGTTTCTGGAACAACGAACACAGCCCTTTCCAACTGCGCCATACTCGACTCGCCTCGCCTCGCCCTCGTAGTATGATCGGGAGCTGTCTGGAGGATTATCTCCAATTCAATTATATTCACGCGCCATAGCCTATGAGACTGTGGGTTGATTTCGGATAGGACCATTGCATGAGGCTGGTTTCGCTCCAATCCAATCCAATCCTATCCAATCCATAAATCGATGCTCCGAGTGTCTCCCGCCCGTCAAAAAAATTGAGTATTGTTTGTACTGGGGAGTAATTTCGCAAACCTCTTCGCCATGGGGAAACTCATTCGCCTTGAGCTTCACAGTATGCGCTCTAGCAATTTCGACGGATACACCCCAACCTTCTGACAACATATTAGATTTCAAGTCCTACAAGGGACACCACACTCTTCTATTCGGTGATTCGTACTTTACCTCCGTTATTGGGCCCAATGGATCAGGCAAATCCAATTCGTAAGTCTCCTGTTGTCTTTTGTCAATATGTATCTAGTTTTGTGACCTGACCGAATGCAACCTGATAGTATGGATGCCATTTCCTTTGTTCTCGGTATAAAGTCATCACACCTGCGTTCAGCTCACCTGAAAGATTTGGTTTATCGTGGTCGCGTCCTCAAAACCTCAAAAATAAATGATGATGGTTCCGCGGAAGCAAATGGGGACTCGAATGGCTATCTCGAAGCTGATGACAAGGCATCCCGGGGCGATCCTAAGACAGCCTGGGTTATGGCTGTTTACGAAGATGATGCCGGCGACGAACAGCGATGGAAACGATCCATTACCAATCAAGGCGCTAGTGAATACCGGATCAATGATAGAATAGTCACAGCCCAGCAATACAATGAGGCACTGGAAACTGAGAATATCCTCATCAGGGCTAGGAACTTTCTTGTTTTCCAAGGCGATGTTGAGGCGATCGCATCCCAATCTCCTCAGGATCTTACTCGATTAATCGAACAAATATCCGGCAGCTTGGAATACAAGCCTCAATACGAGAAACTTCAAGCTGAAGCTGAGCAGGCTGTCGAGAATCAGAATTTCCAACTTCATCGGCGCCGTGGCATCAATTCCGAAATCAAGCAATATCGTGAACAGAAAAGGGAGGCGGATAGCTTTCAGAAGAAGACAGAGGAGCGTGATGCCGCCATAGTCACCCACTGTCTATGGAAGTTGTATCACTTCCAAAAGGCCATGGACGAATCCAGCACTATTATTCAAGATCATCAAGAAGACCTCAAAGAGCTGCGAAGAAATGTCGAGGTTTTTGAAAGTCAGTTGGAGTCAGCTCGTAGAGACCAAGCCGTCACTAGTCGACAAGTCGGCAAGATTGATAAAGATATCAAATTGAAGGAACGGGGCATCGAAGACAGAGAAAATGCCCTAATTCCTTTTGATGAAAAAGTCCACGAATCTTCACAACAGGTTGAGAAATTGCAATCCCAAACTCAGAAAGTTGGTAAAGAGCTTGAGGAACAGACAGATATTGTGCAGAAAGTTCAGAAGGACATTGACAGCGTCAAGAAGGCAGAGGCTCTTTTTGAGAAAGATATCAAAGAGCAAATGAAGAAGCAGGGGCGAGACATAAGCGACGCGGATCGCAAAGAGTACAACACACTCCGTGCTCAGGTTCTCTCGCGCTCTGGATCCAATCAATCTAAACTTGAAAATCTTGAACGCCAGCAAAAGGCAGATGACGTCACTGTCAACAATCTCAAGGGGAAAGTAGACAGCATTTCTGCGACCATCGAGAAGATTGAGGCTGAATTGACGAGCATTGGTGAGAGACGTAGCACCGCGGAAGCTGCTACTAGCGACATTTCTGTTGATATTGCGGCTAAAAAGAAGGAATTCAACCAGTTGCAGTCAGAGCGCGTTCGAACAAACCAAAAGAGAACGGAGCTTGAAGAAAAACTGGAAGAAGTTGCCAAAAAATTGAGAGAAGCTGACGACGGTAGACGTCAAAATGATCGAGAGGCACGAATACGGGAAATGGTTACTACTCTGAAACGTATATTCCCGGGTGTCCACGGTCGTATTGGCAACCTCTGCACACCGAAGCAAAAGAAATACGATGAAGCTGTTATTGTTGCTCTGGGCAAGGACTTTGATTCGGTAGTGGTCGACACCGAGAAGACTGGCGTGGATTGTGTCCAATATCTAAAGGAGCAACGCTTTGCTCCGATGACATTTATTCCTTTGGACAACATTAAAGTCAATGCTGTCAACACAGCTATCAAGGGCTTCTCTGGAGCGAGGCTTACCATCGATACCATCAACTTTGACTCTTCAGTAGAACGTGCAATGTCATATGCATGTGGAAGCTCGGTAGTTTGCGATAATCTTGATATTGCTAAACATATCTGCTACGACAAGAAAATACCTGTCAAGGCGGTGACATTAGAAGGCTACATCATCCATAAGGCTGGACTCATGACAGGCGGTCGTGGCCCTGAATCTAAAGGAGGCAAGCGAAAATTCGAAGAGGCGGACGTCCAAAATCTACAACGAATGGCTGCCAAGCTCAAAGAAGAAATTGACCGATTGCCCAAGGGCGATCGGCGAGGCTCTCGAGAGGAGTCGCTTCAGATCGAACTTGCAGGGCTTGAACGACAGTTGAGCGTCACAAGTGATGAGTATGCAGCTTTCAATAAAAATTGGTCTAGCAAGAAACGAGAACTTGACAGTCAAAAAAAGCAACTCCAAGAACTTCAACCAAAGTTCGAAGATCAGGCCTCGCAGTTGAGGCGGACGAAGGAGACGGTCCAGCAGTTTAGAGACGCCATTGCCCGGATAGAGGATGAAGTATTCGCCACATTTTGCAACAGGTTAGGATATGGAGATATCCGTGTGTATGAGGCATCTCAGGGAAAATTGGAACAAGAGATCTCCGAGAAAAGAAATCAATATGAGGTTCAAAGGCAAAGACTCGAGAGTCGGCTGAAGTGGGAAGTGGCTCGCAATGGCGATACCGAATCGCGTATCAAAAGGATGCAAGAGCAGGTTCGACGGCTAAAGCAAGACATGAAAGCTTATAAAAAACAAAAAGCTGAGATCGAAGAGACAATGCGCCAGGAGCACGACGAACTTGAGGCTCTGCGGGAGACCGTAGAAGAACTCAGAGCAGAGCTGTCTGAGAAGAACCAGAAAGTTGGCGAGGCCCGTACGGAATTGCAGAAAAGGAGCAAAGATATTGAGTCTCGTCAAAGAGAGATCAATTCCCTCGAAACGACTGTGCAGAAAAACAGTGCAAGCAAATCAGCTCTGCTTCGAAGGTGTCGGCTCGAACAAATCCAGGTTCCTTTAGCTGAAGGGGCCTTGGATAATCTACCAACGGAGGACGATTTATTGCGACAAGACCCAGATGCTATGGACGTGGATGGTGGTGATGAAGAGATGATGGGCATCGCATTAGATGATCACGGTATCGAAATAGACTTTGAACGTCTGGACGATGACTTGAAAGAGGTTAGTTCCTGTAACAGTCGGGGTAAACGCGCAAAAGACTAACAAACCACAGTCTGGAGAGTCTAGCGTTGAAGACACATTAACAGACAAAATTTCAACTCTGACAGCAGAACTTGAGAAGCTAAACCCCAACATGCGAGCTATGGAACGGTTGGAGAGTGTTGAAACCAGACTGAAGCTGACAGATCAGGAATACGAAGATTCAAAGTTGGCTGCACATAAAGCCAAGGAGTCTTTTAACGATGTCAAGCAAAGGAGGTACGAACTTTTCAATAAAGCCTTCACTCATATTCAAGATCAAATATCCCACGTCTACAAAGACCTCACTCGGTCGGACGCATACCCACTAGGCGGCCAAGCCTACCTCGATATCGAGGAGGATACAGATATGCCATATCTATCGGGTATCAAATACCATGCTATGCCACCGCTCAAGCGGTTCCGGGACATGGAGCATTTATCTGGAGGAGAGAAAACGATGGCAGCTCTCGCGCTCTTATTTGCGATTCACAGTTACCAGCCAAGCCCCTTCTTCGTTCTTGACGAAGTCGACGCGGCGTTGGACAATGCAAACGTGGACAAGATTAAGAAATATATTCGAGAGCATGCCGGTCCTGGTATGCAGTTCATTGTCATCAGTTTGAAAGCAGGTCTTTTCCAAGATAGTGAGAGTTTGGTGGGCGTGTATCGAGATCAAGAGGTGAACAGCTCTAGAACGCTGACTTTGGATGTAAGTTGCCCCCGCTCATACAGATAAACATGTAACTAATAAATAATTTCAGCTCAGGAAATACGCATGATAAAATTTTCTCCTGTTTTCTCCGTCACTTTTGTGATTGATGTATATTAATGATGGGGCGGATCTGGATAGCTGGACAGAAGGAGCGTAGGATACCACTGATATAGTTGCTCTGTGTATTAAGCTTTCTCAATTCTACGTGCCTTTAAGTTGGCATCATGCAATCGGAATAGTCCATCTTGCTGAACATAGGTACCTAGGCAACTACCTGGTATCTGTGCTTAGATAAATTGCGAGGTAGTATTTGGTTATGTTGAAAGTCCCACCCTAGCAACCTCCAAAGGTGTTTGACACTATGAAAATCGATAGCCTCGCACTGACAGAGCAGTCACTAAGCTCTAATTTTTTTTTTGAAAGAAGTCTCTAAAGGTTCCTTTTGTGTAATTGCTTCACATGACGAGCAAAATTGTTATGTCTCATAAATAATGCTGCACAGTACCGCGGCGTCGAGTCAGTAGCGCGCTTGACACGTTCTCAAAATATCCATGTGCATAGTGCGTGATGATTTTTGCACTGTATAGCACGCTTCAACAAGAGGCAGATCGGTCCTCAAACCGAGTTATGTTTCATCTTCGCCTACCTCTCTGTCATCCCTTTCAGCTGCGCATTGCATAGTACCGCTCCAAGGTAAACCTGCGCCGCTCTTCATCGCAGTGTGATGATGGCGCTATATTTACTAGGAGAATAATGATATTTGCCGTCGCAACTATACAACTAGCGTCGCCAACGTGACGCCGAATAATCGATTGTCGAGTCATCACCCCTTTGCGTCGCCTCAACAATACTAGCCGACTCTCCGATCGCGGGCTCGGACTATCTGAGTTACTGTGATAGCACCAGGCACTTAACGCTAGGGTCGCAAACCTCCATGGGTGCGTGACCACCTAGGAATTCACAGATCGACGGTCTAAGTAGGAGATTGGCTCTCTGAACAAGACGCGCCGACACAGTCAGACAACATGGATCTCGCCGTGACTCTGATCAAAGCTGTCATGAGAGCTTTTTACCCGACACGCGATATTCTTGTTGTTGACGCACTGATTCTTCACGAAACGTACGTCAAAAGCTGAAGCCTGTTGCCGAGGAATCTCAGCTAAACAATGATAACAGCCTGAGAGACGATGACCTCGCCTATCTTATGGCTATCAATACTAAAGATCTCCACAAGATCTGTGGAAAGCTGCGAGAAGATCGGTTCCTAACTGTGTATGTTCATATTTCTCCTAACCCTTACTCATGACACCGTATTTACAAGAGCAGTCACACCAGATCAGAACTTCGGCCAGGGAACCCTCGACCGAGTAGCCGCACGTGGTATTATATCAACTATCGGCATACCATTGACGCCATAAAATGGAGAGTGTACAATATTGATAAAGAGGTGCAAGGAACGACTGTGCCGGCAAATGAGAAAAAGGAATATTTTTGCTCATTTTGCAAGGCAGAATGGACAGCCATGGAGGTTTTGGATAGTGTTGGGCCAGAGGGCTTCCTATGTCACCGTTGCCGTCGCCCTCTTTCGTTTGAGGCAGATCGAAATGCTGGCGGTCATGAACAATCGACGCGTCTCAACGACCAATTCAAGTTCATTAGTGAGCTTTTGCCTAAAATAGATGCAGCTCATATTCCAGAATGCGATTTTGATCGTGCATTATTGAAGGCACGACCAGTGATTAGAGATGCCACACACCAGCGTGCAGCAACAATACCGGTGGATGATGCTTCGGCTCGGCCGATGGCTGTCAAAGGCCTTTCTAATACAGGCCCCCAGTCCATTGCCGTAAATATTTCGGCATCTGACGGTCCATCGGCGGCAGAGAAAGAAGCTGAGCGTCTCAAAAAAGAAAAAATAGCTCAGCAGAATGCATTGCCTTCATGGATGTCCAACAGCACCATCACTGGAGATTCATTCTCAGGCCAAGCCGACCAAAGTTCTTCTGGTATAAAGAAGGAGAATGTTGATCATACCGCAGCACAAAGAATGTCGACGGATAATAATGCTACAGCGCAAATAGACGACATTTTTGAGAAGCTCAAGGCAGAGCAAGCTGCTGCGTTAGCACGTGAAGGGCAATTCGAGGATGACGATGAAGAAGAAGGAAATTATGGCTCAGAAGATGAGGACCATGAGTTTGAGGATGTTCTCGCTACCGGTAGCAACTCTGGCTTTGGTACGCCTGGCGTAAAGCGAGAGGCATCTGGGGAACTATACGGAGAACAGTCAAGGAATGGGGATAGTACACATGAACGATCAGCCAAACGGGTCAAAGTCGAGCCAGAGATTAAGAAAGAGGATGGTCTCGATGATGACGATGACGATGACGAATTGGAGTTCGAGGACGTATGATCGCTTTGAGTAGCCACTGCATAATTATAATAGGAAATAATGATCTTCTTACTAATGCTATCGAGTGACCTTTTGGTGAACGAAGTGTGTATTATGGTTTATCCTCATCCCTGATGGTTAGGACTGATCTATTTGTTTTGTGATGTATGCAGGTATTAGCTATCGGAAATTGGGCTGACTACTCCGTACTGGCTAGGTACCTATTATTTACTACCTAGATCGGTCTAAGATCTGCCATGACTACAGGGCTGAGTAATTGAAAGATATCTGAATCACCAGATACAAATCAGCTTAGAAACGTACCTAATTATTATACAGAATACGTACACTAGATCGTTTTATCTACGTTGGGTATAATTACCTACCTAGGTACCTTACCTAAACTTAGGTAGTCAGTTAGTCTAGAACGTGGCGGTAAGTAGCTTAGGATGGGAGGTAGGTGCATCTATAACACAAAAGCTCATATCCGCACGAGTTTGGTAAACTACCCAAGGTCAAACAACCAGCTGCTTTGCAACCTTTGCGCCACCTGATGAGCACGTCACTTGTGCGTATTTCGCATCTAGCAACTCTACTCGCAGACCTATTTAATACTGTTACGATAGACATAGACACGCCATTCGTACGGAGGCTTTCATTCGGGTCTCTGCTTTGCGATAATGTCATGACGCGCTGTCGAACGCATTTGAGAGAGACGCTTTCGCAACAAGCGAGGCGAGATATGTACCTGAGGAGGAGACTCTCAAGCCCATCGCTATGGTTCCTAACCTGCCACGCATCTTCTTGTTACCGACGCACTTGCGACTAGAAGAGTTGCACCGACTAGAAGATAACATCCCAACGCTCACATATGACGCTCACGAGGCTGATGTCGTCGTTGGGAATATCTCCAAACGAGAGCGGGCGCTGTTCGAGCTGAGGCGCCTCAGGATTGAGACAGAGCCTATGGATGTTGACAGCAGGCTGAGCGAGCAAGGCAACAAATTGGAGCAACCAGTTAAGCGCCGAAAAGTTTCAGTCTCAGATGAATCTGGGGTAGCAGAGCAGCCTTCAAAGGGCTCCAATGTTCGGCCAACTGACTTTAACCACCTCTCTCCTGGAGCTTCACATGCCATCATTGCCGTGGTAAAGCTGTCTTGGCTGATTGACTGTTTGGAGCAAGATGTCTCCTTACCTATTGATAAATATCTACTCTGCCAAGGCTATAAGCTTCCGATTAAACGCCAGGGAGAGTTGCGAGGCGCGTCCAGCCAAATGCCGTCAACAAAACAGGAAATGGCATCGACAGGTGGGAACATTCGTCTAGTTTGCGCAACTACCGAAGTTGTTGAGCGTACCGGTGGGAATCAGCCAGGGGTTGGCAAGGAATTAAATCCAGCAGATTCACTATCCGTGGCAACAACGAGTTCACCAAGTGCGAAAGTGCGACATTCAGGTTATGGTGCGGTTCGTAGATATGTACAGACTCGAGTCCCAACATTTTATCACGAAACTACCTCAGAACATGAAAATATGCTGCCGCCAATTCCTGATTTTCTGCACACTACCTACTCTTGCCAACGGCCCTCCCCCATCAACCCCCCGAATGTAACCTTCATTGAAGAACTCAAGGATGTTCGCACATTGAGACGTCTACAGGGGGACCAAATTGGCGTCCGAGCGTATTCAACGTCGATTGCTACTCTGACAGCCTATCCATATATCATACAACGACGACAAGGTTTGTTTTTCGTATCCATGCTACAGATTTAAGTTCACTGGGCATTGCTCTTGACTATTGAGTTACAGAAATTGCGAGGCTTCCGGGCTGTAGCACCAAAATTGCCGATTTATATCAGCAGTGGGCGGTTTCTGGGCGCACATCCGAGACTAAAATAGCCGAAGAAAACCAAAAATTAACAGTATTAAAGAAGTTCTTCAACATATGGGGGGTTGGAGACGCAACTGCTCGCGAGTTCTACAAGAAAGGTATGCTCACACGATGTCTTTTGAGATGCTGAAACTATACTTATGTGGAAACACCATCCCTTTGATAATCAGGTTGGCGGGATCTAGATGATATTATCGAAAACGGGTGGGAGTCCTTGACTCGGGTTCAGCAAATCGGTATTAAATTCTATGACGAGTTTCAACTCAAGATACCACGCGCAGAAGTAGAATCGATTTCCACAATCATTCTCCGCCATGCATGCCAAATCGAGCCAGGCTTCCAGATGGTGATTGTAGGAGGCTATAGGCGAGGTAAACTGGAGAACAGTGATGTAGATGTGGTCCTGAGTCACCCGGACGAATCAAAGACGCTAGATGTGATTGAAAAGGTGGTTCTGAATTTAGAAAAAAAAAGCTATATAACCCACACGCTTGTTCTGTGGACGCGGAACAGCGAGCGTGGACAGAGTGCGCTGGCATGGAAGGGGGAAGATAACCCTTCAGTCTCGGGGTTTGACACCTTGGACAAGGCTTTGGTTGTGTGGCGGGAGCCCAGCAGCAGCTCAAAGCACCGAAGAGTGGACATTATCATCAGTCCTTGGAAGACAGTCGGGTGTGCGGTCCTTGGGTGGAGTGGTGGTACGACGTTTCAACGGGATCTTCGACGGTATTGCAAGAAAGAAAAAGGACTCAAGTTTGACAGCAGTGGGATCCGAAGCCGGAAAGATGGGTCCTGGGTTGATCTCGAAAGGAGCGGTACTCAAGGGGCGGCTCCGGACATGGAATCAGCTGAGAGGCGGGTATTTGACGGCCTTGGCTTACCATGGCGGCCACCAGAGGAGAGGTGCACAGGGTGACTAAACATACCAGAACGGGAACAGGAATAAGTGCTTTCTCAGCTTGTGTATGTCTACTGCGAAATAGTGCTCGTTCGCAGCCTCAATCCAGAGCTCGGAAATATTGCGAGGATACTCAAAGCAGTTAACTTCCTAGTAGGCAGATAGGATTGCTCCACACATCACACACTCTATCTAAAATTCGAATTCAATAATGGAGCATGTCCTTTTCAGCTTAATATCAGCTCGAGACAATATTTTACGCAAGGTTGGTTTTCGCTTCCATGCCTGGTCATACCAGGGCATGGTTGGGGTCTCTCATACTGTGGCTTTCTTGCGACTTGGAAGGTTGACTTGAAGAGCCAACTGTTTGTAAATGGTGCCAACACCATTAATCAGTCTCAACCCGCTAGCCAATTGGAAAACAAGGCTTGGTTAATGCGAGAACGTTTGGAAATCGAGGCGTGCGCCAAGAATTGAGCTTTGCGTGATTGATAAGCACGGGCTGGGCTAAAGCGGACTTTGAAGCTTAAAGGATGCTGAAGTCCGCACCTCATAGGCGTATTGTCAGAATAGTTAGAAATTTCCTTGCTGCAGATATTATGTAGGCAGCCAATGTGTTACGCTGCCGGCATAAAGAGATTCCCGAGCAATTGATGATGAGGGGTGTAGATGTGTGGACTTTCTCAGGCGGCGATCATACATGTATCATTGAGACGACTGTTTGGCTGCACTCCGAATGACACCGGTTCCTCGCGGACCGTCGGCAGGACTGTTGAGGCCGTGAGTTCGTTTCCCCTTTTCTTACGCTCCGTCTCTCCTCTGTCTAGGTCCTCCTTTTGAGAGTTACTGTTACTCGCTGATCCCACTGTTTTTTTTTTATGCATGCACTTTAGGCTGTTCAACAAGTTTCGTCTCGAAAGTTGGCAAATTAAATTTATTCCAGGTCTGTGAGAACCGACGTGGAAGGGTAACTCTCTCTACCGACATATACACGATACCTATATCGTAGTTGCATAACATTACGTAGCCAGCAAGCCGCCGGCCTTCGGAGCACAGCTACAGCCGACAAATTTGCTGTGGACACCGCATTGGCTGGCTAGGTCAAGGGGGCTCCATTTTGGAACCCATGCTATGCTTGCATTAGACACGAAAAGCACGCTCTGACCTCAGCTAACTACTTCATACCTCAGGTAGGTACCTAGGTAGGTAATAGTTATTATTTGTGGACAGATAATAGTAAAAACTAAGTAAAAAGGTAGTTGGGACTTCTTGGGACATCAAACATGCTAAGACTCTTAAATTGGAACGATGCCCCGTCCTGCTCTCTTGACAGTTTAGCACTAGCAGTACGAATAACATAACCCACAGAAGAAGCCAACGCGCTTTTGTTTATTAGTCGTCTACCCATCAGACGATAACCTACCGTCTTGGTCATCTCACATATTTTTGACCTGACTGTATAACCACGACGCTGCGAAAATGCCTTTTACACTAGAACTCCCTGATTCTTATGGGTAAGTTCTGCTTCTTTTTCCCCCCTCTGTCTCTCTCTGTCTCTCTCTGTCTCTCTCTTGCTTTCTCCTCGTCTTCAATAGCGTTTCTCTATCAGTATCAACTTCATTCTGTTTAAAAAAAAAAGTCACTTGATTCCCTCATTATAATTCGGCAACACCAATTCAACTCCGCTTGCAGTGCTGTTGCTAACAAGATGCTCTCTATAATAACGACAGCTTTGTCCTTGCGGCTGCCACCTCTACCTTCTTCGTCAACACCATTTACATGATGCGCACCGCCAAGTTCCGCAAGGCTAGTGGCATCAAGTACCCCAATGCCTACGCCACAGCAGAGCAGGCTGAGAAAGATTCGGCAGCGTACAGATTCAACTGCGGTAAGTAGCCTCCCTATCAGGGTTCACCAGGGTCACAAAAAGAAGAAGAAAAAGAAGAGAGACGGTGGGATTGAGGTCTATGAATCTGGCAGTACATTCTTTCCGACTAGGTGTTGCTTACAACTACAGCTTTGATGGCTGGAAAGCTGGCCCATGCTTCTCAGAATTTGGTTGAACTAACTCCTTTTCCTCTCTATAATAGCTCAACGAGCTCATGCCAATTTCACTGAAAACCACACCCCCTTCCTTGGCGCGCTCCTCATCGCCGGTCTTCGATACCCCGTCGTTGCGGCTGTCGCTGGTGCTGGATGGGCTCTTTCTCGTGTTGTGTATCTCTATGGCTACACCGGTTCATCTGGTCCTAGTGGTCGATCTATGTAAGTGTTGTTGCCTCTCACATCAAGCAATACCCCTGGTTTCGTCTTGTTGACTGACTCACGCATACAGTGGCTCACTCGGCGCTGGTCTCACGGACATTGCTCTCAAATTCTTGGCTGCTTATACTTCGTATGCTATTATTGCGGGCATATAACAAACACGCCTTAATATCAGTTCAAGAGGGACCCATTAGATGAGACATTAATTCGTAGTTGAATTTCAATGCACTCATACTTATTCCATCTCCGCCCCAGGTGTAATAAACCAAGAAACCTATATTCACCGTGACTCCTTCGCGCTCGTGGTGAGTGCGATGACTCTCAAGTCAACGATTTTTTTTGTACATTCCATAAACCATGTGTTGCTGTCCTAATCATAAAAATCATGATGGGGGGGGGGGGGGGGTTCGTTAAAATTACAAGTAAAATGGGAGAGGGAAATCGCCTTTGCTTCGAGAGAAATTTCACTTCCGCAATTTGCGTCTCCGAAGCTCCTGTGCTGTGAAAGTGTCTTCGTGGCTAAAGTCGAAATCGTCAAACTCGTTGCCCTGTTCGCCGAGTTCGGTCCTCTCAATGCCATTATTGCCCAACAGATAGTCGCCAAAGTACTTCATGGCGTCAAACATCTCCTCTCCCGTGGGGACAATGTATTCTTTGGGCAAGAGAAACCCGTAGCTGCCGGTATCTCGAAGCTTGATCTGGTAGCTAAAGTGTGCGCCAAGTTCGTGGTAGAACCAGTCAATAGCGGAACCTCCACCAGACTCAATCCGCGGCCATATGGGGTGGCGCCTGGATTCTTTGGCCGATACTGCACCTTCGCAAGCTGAAGTGACTGAATAAAACTCGCCGTTTGATAAACGAATGGCTTTTGCAATGCCCATGGCAAGCTCTTCCAGATTCTCAAGATTAGGGGGCTCGGCCGAGCAAGTGTATGAGTAAGGGAAAAGGACTTGCTGGGAGTACGAATGAAGATCAAGTAATCCTACAAACTTGACGTTATTCTGCGTCTCGTTTCTAGCCCAGTTTGCGAGCTGCAGGGCTTCTACAGCCTGGAAAGGTTCCTCGCCACCATAACTTTCGGAGCAAGGGTCATTCTGTGCTTCAGCACTATCCCAGCCAAAGGCAAAGGCATGGTCAAGATCCAGTCCACGGCAGAAACGCAAACTTGTCTGTTGTCGTGACTTACGCCATAGACGGTCGACCTGCCAGCTATATTCAACGCCGTCTGGATTGACGACCGGCATGAAAACAATATCAAAATGATCCAAAAATTTGGTGATCATGGATTCTTTTCCAAAAGATGTGATGAAGGACCACGCGACGTAGTTTACGGTGCTGGTGGATATCCATTCGCGAGCATGTAGTCCGCCGGTGACGACGATTGTCTTTCGCGGTCTCGTAGGGTCTGCGGAGGCTGGCACTCCAACACGGAGGGCGGGGATTTCCCGGCCTTCAAATGACGTACCAATAGACACGTACTTGACATATGACGGAAACATAGCCTCGAGAAGGCGCATCCAGCGGATAATGACTGGTAGAGGTTGATAGTCCTGAAAGAAAAGATTATCGTTGGATCTAAGAGGCTCAGGCAGCACCCACGCAGGTCCGTCTGGCTCAGATGTCTTTGGATGCCTGGTTGAAGGTAGTGAATGGTAGACTGCAGTTGCCAGGTCGGGAATCAAGGCTGACTGAGAAAGCTGGAGTGATTTCGGAAGCAGTCCTAGGAGAGGACCAACTTCATCAGCATGGAGACGAATATCGACATACTCGTCGGTAAAAGCCCAAATGTCGAGGAAGAGCCTAGCCGCGGCTTCAGCCAATGCCGCCTCCTCATCCGCAGTTGTAACATTAAATCGGAGGACCAGTTCATTATTGTAGCGGGATCGCAAGCTTTCGGGCAAGGGTTGCTGAGCAGCAGCATTCGCAGCTTTCGAGGGATGGCGGCCAAAGAATAGTTCGATGGCCTGGTCGCGCAGCTTGGTCAAGAAAGGAAATAACCTGGTGTTAGCATCGGGTGGTGGCAGGCTGGGCGCGCCATGTCGATGACTAGACGAAACACGCTGCTGTGACCCAATTCCAGCACAATGGACGGTTCCAAGGAGGAGCAGTGCCGTGGCCCAACCAGCGGCAGTCGGTTTCATGTCGTCTCTGGGGGGGAGAACCAGTCAAGTGGGTTGAGGCAGATGAATATATTGACGGGTTGGCGTGGTCGCAATCGAAACTAGGAGAGATACATGTGTAGCGATGCGGTCATTCGGAGACGGTGACGATGAAGGGAATAATGGATATTAAGATGCAAGATGCGAGGGGGTCGAACAAGATGGCGTTGGTGGACGACTTGGACAAGGAAGAAACTAGCAAGTGTTGATGCATCCCAACAATGGCTGGATAAGTGGTGACTTAATGGGGTTGTCAAAGGACGATTGATGATTGTTGGCTGCCACTAGCCCACCTAGGTACTCGCCGGGAGCTACCCGATAGGCGTTGCATTTTTCTCCTGGGCGAGGGTTTTGATTCCAGGCTACCATGTAGAAACATTCATGTATTTGCCTTGGAGAGATATTATTATAATGTGAAAAAGATAGCCGTTTGCATCTTTTGAGATGGGTTTCCCTCTGTCTATAGAGACACATTGGAGCACAAAACTCGAGTAAACCCACGTGCTGTATTCTCCTGCTTATCGGGTAGGCACTTCCGTAGTGTTGATGGAAGAGTTATAGTATGCACCGAACGAGTTGCCAAGCATGAGTTAGGCGTCAATCAATCAGTGTAGTATTATTATCTATCCGCGACGTTTCAACGCCGGAGCAGTCGGGTGCGGAAAATTTCAATTCTATCTACGCAACCGGGGATGCTGCTGTCGAACTGTCAAAAGCTTCGTGGAGGCTGTCGCCTACAAGGTTACTGTGCCAGACGAAAAAGAGGGAGCACCATTTGTTATCGATTATTGCTTCTCAAAGGTAGCTAGGTACCTACCTAGGTAGGTAGGTACCTTAGGTAGGTAGGTAATGTACATAGCGCACTGGATTACCTCACTAGTGACATTGAGGATCCTCGTAGTACCTTAACTTTGGTAATATGGACCGCTGTGTTAGGCTCCCGAACGACAAGGAATATAATACCTGGGTACCTAGGTAGGTACATAAGACATGCAGTTAAAGAAGTATCAGTGGAAATCCCCATTTACTGGTGGTTGGCAGGTGTTTGTTGCTGCCAGGGCTATACAGTGGATTTTTATTGGATTACAGTTAATGCTACAGGTACCTACCTCTGGGCATCCTAAGGTTATTATTATCTCCCTACCTGCCTAGTACCGTACTTGCCATTGCCTACCTCCATCCCATGGATTATTGCTCAACAGCGAGGGCTACAGCCTACAGGGCACTCGCCGCCAGTTGAAATAGCAGGGTCCCACCCTCATACCACCTTAGCCTCACGCGCAGCCCATTATTGGACCAATTGCTTCAGCAGTCTCCCGGTTCTTTTTTTGTTGCTGATGTATGCACATCCATGGATATCCTCGTGCGTCTCCCAGTCTACTTACGACTTTATCAGAAAGCCCCTTCCGCTGGTGCCAGCCCCTGGCTTGCGACGCATCCCCACTCTTAGAGCTGTTGTATGGCGTCGATATTGTGCTGAGCGACATCGACTGGCAACTCCAGCTTCAAATCCTTCCCCTGGAAATTTCCATCACCACACTCTCCTCTCGTCTTTTTTTCTCTCCCCTCTCCTCTCGTTTCCGTGTCCGCGACGCCACCCGTCTGCCAAACCATCCGACGACTACTTGCTGCGATCCTCGATGCTTGTACACGACGCGCCTGGCATGTCTAGCTAGGTCCGCTGCACTCTTCGTCCCCCTCCGAGCGCTAAGACAGCGGCCGCGTCGGACCCTGAGGCCAGAAGTGCCATCTCATACCATGACCATCGGCATTCGCCATGGCATTTTTACGCCGCCGCGGCAACATGGCCAGTGAGACCGATATCCGCCGTCATACCAATGTCTTCCCGCCGCCCGAATCTGAAGACATACCCGACCTTCCTGCCCAGTCTCAGCTCGCTGAAGTCACGGAGCCTTTATCACGACACCAGAGCCGCGAATCGACAGCTACGAGTCGTCCTTCCACCCCGCCTGTCCAGCAGCAGTCGAACAAACACCGGCGCTTCTCTGTCCTGAGATTCCGGAATGCATCTGATTCGCAGTTGTCACTGCGAGTCAAGCAGCAGGCTGAAAAGCCCCCTCCAGTTCCCCGACGTAGCTAATCCTCACCCCTGGCCCTCGCTTCCTGACCTAACGAGTACTGTCGACTGACGTTTCCCCTCCCTTTCTCCTGTCTAGCTCCTGCTATTATCACCACCGCACCTACGAACGACGTCGTTGGGCCTAAGAAGATGGCCTCACGTATCGGCCTTTCCTCCTTGTTGCGGCGCTCCACCGACGTACCTCGAGACGATAAAACTCCCAGTGGTGGCAATGCTCGCCCAGGAGTAGCATCCAGGCTATCAGCAGATGATGCAGGCCGTCCTTCGATGAACGCTACCGAGGAGTCACAATCCCCTCGACCATCGACACAGACGACGATTGGATCCAATGGCACTGGCCTAAATATTTCAGTACATCGGCCATCCGAGTCGTCTAGATCGGATGCAAGTTCGGCTGATCGTACCTCACACTCTAGCCCCAACGCCCCATCGAAGAAGTCTCAGGCTTCAACGCCCTTCTTGAAGCTACGAAGAACCAAGAAAGCGCCGGAGCCAATGTTTCCCCTGGCACATCTCCAACATAAGAACAGCCATTTGGCGGCACACTCATCAACAACTTCCCTGGGGCTGGAGGCAACACCTCGTCCCGCCTCAGCTCAGAGTGCAGGCACTCATCGAGGCGAGAACGGCCATGGACCTCACCCGAACCCAGCAGCTGCTCTCTTTGCTTCAAGCAATGGGGCTCGCTCTGGCCACTCGTCCCCCACGCGGGCTCATCTCTTAAGGGGTCGGTCATCCACCATGAGCTCTGCAGGTAGAGACTCCAATGATGATCATCTTCTTCCACCCACTTCACGGACGTCAACCTCCACAGGCCGAAAGAGTTTTGGAGATTTATTGGGATTGACCCGCCTTCGCCAAAATTCCGAGCTCAGCCGTCAAGGCACCTTGACGCCTGCCACCCCGGGATCTGTCGCATCCAAGAGCAACTCGCTTCAACTGGCCCGAGACTCCGTCGTTCTACCAGAGAGAATTGAGGATGAGTCACCACCAAATTACATTGCCCGACTGGAGGGACTGGTCAGTCGAGGCGTCATTGCGGCTGCTCTTTCAAAAGGGACAGACGCCTTTTCTATTGCAGCCTTGAGGAGTTACATGCGAACATTCAGCTTTTTTGGCGACCCCATGGACATGGCAATTCGCCAACTCTTGATGGAAGCTGAGCTCCCTAAAGAAACACAGCAAATCGATAGGTGTCTGCAAGCTTTTGCAAATCGCTACCACGAATGTAATCCTGGCATTTACTCCTCACCAGACCAGGCATACTTTATTGCTTTTTCGTTACTCATCCTTCACACCGATGTTTTTAACAAAAATAACAAGCACAAAATGCAGAAGACAGACTACTTAAAAAACACACGGGGAGAGGGTATTTTCGATGAAGTTCTTGAATGCTTTTACGATAACATTTGTTACACTCCCTTTATTCATGTCGAGGATGATCTTGACCTACGTAGCGAGCGCGGTGGTGGTAAATCTAGGCGGAAGCTGCTACTCACAGGTCCTACGGGCGATCCCGCTAAGCGCGCCATGAAGGAACCCATTGATCCATACACACTCATCATTGATGGGAATTTGGACGCCCTAAGACCGAACCTCAAAGCTTCCATAGCCATGGATGACCATTACAACTATCTGGGCTCCGCGAAATCACTTAACCTCTGGGACCTTCAAAAAACCTTTTTTAGAACTGGTGTCTTGCAGATTGTGTCTGCTAGGTCTCGTCCGGATGCGTTCATGTCAGACAAGACGGTCAACAATCCAGATGATACTCATCCGGGCATTGTTGATATCAAAGTAACCAAAGTCGGTCTTCTTTGGCGTAAAGAGGCTAAAAAGAGAAAAACTCGTTCGCCATGGCAGGAATGGGGCGCGATACTCACCGGCGCCCAGTTGTATTTCTTTCGCAACACTAGTTGGGTTAAGAATCTCATGCATCAGTACGAAAATCATATCAAGGCAGGTCATGATGGTATACCCATTACTTTTAAACCCCCCTTGGAAGAATTCAAGCCGGACGCTCTAATGTCAACGAATGGGGCTGTTGCTCTGCTTGATAGCTCCTATAAAAAGCACAAAAATGCTTTTGTTTATGTGCGACAAGGAGGCTTAGATGAAGTCCTGTTGGCTGATGATGAGTACGAACTAAATGACTGGCTGGCTAAACTAAATTACGCTGCTACTTTTAGGACTTCTGGCGTACGCATGCGAGGTGTTATAGGAGGCTCTTACGACGGCCATGGACGCCGGGGTTTCAGACGACTGGACAGCTCTGATGCTACGCAACTTGTCCAAACGCCTACTGGACCCGTTTCCATTGCACGGAGTCGAATTGATCCTAAAATGGCAGAAGATATACAGATGGCTAGACAAGACTTCATGCGGCAGAAGATAGCGGAGGCAGATCGCAAAATTGAGGTTTCCAAAAAGGCACTTGAGGATCAATTAAGAAACGCACGCCATCTTCAAATACTAGCACCGATTCAACCTCGAACTAGAGAGCTATTGCTTTCAGCCGCGGCTCGAATGTCTGCACAATTGCGGTGGGCTCGTATGGAGATCTGGAAGGAAAAGTGTCACCGTGATATCCTGGTCTTGGATCTTGAAGAAGACAACACAACAGAGGATGATGGCCAACCTGTCATTATTCAGCAGCAGTCGACACATGAATCTACTGTGCCTCCGAAACTACAGTCAGCCGTTAGTCTTGACAATGAACCCCAAACGATACCAAAGGGGATGACAGAGCATAGCTCTGAGGTACTGAACGAGCGGCGTCCATCATCGGGTCCAGGTCCCACATGGCCTACTCAAGAAGCTCAGCACCCAGCGGCCCCAGCGTCTCCCCCACAAAGCCAAGCTGCAACAGGAACGCACCAGGACTTGCATGATGAATTGCAGCCCAATGAGGATATGCGGAATAACCGCCATGGGTCGGTTTCAAGCATTCCGACCTCGCCGGTTCTCTCCACTACGTATTCTCAAGCAAGACAGATTGCATCTCGCGAAGGCGATGAAATACTATCAATAGATAGACCTGAGCAAACCCACGATGACGTTGATGCGGATGAACGGCAGCTATTACAGCAGGCCGGCCTACTAGAAGCTAGGACAGGGAGAGATCCTTCGGATAAGGCCACCACATCGACTTCGGGAGAAGGATTTGACGCAGCAATGCCAGCGGAGCGTGAAAAGTTCGAGAGAAGCAAGATTCGGCGCAGTCTGCAGCGCACCCTTAGGGAGAGTGCCGGCCATCTATCACAGAACCGGAGCAGGAAGGCCAAGGACGGTAGCATTGGAGGATCCTGGGAAGATCCTGGTCGAGATAGCAGCACCTTGGCAAGGGGAACTGGTAGTTTCGTTGTCCATGGTAAAAAGGCGTCTGTCATTAATCTTGGCACAGAGTTACAGACCCTGTCCAACGAAGAGCAAATTTTGTCACGAAAGCAGCACCAGCAAGGTCGTCGCATGTCGTATGAACCTCCTACTTCACCGATGTTGAATGTGGCGCAGGATGAAGATTTCTTCTCCGCCGTCGAAACCCCGTCAGAGCTGAGCGATTTACATGAACGAAGAGAGTCCGCGGCAAGTGCTAGTACAGCAACAGCACGGAGCTTTCGAGAACTCCATCGCAAATATTCCTCAGCCCAGGCTGCCAGAAGCACTTCTAGCGGGGGCAGGTTAGCAATACCTTCAGATGGTGAAAGCGAGGCTGCTGTAAGTTTCTCCGATGGGCGACGATCACCACTACCTCTTATCGAAACGGAGGAGAATGGTGAGGGGCCTGTGACAGATGAAGAAGAAGACGAAGAAAAAGTGGACGTTGAGGATGAAGATATCGCCGCGGAGGCTCAGCAAAATAAAGATGCTGAGATTGAGCAACACGAAGAGACGCAACCGTCAATCGAAGATGATCAAAAGCAGGTTAAGAAGGGAGCACATGATGCTGAATCTCTACCAAGTCGCTCGCTTCAAGCTGTCAATGCATGAGATGATGTGGGTTGGCGATCAATGAGAAAGCAAGTGTGCGGGATGTGTATGTCTATTTAGCGATTCTGTTGGCGTGGATGTATGGGCTATGAAGAAATGGACGGGGTATTTTGGGCATGAAGGATTGTGCTGGGAACTCCCCCCGGCGACAATCTGCATCGATTACGGTTCTGTTATTTAGAGATCTTATTTTCGCTTCCCACTCTATTTTTGACGAGTTAAATGCCGAGGGGAGGACCTTGGTTACATTTTCGTTTTAAGTAAACGACGGTTTACCTACAAAGTCTGCACGGTGTCATGAATACCCTCGTGGATTGGCCGGGCCTCGCTGGTTTGCCACCCCTTAGAGAGAAGAATGGGTGGGATGACGAGATTGGAAGGAGTAGAAAAGGAAAATTTACTTTCTATTAAACATCATGGCTTTAGTGTTGTGCCATTGCAATGCCTCATTCGTCTCTTGTGTGTTTTATTGCTTGATCGGAGCATTCTGACGAGAATATGAATAAATCAGTAGCTTACCCCTTCATTTTGTTCCTCAGAACGTCCGGCATATATACACTAATGTAGGATAACAACGTATTTTTAGGATCACCTTCCAAAATGCTTCCAAATCCCCCACTAGGAAAATATTTATCGAGATATTGACCCGTGATCTCTACCCTATTTTTTACCTTTCTTCTTTTTCTTTGATGAGGAGGAAGTTGGGGCCTTTTCCACCTTGACGCCTCCACCACCAACAAGCTCAAGTGTTTCCTCCTCCTTGACGATGCCTCCCTGAGTCGATTCTCCTGCTCTCTTCTTACCCTTCTTGCCCTTGGGGCGGTATGTAGATCTGTCACGAAGGGGCAGCCAGCGCTCCGGGTCTGGCTTCTTACCCTCAACAAAGCTCTTGGGCAGCTTTCTTCTCCTTCTCTTCGTTGCCTTTTCAGTAGCATTCTCCGCAGCTGGTCGCTTTCTGGCGCCAACGCTGCTAGGAGCTGCTGCTACCCCTGCGCCGAACAGCTCATCTACATTTATCCCGCTGATAAGATCGTCAACTGGTGGCAGCTGAGCTGTGTGCTGATGGACCTTGGAGGCATCGGCCGCGGCAAGGGATGCAACTAGCCCGGCTGATGCAATGTCTGAGCCTCGTTGCTCCTCGAAGAGCTTCTCAAAAGCCGACCCTGCCAGTAATAGATCATCGGAATTAGACGACCGCATCAATTCGACGCCAGATTCTAAGAGGAGCGATGCCGCTGTGTGCGATGGCCGACCTTGCCAATACTGAGTCGCCTTGACAAGTTCTGCTTTGCCTGAGGACTCTCGCTGTTGCACTCGCATCAAGGAAACGGCAAGCGCAACTAAACCAGGACTGAAACGGACATCTTGATCATCTGGGTCCTCAGAGTGTTCCAGACGACTGAAAAATGATTCGAGGACGGCCAATGCTGCCCCTAGTTGCTGTTGCTGCAGCTGGATCTGAATAATTGTGAGGACTAGACCGACATCGTTTTGCCGCTTGGCCGCCAGAGACTGTAATCTTCGGAGGGCTTCTTTGCCAGCTAGTCCCTGAGTTTCTGAAGCGGCGTTGATGACTGAGAATGCATTGACCTCGGATCTTGCACTTGGCTGCTTTGCCTGGTTGATAATCTTTTTAGTTCTCTCGCCAACACCATGGGCTTTGTGTGCACCAATGTCAATAATCAGTTGATTGCGCCTAAGGATGTTGGACTGATGATTGAACATCTTGCCCTCTGATCCAGTTGCAAGTAGCCCCTCTGCCCTCCGCTGGTGCAGGAAAGGGTTTCTTGGTGGTTCTAAGGCTAACACATTATTGAGCGTGATAGCAGCGAAGTCACGACCGTCATTATCGCTACAATCGTGCAAGTTAGTATGTGTTTTTCAAAGTTGGCAAAGCCACCATCGCGAGATAAAATTCTTACGTTGCAGGCCCTAAAGAGTGATATAAATCTAAGGCTTCACTGAGTTTGCCGGACTTGGCCAACACGTATGCTTGCTGGGCACGAATGGGCCTGAGCTCAATCTGCTTTTCCTCATCACTGAGTTCGGGTGAGTTATCGCAAAGCATAGCTGCCCGCTTTAGCAGGCTAGCAGCAACATCAAACCTGCCCCTCGCGATATCGACACAGGCCGCATTGAAGCACACCTCGAAGCTTTCTAGATTGGCGTTGTTTTCGGAGAGATTAGAAGATGGAAGACCCTGCCATTCCGACTGAGCGATAGCAGCTGTCCGGTTGATCCTGAGATCACTTTCTTCATTGGCTACATCTGTATCTAACTGGTGGTTGTAAATTGCTTCAGCTTCATTGAAGTTCTCCGCACGGTAGGCGACCTGAGCAGCAACATGGCGTAAACTGCGTTTCTCCAGACCGACGGTTTTCAGCACCTCTGAGGCCTCTTCTAGTTTTCCAGTCTTGTATAGGGCGTACGCCTTCTCGAGGATACAGGTAGCTTGCACCCGGATACCTTCACTGGCAATAAGGCGAAGGGCGTCATCAAATCGATCGAGTTTCAGGAGGGCGATAACTTTGGTGTGCTTGGCATTGTCATCGCCCTTGTCTGCTTTGATAGCTGCATTAGCAGCCTTGAGGACCTCTTCGTGGTCTTCAATATCAGTAGCCCGGAGGAGGGCAGTAAGGCTTGCGCGTGGATCCTGAGGCATGGTACGATTTATATATTGAGTCTCCTAAGAGAGCCGATGCATTGTTGGTGGGGTTGAGTTGTGGCGGCGATGTTGTGAGGCTTCAGGTTTCGTATCGGTCTGCAATGTGTTTACCTTAAAAGGTAAGTCTGGGCTAGTTTAATAAGGACGTGAGATAGCGAACTTCTTCAAGGCGTTGACTGGAGCTTTTGAAGCGACCGGGCGTGATAGGCACAGAAGTTCGTTGGCTTTGCGGAGACGACGATAATAGCCAGGTGGTCGCATAGGTAGTACCTCAGGTAACTCGTGAGTGGGACTTTTTTTTTGTGATATCGCGGGGCTCATTAGCCATTGGACTAACTGCCACTACCAAGTACCTAGGTACCTACTACCTACCTGATAGGTAAGGTAGGAGGTAGCTTTTGATGTGTGCTGGCCTCCACTTGCCTGTGAACGCCGTTACCGCCCGCCGAGCCGCGCTCATCCCCAAATCGCATTCGACTCGCGGTCCCCAATCCATCTTCCCATATCTACTAACTGCTTCTCCTTTTCTCCTCTATAATAATATACCCCCCCCTCAGGACCTAGCAGGTGGCTATTTATATGTTGGAATTGTCCACCATTCGTTGCGTTCTTGCCTACGTTGCTGAATCTTTCTTTCTCATCTAATACACCTATCCTAGTTTGACCACTTTCTCTTGACCCCCAGCATGGATTTGGATATTGAAATGGGTGATGTCGCGGAGACGAATCACGAGGCGCACGAACAAAATATTCCGCTGGGGGACGACATTTTGGTGCCCGATGAACCGGAAGAGCCAGGCGAGGTGACTGACGATGACCAGAAAAACGAGGAGGATTACGCGTCTAAAACAATAGCACCCACGAAAGTTCATATCAGAGGTGTTGATAACTTGCATACGGATGATATTAAGGCATATGTCAAGGCCCATTTCGGCAGCGTGGACAAAGTGGAATGGATCGACGACACGTCAGCAAACCTTGTCTTTGGCTCCGAGGCCTTGGCCCGCGATGCTATCATAGCGCTGAGCGCCATAGAGATTGTCGATGCGACCGCCCTTGGTGCTGGAGAGACTCTTCCAGCTAAGCCATTGGAAGGAAAGCCTGAGACGTCATTACAGATACGTTTTGCTGTTCTGAGCGATAGAAAACAAGCTGGAGCCGCTGAACGAAGTCGGTATTATCTTCTTCATCCTGAATATGATCCCGAAGAACGGCGCCGACGTCAGCAAGAAAACCGCTCGAGATATCGTGATAGAGATGGTGAAAGAGGTCGTGACTATCGGAGAAATGGTGGAAGAAGGAGACGTGATTCTGATGATGAGGTGGAAACATTTGAGGCCAGCATGTACGATGATGCGCCGCGCCCTGCCCGAGAAAGACAATCTCCCGACGCAGACGATCGGCGAATATCATACACAAGGGACAATCGAGGAAAGGAGTTGTTTGGTGACAAGTCAAGCAGACGAGATCGCTACATTAGAGATCGCTCGGCATCGCCACGGCGCGATAGGTCTTTAGAGGATGACGGCGATGCAGATATGGGTGGTCCAGCCAGTTCATCGCGGAACAGAACCAAAGCCCGTTCAATCAAGGATCGTCTATCCGTTGATAACAAATCCAAAGAGCTTTTCCCCACGAAACCAGCGCTCGGCAGAGGGGGGCAGCTTGACCAGCTCGAAGACGCTATCGGTTCCGCTCACTTGCGAGAAGAGGATATGCCTAAGATTGTTTCCATTCCCGACACTGCCACAGGCGAAAACCTTAATATTCGAGGCATCGCCAGCCAACGGGCTGGTAACGGCGGATTTTCGATCAAGGGAGCCGCTAACGCTAGAGAACTATTCCCGGATAAGCTGGGAGGGAGCAATGTTGGGAAGGAATTACTGGATGTAAACAAATCAAAAAGGAGACAGAAGGCAGAAGATCTCTTCTCATGAAAGCTACTGGATGGGGTACTTCTCGGGTGACGTAGAGCTAGCACTATGCATTCATACATTTGATGGGCACAGCGAGTCATACAGTCCCTAACTGGGATAGTAATATTTTCACGATACCATGGCGTTGGGAACGGGTAATTTCACCTCTGTTGTTTCAATCTATCTTCCTGCTTTGCTCTCAGGCAGCTAATCTCGTGATTCTACTCTGTTAGATGACTGGGGAGCGATGTATCACATGGCATTTGTTGCCTTCCATCACAATACAGCTACCCCTAAGGCTCGCCAATCGTCGTGGAGCCTAATTATATATCATAGAAGATATTAGTAGAGGCTTGCTACCACCACTTTTCCGTTAGCACATGGCGTGCATCTAGACCAAGTCCATCAGCCGAAGTAATGGTCTCAACTAGCTCATCCGTCATGGTAGGCGGCCCACAGATATAGACCACAGTAGACCCCCGATGTTTGCTCCCTACTGCATCCCGTAGATCATCAGCTGAAATACGACGTGATTGAACCTCTAACTGAGCCCCAATGACGTGATGTCTTCCAGCAACAGCGCCAGCGCTTGTTAGAAACAGCCTGACCTGGCCATTGAGTTTCCCTTGCCCAAAGAGTTTTGACACTCTGTCCAGAAATAAGATCTTTGAGAGGTCATCATTTTCCGACAACTTGCTGGAATAGAGAAGAACGATTTCAGTATCACGCCACCGCGGCTCTTCTGCTAAGTAGCTCAGCATGCTCATTAGGGGATTAACGCCTACTCCTCCAGCCACGAAGACTACTCTTTGGATGTGGTCCACATTGATGTCCTCAAGAGGAGGGAAAACAAAGCTTCCACCGATACGAACTCGGAGAGTAGACCCCAGTATCTCGTCTCTTGGATGCCAGAGCCATGCTGCTGGTGGATTTTCTGGCGAGTCTTGCACTGCCAATTCGAGATACGGCGAGGGACCTTGCGCTGCAGATGGAGCGGATGTGATCGTGAAGCCGCCGGCTTTGGGTATGCCGGGAACAAAAGTGTCTAACCACTGGCCTGGTAGGAACTTTTTACAGAGCGTCTTAGCATATATGGATGGAATGTTGGTGGACTACTGACTCACAGTTACTGGACCAGACTGAAGCTCAAGATGAAGTAGCCGAACTCGCTTGTTGACCTGATCTATGCGGCTCAACTTCACTTCATGGATCTCCTATTAGCGGTATAGAAAGTTAGCCTAGCTCCTTTTTGTCTCTCTCCTATATATTCATCAAAGCTGGGAAAGAAGCAACCTGCTTTCGTGGCTCCTTGGCCGTTCTCTCAACATGGCTCTCCTTTTGACGATCTGTAGTCACGCCTGTAGTTGCCATATTGAGGCTGTGGAATAATCTCAATTTTAATCGAGGCTGAGCAACGCTCCAATTCAAAAATGATGGCGGGATCGACGTGGTGCGATTCATCAGTAATAAAGTAATGCTTGACCTACCTAGGTAGGTTGACTAGATGACATACCACCTTAGTAACATTCCCTTTATGAGCAACAAGCACCGGCTACTTGGGGTAATTAGGTCCACCTTTACTACTGCCTCCTCCCTCTTAGCTTGTTACTTATCGCGTATATTATTTATCATCTAATCTATGCTGCCAATTAATTTGCATGACTAATTGAGATATATTGTCCAGAAGCTACCTTCATATTGCGTACTCGTGCTGAGTTGCGGGCTTAAGTATTGTTAATGTGGCGTCTTGTCATGTACAAATCGAATTTTCTAATGTAGCTAGACATGCAGTAAATGTTCCATTCAGTAACGGGTGACCTAAACCCTTGCTCTAATGACGGCATGTACTCTTATAAATCGAAACGAAAATCGACGCTTCCCATGTCTGTTTTCGTTGCTTATATATATTCAAACCCCATATCTAATTCCATATAACTATCCTGGTACTCTGTCAGTGCAAACAAAGACCGAATCGATGACATTATAAATGGTAGCGCCAAATCAAATTATATTGATGTTTTTGTTCTTTCGCATCCGACGCCCCGTTATGTGTTTCCTTATAACTATATAGGTATTTTGCCACTATAGACCACGTGTGCTTCAAAAGTTTTTAGAAGACAAGGTTGTTCATGATGATTCCGTCCAGTTCACTTGATCTAGTACCTGCCCTGCTACTGGGTGAGTGTAGCTGATTCTCAGACGTAACCGAAGCGGCTACAGAAAATGTCAGTTATCAGAATGTTTTCAATAGAGACCGAATTTTACGTACCCCTTTGCAACCAGATACCCTCATTGTTTGGGTAGCTTCAGCACCAGGTCCGATATCTGAGGACGAGATGCTCAGAAGCTGCAATTTCTGAGACTTGGGAACTGCTGCCTGCAGACCAACACTCGAGAGAGATACTGAACCAGATAAGTTTTGAAATCGCGCTATAGCCTGAATTAAACCCTCGGCATTACGCTGAATCTGAAATGTGATATTAAGATCATTTGAATTGTAGCAAGGGAGTCCGGCTTGAGCTACAGGGGCCGATGGCGGTTGCTGTGTTGGTTGAGAAGCAACTGGAGACATAAGATCAAGGCCGGACGAAAGGGCTGGGGTTGCGGTAGCTGGAGTGGCAGGCCCTGAGCTGAAAAGGTCCATGATTGATGCTACATTAGATTGCTGAGGGGGAGGGGAGGCCGCCGAAGGTACGTCTGATGTGGAACTGCCCCCAAGAATATCCGCGAGGAGATCCGAGTTTGTGGCTTGAGGCCCATTCGTGGGAGTGGCAGCGGCTGCCGGTGCATCCATAATGTCTAAGAGGTCTTGCTCAGTGGGTTTGATGATCTTGGACTTTTTGCTTGCATGTTTTGTCTTCTTCGTCGGGGCTGGTCCTAAGACCCGTGATTCTTCCTTGATCTGAGGAGGAGGCATCTTTTCAAGGACTCCACGGCGGATTTGATCAAATGAGAAGAGGTTGCTGTATTCTACTGCACGTTGTTGCACCTCAACGTCAAGGCTCGTCTGGTGGCCTTGCAAGATACGCCGGACTCTCTCCACTTGTGATGCTCCAGAGAATCGTGTGCTTAGCTTCATTAGAGCTGTAATGATGTATTCAGTGGACACTTGTGTGCCATAGCTGCTGTTCAGAATGAGGGAGAATAAATCGATGATGTCGCTTTCTTTGACTTCCTGAACTAATTCCTCCTCTTCATATTGGCCGCCTTTAAGGAGGGCATCACCAAATTCACCGACGCACCAAGCACCAGCCTGGGTTAGACTCTCTTGAGTGATGTCTTTCTTCAGATTGGCGTACAACTTCTGGACCGCGTAGGTTTGGAGTTCTGGAGTTGTAGCAATGAGCCGAATGAACGATGACATGATTTGCTCTTTCACGTAATTGCCTGCCAATGATAGGACTCGCAGCATGGTATCAAAATGCCATCTTTTATTGGGAGCAAACTTGTCGGCCGCAATTCCAATTTGACTGGTCATGGTTGGCTTGAATTCATTATCCGCGACCTCTAGGAAGGCTAACAGCTCCCGGATGAGGACGCGCACATTGGCCTCATTGATCAGGGTAAAGCTCAAATCAAGCGCCCTTCTCCTGATACTGATGTCAGGGTCCCTCAGACATTCTAGTATTGTGTTCCGATGTCTCTGAACCGCATTGGGCTCAATAGCGACAACTTTGATAAGAGTGTTAAGAGCCACATATCGGATATTATTATCCCGGTTGGTGAGGAATTTGCCTAGGATGTTAACACCGAGAACTCTGAGGCCAGAGTCTGCCTCGATATCGAGAATCGTGAGCACTGCTTCATACAAAATTGAATTCCCAACATTCTTGGATGAGTCGGTGTTGGTTGCAACCTGCGCTAGGATATCGTTGATCTGCTCGCTAGTGTGTGCATCTCCGACTGCCAAGACTCTCAATAATCGTAGAATTTTGACTTGCAAAAAGGGGTCAGTGATTCCGGTAACATCATGCTCTGGAGCATAGCCCGAGGTTGAGAGACCTTTCAGGGTCTTAACTAGACCAGGAACAAAGACCCTGAACTTCTCCACCATGCCCTCCTCACCACCTTCTTCCTCGTCAGCTTCGCATAGGCTTGTGACTAAAGTGAGCCCACAAAGTAGAACCCCATGGTTCCTGTCTGATAGGAGCGCGTTGGCCTTTTCTATAAAATGCTCTTGGAGATCTGGCACTTTCCGACAGATTCGCATGGCACATAGAGCGGCTTTCCTCCTGATGTAAGGGTTGGAAGTTGCAATGAGATTCTCAATTTCAGGAAATAAGTCTCTTGACATTTCCACGGACGCAATGTTGCCTAGGGTGCAGAGAGCAAGTCCTACAACATATTGATTCGGGTGGCCTAGGTCGCTGTGTGTGGATCAGAATGATACCCGTAGCAATTGGGGATTGAGTAGACCTACTTCTTTAATGAATTGGTGACCAATGTTAAGACTTCTTGATTCTCGTCGAGGAGTAAACTCGTGGCAAGATGTCCTAGTCGTTTATCCGCGAATCGTGGGGACGCTAGGAGTTTCAGACATTCGATCTGTCCGAAATGGGTTCGTTCCCCCAATGTGAAGAGATAGAGCAGCTTAGCGACATTGTTGCGCCTATGTCATTATATCAGTGCTGCTATATAGTAAGGGGAAACTGATTGTTCCGTTACACACCGTGTACTGTGATCGTGGCTTTCCTCCCGGAAACTAGCTCTAATTGCGGCGCTTTCCTTCTGGATGACAGCTCGTTCGTCCGCAATCGTCTTCGCTGCGCGAACATTACGAATGAATTGTTTTACTAAATTACAACAGAAGTGATAGTTAGTTGAGTATTCATCCAAATGCTGCACTAGTGATACAGACAAGAACTCATGTTGATGAAGGAGCACGACCCGATGAAGGGGCCGGCTTATAGGTCCGTGTCCGAGGACGGGTAATAGCGGTGGAGAGTCGAAGCTGAGCTGCGATATGGTCGGGGTCTTTTCGAATATAGCAGCTCATGAGCTTGTTGTAGACCCCGTCACGTGGCTGGCGGATGAGAGAGAGGTACCGGACCTGGAGGTAGAAGCTGTGTTGAAGACGTGTGGTCACCGAATGTCACCAACTTCGCCAGGCAGTCGCTTAAAGCATCACTTTGTAAGGATGCCAACGTACCTGGGTCCAAATCTACGTGGGGCAGATGAGCCAGCTTGGCCACACTACATGTTTGACGCAGGACGGTGTGCGGAAAAATCAATAGTCCGAACCACCCCTCCCCCACCAAATTTGTTTTAGTAGGCTCTCAGAACTTCTAAACAAGAGAAAAGGGTAATTGATATTTTGAATATGCTGATTAAGTTGCTTAATTCAAAGATTCCTGAACCCCAGCTCCGCACATTACAATGCTTGGCGTTTAAGTTATTTAAGAGTAAACTGGAAATTTACGTAAAAGAATAGGAAAGCGTTGGTAGTTTTCTTCAATACTGCCATATTACATTGGACTCTTTTGCCCGAACCGATAACAGAAAATAGCATGGCCTGGGAAGTTTGCGAGAGCTCGTAGGCTGATAAACCATAGCGTAATTTTGAACGTGGTTGTGTGAAACGACTCACATGGATACATACTGATGATGACTCAAGCATAGTAATCGGCCATGAAGAAGTAGGTGTGTAGTCGTGTCTGGTAAGACGGCTAAGGTTAATGATGTGCTTCGATGTCCAGAATATGGACCTCATCTTTGAGAGTAACTCTGGAGAAAGATATTCTCCATCTTCCAAGGGATTTAAAATCAAGAACCAAGAGAACGCATGCACATTTTTCAGTGTCGGCTCCGTCAATAGAAGCACAAATCAAAAGATGGTTGGGCCAACACATTCTCTTAATCAATTCGATGACAATGGCCTCGACTAAGTCGTAATAACCCTCCTGGCTCTGACCCCAAGAGCACACACAACGCGAAAGACAAAAGACATAGAAAATCCCAGCTAAGGTCATTGATTCGCGGGATGAGAACACTATTGAAAGCCGGGCGGAGTGATAAAAAATTCCAGGCCGGACTTTTGTACCTCACGGCCATTCCAATGCGCCAATGATTTCAAGTCGCTTGCACTTGCCAGTATAGGAGAAGAAAATCGACTACTGTGTTCCTCAAATGACACTTGTGCGCTGCCAACTTAATCTTTGCCACAAGAGCAGACCAAATATATGGCCCCAAAGTAGCTCAGCAGCTGGCCTAGTCGCATGAACCGTCATCGCAAATGAGTTTCTTTATTTTTGCATCATAAGCTGAACAAATTCGTTGTCTACGGGATTAAGCACCTAGTTAGACTTCTGAAAACACAACGTAAATTAAGGTTGGGGGAACATACAGTCGATTCGACCATCGCCATCTTGGTCAGCCTCACGAATCATCTCGTCGACTTCGTCATCGGTGAGCTTCTCGCCGATCGACGTCATGACGTGGCGCAACTCAGCGGCAGAGATGAAACCATTGTTGTCACGATCAAAGACCTGTCCAAATAAGTAGGGTATTTAGAAGTAGTAATGTGGAGTATAAAAACCTTGAAGGCCTCTCGAATTTCCTCCTCAGAGTCGGTGTCCTTCATTTTGCGTGCCATCATGGTAAGGAATTCTTCACCATTCAAACGTGAGCATATGACGCTGATTAAGGTATTTATTCCAGACGTGACGTACCAGGAAAGTCGATAGAGCCATTATTGTCGGCATCAACTTCGTTGATCATGTCCTGGAGTTCAGATTCGGAAGGGTTCTGACCTAGGGAGCGCATGACAGTACCCAGCTCCTTAGTGGTGATCTGGCCTGGGATCAACAATGTCAGCGGTGATTCTACATCGCAAGAAGTCTTTGCGTCACTGTGCGTATATGATGCATCGATCGAAGAAGACAAGCGCTTAAAGGATTGAATTGGGTGCCCGTGGTCGAAAAGGCGGAAACAGTCTGTCGCGACAGAGCTTTTACGTACCATCGCCATCTTTGTCCTGTGACTGCACGTTAGCCAATGACAAGTCATCTACATTCTAAGGGCGAATGAATATATACTTACAAAGAGAGAAAAGGCCTCCTTGAACTCAGAGACCTGCTCTTCGGTGAGTGAATCAGCCTGTTGTTGGTAGGCGAGTCAGTATTCACAGAGCTCTTTAACAACGAGACAGCCCCTCAGCTGTCGCGGGGTTGCAAGGCTGGGACCTAAGACTGAGGGGCAGCTTCGTGACATACCATTTTAGATAGAGGCGGTAAAGTTTGAGAGAAGCTGTGCAATGTTTCTTGAGCTACAATATAATTCAAGTTGAACGAGGACAAAGAGTTGGTGGCGTCTTGGCGACAGATGGAGCTGTTTCGTTGTGGTTGACGTGGGGAGATAGGGAATCCAACTGCGTGCACCAGCAGGGGACTGGCAAGGCAGAACGAAAAGGCGGACAGTATTAATCCTCAGGCAGGACCCATGAGAGACTGGGTCGCGGCCGTGCTGTAGCCACTGGCCAAGCCGCCAACTCATCCACTGACGAGCCCCCCCCCAACCTCCTAGTAGCGCACTTCGCACTGTGAATCACTCCCCCCATGCAGGTAATGCCTGACTCACAGGACAGAAGTCGCGTAACCAGATACTGTGCGAATTACTGCCCCGCCCAACAAGTCAAACATGTGGCTATATGGCATAGCACTATAGCAGTACTGGTAGATAAGGAGCTACCAGTCTTAGCATTATCGTTGACAGGACTTCTTGAGCGTTGTGATGCAACGGAGATCAAACTTTTAGCAGTTGATGTCTCGTCGCCGACCATGCCCCATCTCCCATGATTTTTCGAATGTTTCCTAATACTAAGGACGCACTATTACTGATTGATCTGTCTATCGTTTGGCGGGCTCTCAGACGTTCCCCCAGCGTCCGCCATGTGGCGCGATCGCACCAATCTGTACGCAACCCAATGGCGAAGCTATTATTCAGACCCGGCTCTAGTGTCTCTCCACCTGTTTGTATAATTAACGTTATTTTACAGGTATATCTCCTACCGACAGTCGTATGCGCATCACCCGACTCAGCGGAACAAGTATGCGGCTGGCTTGTCGTCGACCAGCGGCTTCTCTGACGCCTACTCAAGCAGCACCTTTGCGCCCGAGGACAGGCGCGGGCTGCTCTCGAGCGGTGCATTTGAGGACGATGGCGATGCTGTGATTGAGTTAGACCTTCTGCCTCCAAGATGGACCGATATCTCAGACGAGATCACCGACCTGCTGGCTGATATTGCGACAAAAGGCCAACGACTGGACAAACTACATCAAACACACGTGCTGCCCGGTTTCGACGACGAGGAGATTAAGAAGACAGAGGAGGCTCAGATAGAGAAGCTTACACAAGACATTACCAGAGGGTTTCATCAATGCCATCAACGAATTCAGAAAGTGGAGCAAATGGTTAGGGAGTCGCAACAATCTGGCACTATTAGTAGGGCCGAGGAGACGATGGCCAAGAACATACAGATATCCCTTGCAACACGAGTTCAAGAAGCAAGCGCACAATTTCGGAAGAAACAGAGCGCGTATTTAAAAAGTTCGTTTATGTCATCACTAACTTTGTCTGATCATCATACTCACATTTTCACCCAGAGCTACGAGATATGGGCGGATTTGGCACAGTTGGCCTTGCAGACCGACCTATTTCTCCAGCGCCTGGCTCCTCGTACATGGACCCCTCTCTTCAAGAGTCCGATGCTGATCGTTCATTTTCACAATCTACACTCCAAGTTGCTCTGCAACAGAAGACTCTACATTCAAATGATACTGTCATCTCCCAACGTGAGCGCGAGATTGAAGATATTGCGCAGGGCATAATTGAACTATCAGATCTCTTCCGAGATCTCCAAAATATGATTATTGACCAAGGCACTATGTTGGACCGTATCGACTATAACATTGAAAGAATGAATACTGAGGTCAAGGCTGCCGATAAGGAGTTGAAGATTGCGTCGGGGTACCAGAAAAGAACCACCAAGAGAAAGATCATACTCTTACTACTCCTTCTAGTTGCAGGCTTGTTCATCCTATTATTGGTGAAGCCTAAGAAGGACGATGATTAACTTGTGTGATGATGATGACATCCGACAATATTCGATACACATTTGTGTCACTAAGAGGAGGGTCGAATGCGGGCCATGTTCACCAAAATCTGATCAGTATTCAATGAAAAGGGTGTTGGCCATATGCTTGATGATATATCATCACAATGTAATATTAGGTAGGTATTAAAACAATGGCTCCTTTGAAAGGAGTCGCAGGAGAATGAGGAGTCATGGGTTTGCTTCGGGCTATCACATAATTTAGAAATCGCTAAACAGCATCTGGAAGTACCGAAAATAGAAAATTTATCGATATGGAGTCTTTGTGAAATCGGTATCTATACTTGGATCTTCATACGACTTTGCAAACAGCCTTGGGTATCGGGCCCACAGCTTTGCCCTTTGCGTTGGTAGCTCTTGAACTATGTCAGACACGTCCGGTAAGAAACTTGTGCCCCATGCCTCATCCACAAGGCTTTTCATATTCTCTACAGACAGTTCAAGACTGTCTCTCGAGCGGTGCTTCTGACGGCCAGGGACCAATGCCATGGTCATACGAGACAAAATGGTAGACCGAAGCACCTGAGTATCAACTAGGACACCTTGATCTCTCAGAATAGCTAACAGCCGCACCCCACGAGCAACATCAAAGTCGACAAAACTAACAAAGTTTGTATCAGGAGATGTTGCTGGCTTTGACTTAACGCCCAACGACTGATCGAATCCCCAACGAACAATAGACCGTTGTAAAGCAATGTCGAATAACTTTCGGACAGGATGTAGATGATGCACAAATGGTAAATCTGCTGGTATGTATTCCTTCTCATTGATGCTTTTGTAAGGTAAGTCGCCACGATGGACTGGTATGAGCCCAGCATATGGCGGACTGTAAAGTTTGGCAACCTCCACTGCCAGCTGCTCAAGTTCGTCTAGACGTCCTGACCGACCGAGGTTATATAGGAGTAACTTCCAATATTGCACTGGAATGGCAACATCGTGATAAGCAATTCTCCTTGTCACATCAATAGCACGATCTAATATTGGATGATTCGAGTTTTGGGATTTTTGTTCTTTCGGCAAGGGTCGACGCGATCGATGTTGTGGATGAGAGTCCAGTCCCCAGAATACACGTCTGAGGAGTTTGGCTGCACTATCTTGCGCCATGTCAATATCCAGAGCCTCCATCCGATCCAGTACAGCCTTTGCTTTGACCAAGTTCCTTTTTGAAAGTTCAGTTCTCAACATAATATTGAGACGCCGGGACGTCGGACCTGTTTCAATTTGCCACTCAATGCCCTGAAAGAGTCGTTCAGTCTTCCAATCACCGGCTCTAGCAGCTTCGGCCATGAGTAATTGCCGTGTTTCCACATCCTCAAATTCATCAGGATGAATATCACAATGTATAAGGTCCATGAGCAACTCGTCTTCCCCGCTTCGAGCAAATGATACTAGGATTTTGCAGTATTTTTGCGGAGAAATGTCAATGCCAAGCTTCCCAAGCTCAGCTAACCATGTAACGACTTCTTTTGAATCCGATGCCCGTAACGCTAGGGATTGCAGAGAGCGAGGACCGATTCTTCGAATACCAAGTCTATGGAGAAGGCTTATTGCGAATTCCACAGATGTCCAAGTGCTGGCAAACCAATTTGCAACAAGGGAGTCACTATAAATCCCTCTTGGAATATCGGTCTCGTTCGATGAGGCAATTCCATCACTGGGAAGGGTCAATCTTCGACGATCAATCCCAAGGACTTGTAGTTCCATCTCCGTGAGCTTGATTGATGGGAAGTAACCAGCCAGAAATAAGAGGAATGACCGTGATCTAGTAGTGGATGGGAAATCTTTGAACAAAAGCAGCTTCTTGCGCCAGGTACGTGCTAAATTAGATTGACCCGACGTATACAGAGGAGGTATTAGGTAGTCGTAAAACTTATGGATGGAACTCGAAACGTAGAGCGTCGTCATAGTGCTTTGCATCTGGGGGCTTGGGTTTGTAACAAAACTCGCCAACAGAGTCCCAAACGCATGTATCGCAGGTAGAAAATTCGGTGCTAGTTGTAGATGCCAACGGATCGCTTCGTCATAGTTGCCGCGCTCGAGGAAGAAATGAATGACTTTCATATAAAGATCGGGCCATTTATACTCCGCTTGTGTAGATAGCTGATGGGCTGCACTGAAGAGCGCAATAAGTCGTGATTCTGTACTCAGCGCGGCATCCAAAATCTTGTTGCGAAGAAGCTCCGCATGGTCGTCCCTGAGCAAGAAAAGATCTCCTGCCTCAGAAAGAGATTCAAAGACGATCCAAACACCATCAGCGCCATGCTTGCTTTGCATGACCGCGCACAACCCTTCCCAGGTATAGATATCCTTGGGTTGAATTTCGATTTTAGCCTCTTGCAGACATATACTGAGTTCGGCCGTGGATACTGTCTGCATAGACTTTCGGACCAAAGTCTGCTCATGTCGCAGTCTGACCTGCCCTAGACCCCCGTATCTCGTCCATGCTGGGCCTTTGCGTGAGCTAACCGATTCCGCAAAGTTAATGGATCCCCATCGGTCACGGCGTGAGCATTTGACGACGACCGAGGATGCTCGGAATCGAGCGTGCTTGGGAGTGGGGGTGACAGATGGGTGAGCTAGGGCAGAAGGTCGACACTCCTGAGGGATAGCTGTTTCGTCGTGCCCGAACAAAGGCTTGGGATTCAATATAGTTGTTAAGCGATGACTCGGGATCAATCGCAGGGTCCCTCGCATTCCTAGGATTTCCTCCAACTAGCTGCAACTATTTGGGACGTGTCACCGCATTAGATAAATTGTTTCCAGCTAAGTAGCGACGCCAAACAAGGAAGTTTTCGGAGAGTATGGGAACGAGGAGCTTCATTAATAGGAAATAAAGCAAATAAATCTATCCGCTTGTTGAGAATCGAAACTCCAGTTAGTTACCCGCTGTGGATAAAGTACATAGTGCTCCTTGGTCCCGCTCCTTACCCTTTCGAGCTTGCACCCCATAAAATGGTTGTTTCTGCTGAGTCATCTACTGCCCACTCATGTGCCGGAATATGGCCTCATTTCTACAACCGAGCTTCTCTCTGAAAACTGTAGACAAGACTTCAATCTTCATTTCCATCAGAGACGTTTAGCACACATCTTCATACGGTCGCCAAAATGAGGTGAGAACTCTCCTTGCGCCTATTCCTACGATCCTGCTCAATGCGGTCCCCATCTGCCGAATGCGTTCATAAACCCTCGATCAACCGCCTCACAAGTTAACTCAATGCTGACCCTCTACAGCCTGATCAACGCCAAAAACAAGGTGCCTGAGCATCAAAGGTTCTATCAGCAGGCTTACAAGGCTCATACACGTCTGTGGCTGATCGTAAGTTACGATTGGTGACAGTCACCGTCGTCTGAATATCTGTTAACGCTTTCATAGGGCACACGAAGCCGCTGGCTGCTGGCGCCGTATCTTGTCGTCCTGTGGGGCGGCTTCGGAGGTTCGTCGTACGATATGTCAATGATGCTAATTAAACTGACGGAAAAATAGCCACCCTTTATGCTGCCGGACGAAAAGTTGCTGGCCACAATACCTGGTTCGGCAAGAATTAAAATACTGCGGCTAGGATAAGCCTGGGATTATGAACAAGTCCGCATGGAATTATATAAGTTGGCAGTGTTAGATATTAGGAAGGAGTAAGATAAGCACCTTGTGTAGACAGTCCAACTAAAGTCATTGATATAATTTATTCTTTTGTTACTCACGGAGTATCCTAGCAGGTACTGGCTTCATTTACCTTACCGCTCATTGTTTATCGAACCGTAACTTGTATGCAACCATTACTTCATGTGCCACTAGAATTCATTAGAAAAAGGATCCGAATTAGACATCGCATAGCCGACCCATCCTAACGACCAGAAACATTGGATTCGTGCGACACGACTAGGATTGTTTTCTCATCTCCCCGTTCGTTCAGTATCCCGTTGCGCCCGGTGCTTTCTCATCTTTACGCAAGCTCATCAACATCTCACGGAAACGCTCTTTTCCAGACCCAGCAGCGCCGCCCTTAGCACCTTTCCCGCTGACATCCACCAGCTTGGCAATGCGGTCCCAGCTTGTCCCACCTGAGACAGTGTCCTCCCGACTAGCCAGAAATTCCTCTGCTTCTTTCCGTGTTTGCGTAATGCCCTTCTCCTTCTTTGTGTTGTAGTTCTCGTAGAAATCATCAATATTTTGTTGCGCCTCCTTGATCGTCTCCTCTCGCTGTGCGGCAAACTGCTCGGTCCTCTTAGCGATCTGCGCGTCTCGGCTTTCTCTCCATTGTTTGATAACTTCTGGCTCTTCTTCATCGTCTGCAAATGCTTGGTAGCCAGAGTTGTAGTTCACAGATGAGCTAGTCATTATATTGCCCCCTGATACACCGTCAGGTCCCTAGAATAAACTAGTCAGCGTGATTTAACCTTTGAAGTGAGTCTATAGATGCCTACTATTGGAGGACTGGAGAGATCAGGAAATTGCGACTCGAATGTGGATTCTGCATTATTGCTCTCTCCGAGGAGGTCACCGCTAGACTCGGCGAAAGCGTTTGCGTCGTCATTTGTCGCGAACTGGTTTGCATCGTCACCGAGAATTGCCTTTTCTCTTGCAAGGAAGTCCTGGGCAGAGGGATCTTCACTCGTCTCCTTGATATCGGTCTGGGCTGAATATTGATGGTTAATGACGAACAATGGCTGTATGCCTGTCTGGGCAGGAGCTTACCTCCGGAATCAAAGTCCTCGAGAGAGGGGAAACGATCTGCCATTTTGAAATGTCTGAATGAAGAAATAATGGGATTTAAAAGAAAGCCTAAATTGCTGTGGTTTCTGCGAACACACCACCGGTAAACCCTTCGCAGTTGTAAATAGGGATGAGATTTGGGTTGGCTCTTGGCCCAGTTGCTTGTTGACTACAGTGACCATCTGTTCCTTGTTACCTAAACCTGGATTTTGCCGGGCGGTGGCCAGTTGTGCAGCATGAATTTACAGGGACATATTGCATAAGGCCATACGGCAGCTGAGACTAATGCACCTATGCGATAAGCTATGCATGTGTCGCCATCAAATTGCCTTGGCCAGCTTCTTCAGCTGTGGAAGGTGATAAAATGATAAGGTATTCCAATGCTTACTCCAACTCTGTTGAAATTGACTTGCAGGAAGCTTTTTTATCGTCTGGCGCCTCTCGACTTTGTTGCAAGAGGCAGCTGAAACAACTCCTGGCCATCGCTCGCAATTGGGTCGTATAGCTATTTGCATCACCTTCCTGGCAAGCTGCCGTTGTAGATATTTCCATCGCGCCACGACACGTATCGACCTTAGCTGAGGTTCTTAGAGGACGGCTACCGTAGATGCGTTCGATTGATATTTGAACCTTGGCTTTGAATTTGTTCAACCTCCTAGTTTAACTATCTACTGCAGACCTACAATGGCTTATAACGATGATTCTGTGCTTGCGCGTCTCTCAGCATTGAATGAGAGCCACGACAGCATCGCTACAGCGGCTCAATGGATAATGTTCCACAGGTGAGTGAAGCCCACGCAAGCCGACATCGCGGAACCCCTGACTGAGCCACACGCTGATAACAAATTCTAGGAGGCACGCAGACCGCACGGTGCAACTTTGGATGCAGCGGCTGAAAGATTCATCAAGCGCAAAGCGCCTCAGCTTGGTTTATCTCGCCAACGGTATGTGCACGACAGTAGCATATTCCAATCACTTCGATAACGTAAGACTTGTATCGATGCTAATGGGGTTCAATAGAGGTGGCTCAACAGTCCAGAATCCGGCACAAAGAAGACTTCATCATCGCATTTTCTCCCGTCATAGCAGAGGCAACCTCGGTGGCCTACAAAGGAGCGCCGGCAGATATACAAAGCAAACTACGACGTGTCATTGATGTTTGGAAGGATAGGACTATTTTTGAACCTCCAATCCAAGGGGCTATTGAAGCGCGTCTCAGTGGTATGTACAATTGCAGGGTCGACGCGTCTCCGCTCAATATTGACAAGTAAATGCAGAACTTGACAAAGCTCGAGGATCGGTCAAGCCTGGCTTCGGCGGATCGCCTTTTGGCCCAGCTGCCACGCCTTCTGAATTCACCCCCTTGATATCAACCCATCAGACAGTCACCAAGTTGAGTGTGCCGTTGAAGTCCACAGTTGATTCAGCAAATCAGGAATACGAGAAGCAAATGGATCCCGCCACAGATGTGCCATCAGCCCCAGTCTATGCTGCACGTTTGAATGGCCTTCTTAAGACCTTAGCTAGCGCTGAGAGTGCAGTAGCAGAGTGTGTGAAAGCGCGGGAGGACCTAATATGCGGCTTGGAAAAGATGCTAGAAGCCAATCGAATGGGCCTGGAAAGCGACAAGAACGCTGCTTTGGAGCTAACAAATCGGAAACGGGAAATTGAGGACAAAAAGCTTCAGGTTGAAGTAGCCATCATGAGAGCACTGGGCCCCACTGAGAACAACATATCGCATGCAGAGGGAGAATCCTGCAGCCCACCGGCAGAACCTGATCGGCCAGAGATGGAGGCCTTGACACCTCCTACTGTGGATGATGATATTGCGGAAACCCCTGAGCCGAGGTCTTCTGGGGAGGAAGCGACAGAGCACTACGGCACAAGATCCGGCATTGAGACGCCCTCGATTACGGCTACTTCATACCATTCTCTGCCAATCTCAGCCAACGGTTCGAATAAGAGACGGCGAGTAGATGATAGCGGCGATTTCCCAGACCTCGGGAATGAAAACGGCATTGATGAGGAAGTCGCAGAAATGCTAAAGGGGGAATCAGACCTTTGAAATGAATGGGAACTTGATATGGGCATAGTTCTGGCTGGTTATTAGTATGGAGTCAAGCTCTGCAGTTACAACATGTGCTGCTTGTACAATGTGATTTGTAAGACTATTGGTGTTTTCTTTTTTTCGAGCGCAGATATGCAGGCTCTTTCGAATTGGAGGTTGATCTGTAGGTTATATTAAAGTCCTCGGGTAGTGTCATTGTAATCCGATCAGAATGTATGATAACTGATAGTTTTGTCATATTTTGAAGTGTCGGCTGTCTTGTCAATGGTAGATAGACTTACTTGTTACGCTTTCTACCTGTCGGCAATTGAAATTCGAACACTGGGGTCTGTATTTGTTACGTCAGTAGTTGGTGCAAAAATGTAGACCCGCATAATAGCAGTGCGCTGAATATGCATCTGCTAAAATCAGACCTGTTTTAGGGATCTGAGGTAAGATCGCATGGATTGGATGGATACATGTGGGCCAGGGCAGTATTCAGAGGAGTTCCAGGTTGAAAGTTTTAGGGCCATATGGGGGCACCACCACAAGGCTGGCATCCATGCCAGGGCGCCGGCGGTGGTAGCGCTGCCAGCTGTAAATGCCGCTACCATGACGGCATCCCATATCCAAAGATTTTTCTAACTTCTTTCCTTTGCAACCCCACTCGCTTTCGAACTCTCCAATATAAGCCTCTCCCGTGCCAAATACCGAGCGCATCGACGATGTACCGTCGTGTGACCATATAAGGGTCCCCTCGGTCAACATGAATGGTGGAGTGCTTCGACGAGCGCTGCTCCCTCGGTTTACGCGACGCTCCAGAGCATCCCCAGCGGCGCAAGACAAAGTAATATTCGCCAGCAGTGTTCCTGTACCGCACGCTTCAAGGACCGAATATATTACATCCCAAGTGCGGTTATTTAACTCTTCTATCGCTCGTTCCCCCCCCACACCGATCTTCAATATCACGACTTTCCACGTCTCCTCAACCCGCGGACCGCTCTCCGCGAGGCCCTCGTCCGAATTTTACCAATGGCCCCGCCAAGGATATCATAGGAGCGTAGTGCGCTTGTTCTCCAGTGGACTTCCACTTCAACGACAGGATCCACCCGAAGGCGAAGGTACAATTGACCTGACTGCAAAACAGACCAGTCAGCACCGATCAATCAAAGAGGATGAGGAGAACCAGGAATTCCAAAAGAGCGAAAAGGCGGCCAACGCAGCGCAAATCAACTTGTCTGCGAAACTTTCGAAAGAAGGACAGCAACAGGTAAAGGCTGGCGCTGGCGAGATTTGGCGACTGATTTCGATCGCGAAACCTGAAGCCCGTTGGCTCGGGTTGGCTTTTTTCTTCCTCGTCATTTCTTCAGGTGTTACTATGCTGATACCCTTCTCGGTTGGCCGTATCTTGGACCTATCAACGAAGACTAACTTGGACGATGTCAGCATTTTTGGTCTTAATCTAAACCAGTTCTTTGTTGCCCTTGGTGCTGTACTTACTATTGGGGCCGTGACCAGTTTTGGGAGGATAATTCTGCTACGCATTGTTGGCGAACGAGTCGTTGCAAGATTGCGATCTCAGCTATACAGACGCACATATGTCCAGGATGCTGAGTTCTTCGATGCCAATCGAGTTGGCGACCTCATATCGCGACTTGGTTCGGACTCAGTCATTGTGGGTAAGTCGGTTACTGCGAATTTGAGTGATGGGCTCCGAGCTATCTTTAGTGGCGGTGCTGGATTTGCAATTATGATCTGGACAAGCCCTCAACTTACCGGAATGCTTCTCCTTATGTTCCCACCAATCGCTATTGGTGCTTTCTTTTATGGACGTGTTATTCGGAATGTTAGCAGATCGATACAGAGGAACCTCGGAACTCTTACAAAGATCGCCGAGGAGCGATTAGGCAATATCAAGACTAGTCAAGCATTTGTTGGAGAAGTACAAGAAGTCGGCCGGTACAATAAGCAGATTCGCAAGATATTCGCACTTGGAAAAAGGGAGTCGTTGATTTCGGCCACATTCTTTGCCTCAACTGGTTGGGCGGGAAACATGACAATCCTGGCAATGCTGGTGGTCGGAGGCAATCTGGTGCGGTCCGGCGCCATGACTTTAGGAGACCTGACATCTTTCATGATGTATACTGCATTTGCGGGCTCTAGCCTTTTCGGGTTGTCTGGTTTCTATTCCGAACTTATGAAAGGTGTCGGAGCGGCAAGCAGGCTGTTTGAACTGCAAGACCGACGTCCTGGTATCCACCAAACGGTTGGCGTCCCCGTAAACTCAGCTAAGGGCCCTATCAAGTTCACGGATGTACATTTTGCCTACCCGACGCGACCTGCTGTAAATATTTTCAACGGTCTTGATTTTGAAATTTCTTCAGGCAGTAACGTCTGTGTCGTCGGTCCATCGGGAGGTGGCAAATCCACAGTGACATCCCTACTCCTGAGATTTTACAACCCAACATCAGGATCAATCACCATCAACGGCGTGGATATTTCAACGATGAATGTGAAGTCTCTGAGAAGACGGATCGGCATTGTATCTCAGGAACCAGTATTATTCTCTGGCACCATTGCCGAGAATATTGCATATGGCAAGCCCCATGCATCACGAGCAGAAGTCATCTCAGCTGCTAGACGGGCTAATTGTACATTTATCAGTGATCTCCCGGATGGTTTGGAGACACAAGTAGGTGCTCGTGGGTCTCAGCTATCTGGCGGTCAGAAGCAACGCATTGCTATTGCCAGAGCCTTGCTCAAGGATCCAGATATCTTGGTCCTCGACGAAGCTACTTCTGCTCTTGACGCAGAGTCAGAAACCTTGGTAAATGAGGCTCTCGCTGGACTGCTCCGCGGCCACAATACAACAATATCAATCGCTCATCGATTGTCTACGATCAAGAGATCTGACCAGATTATTGTCCTCAACAAGGATGGCAAGGTAGCCGAGATCGGCAGCTATACAAACCTGGCAGCGGACAAATACAGCGCCTTCAGCAAATTGATGGAATGGCAGATGAGTGGCGGTGAAATACCCGAAAAATTGGGCACTCATGTCGGGGCAGGTATCACGGAGTTTGAGGAGATCGAGCAAGATCTTGTCAGACTAGAAAACGAAGGCTTGGTAGAGGAGGAGGAGGAGCCTAGCAAAGAAAGGACCAGGTCACTGTCGAACGATGAGATAAAACGCCGCTAATGGAGATGAGCAATTAGACGGTCACCTTCATAGGCAGAACGTACGGGGACAGCGCTACGACATTTTACGCCATCAGCCTCCCCTGAGGGCATTTGGGCTCGGGAGAGCGTGGAGTCTCGTATTGTAAAATTATTCAACGCATGATTTAGGCGGAGGGTTGCCAGAAGTGATCCCGCGAGATTTGTATATAGAGCAGAAACCTCTGGCGAGCGGCAGTCACATTTCTAGATAATCACTCCACTCAAACTCGTGTCCCAACGGGCGATGTCTTGGAGCAAGATTGGGCAAGGGGTAGTAAGTCGCTTGTGGCTTTTGTCACAGGCTTCCGCCTTCTGGTGGTCAATTGGTATAGTATAATAATAGGTACCTATAGTATTGTACGGCTCTAGGCATATACGCAAAAATACACAATGACCTTTTTCCAGGCTGTGGCGCAGGTCCAAAATTCAGTCACATGCTGTCAAACTCCCAAGCCGAAAATCTGACCCCGATGTCTCGCATGAACAGAGGCTAAAGTAATTGCACAGTGTAGAAGCAGAACTTGAAAAAGGGCTGTGTCCCTCGGGCTTGATTATTTCGACCCTTAAAGTTAATTACAAGACTGAGCCCAAAAATAAAGAAAGAAACACAGCATTGACTGTCTTTGACAGAGTTCATCGCTTCCCTTTTTTGCCTTGATAAGAACTGCAGGGGGAGTTTTCTTCAAGATAGCACTGAACCGAGTCGACCTACTAAACACCAGTCGCTGGCTCGGACGCAACCCCAAGGTGAGGTTACATAGGTAGGTACCTCCTAGACGGCTTTATTAGAGGTAGGTACATACTTACCTGAAAGCTGAGGTCCGTGACAATCACCTCCTTAGTCTACCGACCTGGCATTTTGCGCCGGGATCACTTTCACTTGTCACCATTCCTTAACAGATCGACACCCTCAAAATAACATTGGATTAACCTCATCATGACGACAAGCGAGGGACAGTTCAAGGTGGGTGACAAGAGCCTCTACACCAAGACATGGACGGTAAGTCGGTTGTTGTCCTCCCGCTTGCTCTGTACGCCTAGAAACTGCGAGAGACGCACTATGCAAGGCGGCTGGCTGGCTAGCTAATAACCCACCCACAGCCCGAAGGCCATGTCAAGGCAAAGATCATTTTTGTGCACGGCTTCAGCGACCATATTAATCGCTACAATGAGATTTTCTCCAAGTTCACTGAGCACGGTATTCAGGTTCTCGGCTGGGACCAGCGGGGATGGGGCCGCAGCGTAACCAAGCCCTCGGAGAAGGGCCTCACTGGTCCAACCTCACGAGTCCTTGCCGACATCGTCGCCTTTGTTCAAGACAAATTGCCCTCGGATACTCCTGTTTTTATCATGGGCCACTCCATGGGTGGGGGTGAAGTCCTTACGTTGGCCGGCGATGCTGAGTACAAACCCTTGGTAAACCAGATTCGAGGTTGGATCCTTGAGAGCCCATTTGTCGGGTTTGCGGCGGGCGAAGAGCCCAGCTCACTCAAGGTATTCATGGGCAGACTGGCCGCCAAGCTTCTACCCGATCAGCAACTCAAACACGAGGTGCCTCCAGAGTACTTGAGCCGTGACCAAGCCGTGGTTGAGTCTGTGAAGCATGACCCCCTCTGCCACAACACTGGCACTTTAGAGGGCCTGGCCTCGTTGCTGGACCGTACGGCACGGCTGTCATCCGGGGAGGTCCAGCTGGGGCCTGAAGTGCATAGCCTCATGATGGCACATGGCACGAGGGACAAGATATGTAGTTACGACGCGACCATGAAATTTGCGGAAGAGCAGACAGCTGTCAAGGACAGGGTAACTAAGTCGTACGAAGGCGCATACCATCAACTTCACTCTGATCTTTGCAAAGATGAGTTTGCAAAGGATGTAGTGAACTGGGTCCTGGAGCGTTCTGACGCGGCAAAGCAAGAGAGCGGGAAGGTTGAGGCAAAGCTATGAGGATATGACATGACGAATGTGATGCAGGACATTCCGTCATTTTGGAGATTCTACCATTGCAAACAAGTTCTGGTTTTTGATTTCTGTGCGGCTTGAATCTACGATAGTCCCATATACCTCGTAGTGTTTCCATCTGTTTTAATTGAGATATCACCCGCGAATGAGGGTCTTCATGAGCTTGCTTGCAGTTATATGATGGTCACGGGCGAATCTTTGATTCCGGGTGCGTAACAATACTACAGCATAGAAACCTGATTAGATTTGGTTTTTGTTCTGGTTTAATAATGGTCGACCTTGCATCCCCCTTTCAACTCATTTATGGATAGCATGGCAGTTGTAAGAGACTACAAAGAATTAAAACCACTATATTAGCTATGGACCAAGTTTCATGTCGCATCGAGACCCATTTTACCGTGTAAGCTGACGACATGATTCGGCAGACTGCTCACGAGCATGGAGGGTTCCGAGGACGCCCGAATCTGCCACTTTTAGTTTCAGGACATTTTGGTTGTGCATTCCAAGAAGATCCGAAAGACCCAACACAGAGGTTTAATATAAGGTTAAATAAAACCCGACCTTGCTCCATTCCATTTTATACCATTGTTTTGGTAGTCTTACAGTCTTGATTTTTGGCTGTCTTCTCAGTCACCTCCGCCCCCTCCGTTCTTTCGACTTTCTTACACTCACCACTCACCACCACCACCGCCCCAGTTATACGTTCGAATTCGGCTGAGGACAATCAGCAATGCCGACTACTAATGCTATGAGGTCGCCATCGGCTAATAGCTGCTCGAGCAATTATGCACCATGCCTTGCTTGGGAGACTAGGGCTCTTCCTCTTCCGCTTAGTCCATCATCACCATGGCAAATACGCATCGATATTTCCATCCCACTACCCCCTTCCTCCACGCGTCAAATCCGGAGTTTTTAGAGAACCCGATGAGATAGATGCCTGGGGCCTCCAAATATAGGCTTAGTTATTGTGACTATCCTCAGCTTTCAGGTAAGGCAGCAAGACTGAACTAACCGACTTCCATGTTGGGACAGAAGAGGAGATTGCGGAGAAACAGAAAACGCGCTGGGAAAGGATGGCGGTAGGGATCAATAGATGCTGTATTCGTAATCGCTTCGAGTTGGAAAAAAAGGAAAGGCAAATTCCGAGAGAGACTCCTCAACTTACCTTATCAATTCATTAATTTTCTATTATCTCAACCTTTCTTACTTTTTCTTCATGTCTTTCATATCCGTCTTACTCGACGCATTGATTTAGGCTACCCCCACGCCATTTTGCTTTTCAGCCTCGCGGTATCTTGGCAGCTTCACATTTCGACTTCAACATCCCCCGATTACTTTACACATCTTGGCGGTTCTGACGTTGGACCCAGCAAGGAGGCATCCGTCGAAGAGCCCTATCAAGTTCCCATCACGCCGTTTGGCACCGCTAGCCTGATAACGATCCTGTTTCTTCGTCGCAGCAACGATAATTGCAGACTAGAGCTTAACGAGACCGGGTGCCCCCTCACTAAGTCCTTGGCTGTTTTATATAAGGGTTTGACTATCGGGAGAAAGGCAGCAGCGTATCTCAACCTGGCCGAAGTGTATCAACATCTTGGCCTTCTTTCTCCATCGATTAGCTGCAAAGCTAGAGGGCTGGTGGTCCATCGCCCTCTCCATCAATCACCATGACGCCAGATGCAAGCAACACAATTACCCATCATCCCAGTGTCTACCATCTGCAACATCTTTCGCACCCACCCTCTAGTCGCAGCAGCTCTCGGACGCCCGCCATCCGTGACGCGTCCAGCACTGCTGTTGAGACTGTTGAGACTGTTGGGGACCAAGATGCCTTTGAGCGGCATCATTCTCTCGCCACCGACGTAGAGAGCCAAATTACAGCCGGCCGTAACACCCGCATCCCGCGTTTGTCGGTTGAAAGCGACCCCTACGGACTATCATTTTGTTACAAAACTGATTCAGATCTCGAGAAGATCAAGGCGAATTCATCTCGTAAAAGAGATGGAGGCCGCACCACAAACATCACAAAGAAAATTGGCCCCAATCGTGATCATCGCAGACTTCGCGGTTTCTATGAAAATCAGAATGCCGCGATTGAACGAATGCTAAAGTCGGTTGAGGAGCACAGGGCGGAAGCTCGTCAGGAGCAAGGCGACGACCAGATGAAATTCCGCATCGCAATATACGGGTCCCTCGTTGTTAACCTCATTCTTACAGCACTTCAGTTATATGCCGCCATTACATCTGGGTCTCTATCTCTCTTCACTACTATGGCTGATGCTGTATTTGACCCTTTGAGCAACCTTGCTCTCATTCTCTCCAATCGGGCCATCAAGCGGGTTGACCCCAGACGCTTCCCCGCTGGCAAGGCTCGCCTCGAGACAGTGGGCAATATCGTCTTCTGCTTCTTAATGAGTGCGGTAGCCCTCGTCATCATTGCCTTTGCAGCACAGGAGCTTGCTTCCAAGCATGACGAGAAGGCATTCCACCTACCCTCAGTCATTTCTGTTTGTGCAGCGTTTGCAGCGAAATTCGCACTCTTCATGTATTGCTGGTCCATCAAGGACAAGTATAGTCAAGTCAATATTCTCTGGCAAGACCACCGTAATGACCTCCTCGTCAATGGCTTCGGTATATTAACTTCCGTCGGCGGTGCTAAGCTAGCGTGGTGGATTGATCCTATGGGCGCCATCCTCTTGTCAATCCTGACGGCAGGCATCTGGCTGCACACTGCATTCAACGAGTTCCTACTGCTTGTCGGGGTCGTTGCATCCGTAGACACGCAGCAACTCATCACATATGTGTGTCTGACTCACTCTGATGCCATTCAGGGAATTGATACGGTACGAGTATATCATTCGGGCCCACGTCTCATCGCAGAAGTGGATATTGTCATGGATCCTTCGCGTTCTCTTATGGATACGCATGATGTTGCTGAGGAGCTGCAAATCAAGTTGGAGAGTCTCCCTGATATTGAGCGTGCATATGTTCACATCGATTATGAAACCACGCACAAACCAGAACACACATATAAGAAGGACCTTTGATTCAGAAAGGAGCTCAACGCCATCAGCCGTTGGACGGTGGCCTTATCCATCACTTGTCATTTTCGAGAAGGCATACATACAGGTTGATGGATTATAGCATTTGCCAATTTTCAATCGGAGACTCTTTATTGTCATTTACCATGCAGAAGCACTAGTGCAGGTAGTCTCGAATATGTTCATGGTCCACCTTCGTCAGGAACGAGCGATGCCCAACATCTACCCTGCCATGAGATTTCAGGGGACGACGGGTGGAGAGTTGCCCAACGCTGCACATTACACAACCCAATATCTAGTCTTTGCAATTTCTCGTTTACTTTGTAGCAACGGTTAACAACTACTTTTCAGAAGTTTTGGGTTAGTGAGAGATTGTATGCATCACTCAGTGGGGAAAGGTAGGTGTGGCGGGAGATAGGGAGCCCATTGCCCAGCGATAAACAAGTAATTTCAGAAAGGGAAAAGGAGCTTGGAACGATATCGCAGACAAAGTGGGTATGTGAATATTTCTGGTTCCTGGACTTGGCGCAGCTACTATCTTGGGCAGAGTTGATGCTGCGGCTCAAACTGCGTTGTTTTTGTACCAAAGCCCCGTCATAGGATACGATGAACGTGCGACATTCGATGGCCTGCATCCTCCATGATGGCACGGTATTTTGATGTTCGTTGGGCTTTACCTGCCATGTATGCAGGTCATTTTGATATGTTTGTTTACATAGGACATATTGTTCGACTCAAGCGGTCATAAGCGTCATTCATACTCATACTGATCGGCCACAGCTGAAGCCCTAGCAACATAACGATACTGTTTTATAAAAGGTCTTGACTGCAAAACCACCCCTGTCTAAGCACGGTATAGGAGTGAGCTGGCGCGTAAACAAGTTACATTGAGTAAAGAAAATTTTTTTCTCAAGAGCAATATCAGAGCTTTAGGTTGTCATGATGGCGTAAAACGCCCGTTAGCAGGCAAGAGGCGAAAAAACAACATCATCAACTGCATTCATGTACATCTTACATCGAACTGACTCCTAGCTAAATATATGTGAGGGAGCCTAATGAAGTAAAGCTGTTGGGCTCCTTTTTTTATTGTTTTTTTTTTTAACTATTTAGTTTTAGTTATTGTACTATTTTCAGCGGGATATTTTACCGCAATGTGCCTGTACATGAAATTTATATGCACAAGTCACTGGATGCCGAAGCACTGAGTCCCAACTGCGGAGCCATGATGTGAGCCCGTGCCAGCAAAAAAATTCGGGTCTTCCCCGCCACATATGTTAGGCGTGGGACTTCTGAAGGGTGGAGAGGAAGAACTTTTTCTTTTTCTTTTCTTTTTTTTAAGGAAAGAGGGTCTATGGTGTACATGATGCAACTAAAGAGAAAAGATAATGACATGCGTTACGTGAGCTGGTAAAGTGGTGATCGAGGCGGGCGTGCATTGTGCATAAAGATATTACAGTTCGGAGTAGACAGGTGAAGAATAGGTAGGTCACTTGCAGTCATACCCAAGGTCGTCAACGGCGGCAAGGCTAGCAGTTCTACACATCCACTCATCAAGGTACTCCTCCGTACTATGTAAATTAGCGGCGGTTCGTTGTGGCGGTCAGCCTTGGACGCCAACACGCGTTCTGTGAAACAGGGAAACAATTCCGTCATGGCTAGCAGGGTTAGGTTTTTTCTTTCTCGTAGGTAGTTGGTTCAAAGGAACCGTGAAAAAAAAAAAATACAAGAACGAAGAAGATGAAGAGGAAGAGAAAAACAATTTGAGTTTTTTGAGATACTTGCGAGAAGGGTGACGGCTACTAGGGAGGCCCTCGTAACAAAGCAAAAAGGTCCATGGAGGACCCATGACTTCGATACGCGACAAGCCGGAGGGGCTTGTCTTGTCTGTATTGGACGACAATCCACTCTATGCAAGGTTGTTATTGCTGTTATCTTGCTTCAGCAGGTACTTGGCGATTACGAGCCGAGCTTGTTGATGCCCCATATTCTTCGTGCGTTTCCCGCAACAAGAAGGCCAGGCCATTTCTGGGCCTGGTGGCTGGTGCTTTAGCGGCGCCGTTGCATTTCTTGGTACAGGTAGGGTCGTCAATGAACAGCGGTCTGCATTGTTCATGCATACATTGTATCTGCACCAGCGGCGGTGCTTTTTGTGATGTATCAAGCAGGTGTCAGGTCGTGCCCAGTGGGTAGAGGGAGACTTGGGAGGATACGCTCCATTCCACGCATTTGTTTGGTGGGTATGAGCTGCTAGGCCCAACAGGTACATTCACCTCATCCATGACGGTACATTGGACCACAGTAAGTGCATGCACGCGCGCTCCTCAACCAGTTTCAGTCCGGCTTCGTCTGCTAGCTTCATACCCAATTCCGACCTCCTTCATCCAACGGCCTCTCCACCGTTTGTTGTTCGTGCTGTTGTTCGTGTGTGGTTTTTTTTTCTCTCTTCTCGCCTTTGGCCTGCCCTTCCTTTCTCTTGTTTTCTGCTTTAAATACGGTTGCCGATCTCACCATCCTAGAGAGATTTCACTGTCTCTCTCTCTTTGTTATACAAGCTTCGACATTCAGTTAGCTAGCACTCCCGTGAGTTTCTCGCTTGATTCTGCTGCGATTCCTCCTATACCATATCTCTCGTTATTTGGAGCTTCTGATCTTCCTTGACCCATCAACGTCATGGTTGCGCAAAGCTGGGGCGAGCATGCCTATGCCACGGTTCGTGTTTTGCTACCCGCGACAATGCTGAAGCTTTGCGGAAGATGGACTAACCAAATGGCCGCGCTGCCGCCGTCTTCTTACAGCTGCTCTTGAACGATTCATATCTTCCAGGTACGTCAGCAACAATTGATTCCAGCTCATACAGCATCGTCTGGCTAACATCTAGCTAGGCGCTCTAGTTCTTGCTCACTCCCTCCGCGATGCCGGCACCACGAAGAAGCTTGCAGTCTTGGTCACCCTTGACTCCGTGACTGCTGATGCTGTTGTGCAGCTGAAGGTGAACAGCTTCCCCCTAAGCATTCCCCCCTCCCCCGGTGAAAGCATAGAAAAGGGAACCGGATAGCTAACAGCCGCCATCCTGGACAGACTGTTTACGACTATGTCATTCCTGTGCCGCGTGTCCGCAATGACAAACCTGCGAACCTCTATCTCATGAACCGAGCCGATTTACACTCTGCCTTTACCAAGATCAACCTCTGGAAGCAGACGCAGTTCTCCAAGATTGTCTACATTGATGCTGATGTGGTCGCGTACCGAGCTCCCGACGAGCTCTTTGAGCTGCCATGTACTTTCGCTGCCGCCCCAGACATTGGCTGGCCAGATATTTTCAATACTGGTGTCATGGTCTTGACCCCAAACAGCGGGGACTTCCATGCTATGTCTGCCATGACAGATCGGGGCATCTCCTTCGATGGTGCGGATCAGGGCCTTCTCAACATTTACTTCAAGGAAAACTTCCACCGTCTGCCCTTCACCTACAATGTCACTCCGTCTGCACATTACCAATATCTGCCGGCCTATCGCCATTTCCAGAGCAATATCAACATGGTACACTTTATTGGCCCTGATAAGCCATGGCGCATGGGGCGCAATTCTTCACAAAGCAGCTCGGCCTATGATGAAATGATTGGTCGCTGGTGGGCTGTTTATGATCGCCATTACCGCGAGCAGGTGAGCTCTCCTCCTCCATGAACCAGTCGCTTAGATAGATGTTGACAAATCGATTTCTTGTAGGAGGTTTGGCAGCTTACTTCCGGAAAGTACACTGAAAAGTAAGTTTTTGCTTTCCCAAACATGCGCCACCTCCACATAAGCTAACTTGGCTACCACAAGGCAACCCGGTCCCACAGAGTCCAAATCCGATAACAAGTTCCCTGGTGGAAGATTTATGCATGCTGATTACAAGAGCACTTGGGGCACACCGAAGCCCATATTCCCTTGGGAGGGAAATCAGCCCAGGCCCTCGAGATCTTTTGGTTTCGGGCAACCTGAGCCGCAAGTGGTGACACCTCAGCGCCTGCAGCAGCCTCAATATGCACCACCACAACCTCAATCTCAGTCTTCTATTCAACCCCAGCCCCAATACTCTATTGAGCCTCGACCTCAGCCTCAACCTGAAGCTCAATCTGTACTTCAATCCCAGTCTCAGTCATCGCAGTACGCTCAATCAGTAGATGAGGATGGCTCTACGGGAACACCTGCTACACATACCTCTACGGTCTCTGAAAGACCTGGGTCTAGCTCGTCTGCTGCCACAAGCACACATAGCGTTACAGCGACGTCAGCACCATCCTGGACGTCATATTCTAGAACCAATGCTTGGGACGAAGACCCTAAGATCACCCGCTATGTCGAGGGGATTGAGAATCGTAACAGGTCTAGAAGTCGGTCTGTCAAGAGTGGCCAAGGCTCCAAAACCCCTCCTAGAGTTCGGAGTGGCATCCCGGTTCGTGCCGTCAAGGTGACCGACTTCCCAACCGAAGTGGAACGGCCTAGCCTACCGGTCACGCCGGCGCCAGTGGCCCGCTCGTCCTTCCTTGGGGACGACGATGAAGTAGAGGACGGTGGCCAAGCGGCATTGCCAACTGCAGAAGGGGTACCAGCGCAATCCGAATGGGTAAGTTTGAATGGATCCACTGATGAATATGTACAGTCTACCCCTGCGAATTAGCTGACTCGGTGGTCCGTGGAAAGAACCCCACAGTACAACTGGAGAAGTTAGCTCGGTTGCAATCCGAAGCACTTTTGAGCAAGCTGGGAGGAAAGGATGAGAAGGCATCAGGGAGTGGGAGTCGAGTGATACCGTCTCGGTCACTGCCGTCTGGACCAGGAAGTGTCAGGTCTCCAACTCAGTTCTCGCTGTCGATGCCTGATGTTCTGAGTCCACGACCAGTAAAGGGTCCTCCTGCTGGGACGACCTCCAATTTGGAGCGCAAAACAGATGCAGGGAATGTTGAGTCAGAAAAATAAAAAATGAAGGGAAAAAAGACAACAAAAAAAGAAACCAACGTCGATTTCGACATGGACAAAAAACATAAAATGTAAATAAAAAGAAGGAACACAATGGGAAGGGACGAAGAGACGGCAATTCCGGATACCCAAAAACGCGGAAAACTCGAATCAGGATGAAAATGACGAAGGACAAGGTGGGCATGCGGGAAACACAACGCTGCTTTTAGCTTAAATATTCCCTATGTTTTATTTGATTATGCGAGAAGGAACTGGGGTGACTAAGTTGGATAGGTACTTTCTACGTGGCACATGGATCTCTTTGCGTACAGACTGCATTACATAGCGTATTGGCATTTTTCGAAGATTTTGCCGTTAGATGCCCTGCTTTGTTTGCACTATGTTCTTGCCATTGGGGCTGTTATTAGCGTGGTCTCGTTATCACACATTCCTTTCACATTAATATATATTTCTTATCTTCAAGTCTGCAGTCCGTTGTCACAAGAGCATTTGCGGCATTGTTCACTTGCCTTGAGTAGAAGTTTTATCTACTATTGTCTTAATGCCTTTGTGGGCATTAGTGGTCAACATGTTGTGAATCGGTCGATAAGGACAATTGTTATCTAACTTAAATTTTTTTTGGTATTGATTTATAGCTCTTCTCTCGTCTATGATACAGGAAAGAAAGCCTTTGGTCTAAACAGAACCCCGACTAGTATATCGTGTCCAACTCCAATATGATGCATATTTCATATATAGGAAGGAATAAATAGAGGAGAAGAGAAGTCTCTCTCTCTTTTTCTTTCCTTGTCCGTTTGTTTATTTCCCCGCTTCTAATTGCAAATCTAAGCGCCATAAACCTTGACACGCTCGTCAATGGGCTGGAACTCCTTGGGGCCGGCCTCGCTGGACTTTCCACCAAAGACGAGCTGGGCATCGAGTCTCCAGGAAGCAGGGATCTTCCAGGTCTCGGAGACCTCCTTGTCAATCAAGGGGTTGTAGTGCTGGAGGTTACCGCCGAGACCCTCAACCTCGAGGGCAGTCCAGACGAGGAGCTGCTCCATGCCGAGGGACTGGATAGCCCAGTTGGGGAAGCGGTCGGCGTAGAGGGCAAACTTGCTCTGGAGGGCCTTGGTGGCGTCAGTGTCCTCGAAGAAGAGGACGGTTCCCGCGGCGCCCTTGAAGAGGGAGAGCTTGCTGCTGGTGGCGGACCACTGGTCCTCAGGGACGATGGCCTTGAGGGTGTTGGAGGTGATGTCCCATAGCTTCTCGTGCTCGGCGCCGAAGAGGACGACGGCACGGTTGGTCTGGGAGTTGAAGGAGGTGGGGGTGTGGAGGGTGGCGTCCTTGACAATCTCGTGGATCTTGCTGGTGGTGATGGGGATGTCCTTGGTCAGAGGGTAGATGGAGCGGCGGACCTTGGCCAGCTGGAAGAGGAGGTCGGAGGAGAGCTTGGAGGCCATGGTGAAGTTTGTTGTGGGGGTTTCTTGTTGTTGTTGTTGTTGTTGTTGTTGAGTAACGTTAGAGGAGAAGAGGAGCAAAGAGCCAAAGATTTGTGAGAACTGAATGGTTGGTTTGGTAAGTCTGGTAGTGTATATAGAGAGAGAGAGATTCTAAACCAGAGCAACGAGGATGAAGGGGGAGGGGTTGCTGAAGCTTTATACTTTGACGGTGGTGCTCTCTTTCGTCTGCCTCATTGTGGATTGCAGGAGGTTATCCACTTTGGAAGACAAGCGGGCCATGATTACCACGGCTAACGCCATCCATTCCTAACCTACCATGTACCCAACTTACACGGCGATATGGCGATGCCGGGTGTAGCGGGTGTAAGAACTGCGGCGCAGGTGTGTGGGGTGGCGGTGCGTTGGTGTTGGTGTTGGTGTTAGTGTTGTGCACATATTGGGAAGTGGGGGGAGGGGGAGGGGGAGGGGTGTTTAGTATCAGGGACCAGCCCCACGGTTACTGCCGAACAACACCGACAACGACCACGACCACGATAATAACAACGACAAGAAGCCATTTTGGCGAAACACCATGATATTCAAATTGATAGCTAATGATGATGAAAGCAACGTAAACAAACACACCTGGTTTCCGGTTCCCCCGGTGGGCTGGAACGATATATTCTGAAAAAGAAAAGGGGGGCTGTTGATTTGGTTCGCAAACTACCTACAGAACAGAAAGAGGGTATCATCACGCCATTATGGCCATTGCTTGGGTTATTTTTTCGTTACCAACATCATCAATCCACTTCATTTCACCACCAAACACCGCTTCTGCAGGCATAAGATGGCATGGCATAGCATGACATGGGGAGACTACCTAGGTTGGTCGTAGGTAATAGCAGCAGATACCCTATTGCCTACTGCGTATGGCCTATTGATTGCAACTATCGTTACGCCGCGCTGCCGTGAACAAAGCTCGGTGTTTCACCTCTCACGGAGGTTCGGGCGGAGAGGGCGTTGGCCCACCGAGTGCATCCAATGTACTGGTAGTGAATGTATGTATGCAGTGCATGCAGTGCATGAAGGGTCAGTCGCCGCCCATCCCACCTCCTCCATGCCAAGCGCTCCGCTTAGTAACCCCCGCTGTAGTTGCTGACGGATAGCTGAAAAATCCCGGAGCTGGGAATTTAAGTGTTTGTGTCGGACTCGGCAAGTGGGGAAAGGGGGGAAGAAGGAAAAGAGCCGCGCGCGAAAATCAAACCAAACCCAAAACAAAAAAAAATTAAGAATTGAGAAGAAGAAAAAATACATGCGTTCACATGAATGACTTGTGTGGCATCGGTAGTGGGGGGAAGGGAAAGGGGGGGCGTGGAGGACGCACGGGATAGTGGGATGAAGAGAAATCAGATATCTAAGCACTTATTAATCGAAGTGCTGGTGAGGCAGATGTCGTTGATAAGCTTGGTGGTAAGCGGGTACCTTGCCGAAAGACGCGAGGTCCCCTCATCTTCAATCTCATGAGCTGCGTTCATCATAATAGTGTGGGTGGGTTGGTTGGTTGTTTATTTATCTCATTTGACTGTTGTTAGGGTGGTCTCGAGAAATGGGCGTATCGTCAAACTTCTACTAGAAAGTCACATGTAGAGAATAGGTTGAATATATGAACCAAATAGAATAGCTGTAAAGAATGCTTGTATCTAGAGACTCTACGGAGTATCCTGTTGGTAAATCCAAAATCACCTTTATACAATCAAATACATGGCTTATACAGCTGAAGGCTCAAGAGGTGCGTGTCAGTCTCACCCCCATCTCGTTCACTCTCTTCAACATGCTGTTTTCCATGTATGTAGATCCCATCCATGGGCTGATGCCCCCTGTGGGGAGGAGGGTCTTAATAATGCATATCCAACCACTTGAGCACCCATGGCCGAGTCAATAGTAAGCTTGGCGACATACATACTTACATACATATAGTACATACATATACATATTTACACATACATACAGAGTACATACATGAGGCCTTACCGTCCAACGGCTTTGTGTGGGCATAATATACCCATGCAATGAGGGAGAGGCGAGCTGATTTGACACACTACACCATGTCAGTATCAGCCGTTAATTGTTGTGATGTTCATCATACCTTGCCCACCAGGCCATCACGGAGCTAGTCCGCTCGGCTGCTTATTCTCCGAGTGACCCACGCCTCTCCTCAAGGTCAAACAGCACCAGGCATACCTAAATACATACATATCACATTCACGGTGGACCATCTCAGCAATCCATGTATCATCATTCAATCTTTATTCAGCTTCACAGGAAGCCTCCCCATCTTCCCATAATATCCGGTACGCCAGACTTCCTTTGAAAACAAAAAGAACAATCATGCTTGCCCCAGCCGGAATCGCGCACGCCTAATACATAACAACACACACAGAAAACTCCATAATGCTTAGCCATCTGCACTTATCCATCCACCGACATGTACGTGAATGATGAGATGCTTGCGCCGAATTGGCAGCTCTAAAAAGTAAACCCCGATCCCAGACACCTCTCGTGATGAGGGCCTTGTAAATGCCATTTGGGGTCTTTTTTCCCTCTTTTTTTCCTTCTTCCGCTGAAAATGCCGAGGTTTGACGAGGTAGTAAAAGAAATATAAAAAAAAGTAGATGACAACGATTATAGACGTTTCGTCCAAGGTGGTGAAGGTACTGAGATACCTTCTATAACACGGTGATAAATGCACCATTACCACGTCTCGGCAATGTACTGCCCGGCCTCCTTCTTCAACTCCCAAAAGTTGCGTGCCTCCTCCCGCTCAAGGTTGCCCTTTGCCATGGCCACGTCAACAAGTGCCTCTTCGACGCCTTCGCCCATGCCCTTGGAGCTACCGCAGACAAATATGCGACCGTCAACGGCATTGACAATGTCCCATACCAGGTCGGCCTGATGGCGGACTTCCTCTTGGACGTACTTGCCTTCGCCGCGACGGCTCTGGACAACGCGCTTCACTTCGTCTTCGTGTACTCCCCACTCGCCGCTGTAGATCTCATCTACCAGCGAGTCACGGATGCCTTGCAGAACCCACACCTTGTTGGCGCAATTGGCCTGCTTCAGCCGTCGCTGCACAAAGCCTCGGAATGGCGCAATGCCCACACCGGCGCCAATCAGAAGCATCGGACCATTGGCATTAAATTGCTTGGCCAATGGGTTTGCCATCAGGCCCTTGAACATGGGGATATAAAATTCCGGCTTCTCCCCTGCTTTTTGTGCCTGTAGGAAACGTCGAGCTTGGCGTTCAAAGAAGCCTGACCCAACGCCGGTGCGACTTCCCTTCTGCCAGTCGGTGGCCTCATGAACCGTGACCGCAATCTCCACGAGACGGTGCTGTTTCTGGTCGCAGATTTGGAAAGACTCGTGCGGGTCGTTGGAGAGGGAGTAGAATCGCGGCATCAGCTGCTGCATGGTCGAGAGCAGCTCATCCAGCGGCGGCTGCGAACTGGGGAAGGCGTGCAGCAGCTGAGAGATGGTGATGTTCAGGCCGGTTCGGAAGTCGCAAAAAGCGCCCTGTCCTTCAGCGGCACAGAGGAAAGTCAGAATCTTCTTCTCATTCTCTGCTGCAGCATGCTCGGCCAGTACACGGAGCAGCTGCTTCGTGGGGGGGTATGACTGGAGGTCGGCACACCAAGTCAGAATGTCCCGGCGAGTGGTGACCAGCTCTCGTGACATATCATCTCCCCAAACGGTTGGCCATCGTCCCTTGGTAGTCTTCATGAGAACTGGCTTGCTGCGCAGAAAACGCGGCACCATGAGGGTGTCAAAGAATTCTTCCACAACCGATTCATCATTCGGTGCTACAACGCCAATAGCACCGCCGACCTTGAAATCCGTGTTCTCTTCGTCGGGGTAGTCTGTGATGTCGAGTTCGAAGTGGTAGGTGCGCTTCTCAGCACCAGGTCTGGTCAGCTCACGGGCAGCGTGGATCTTGGCGGCATAGACATTGTAAGGAGGGTGCGGTTGAACAAATCGGGGCGGCTGAATGGTCGTGTCCACTGCTGTGAGTCGCTTCTCCAGAGTGAGCTTATTCAACTCAGCAGAGACCGACTGTAGAGTTGCATCGCGACTGATGGTGAGTGAAATCGCGGAGTCTGTAGGAGAAGACGGGCTCGCCGGCTTGGGGGCTGGACCGAAAGATATCGTCCTTTCAGGGAGCTCGGTTACCTTGGTCAGCACAGTCGGGACCTCATTGATCTTGAGCCCCAGAGACCGATAAGCATCGTTATCGGGCAGTGGGACCCTTTCGTATTCAACCCCGGCCGGTCTCGCACCACCCATCAAGCAGCATCCGCCACCACAGCACCGAGTCACAAACTCGGCGGTCGTCTCTCCTGTTATCCGCTGGATATCGCGGGCATTCTGGGCAATCAATCGAGTGGAAGCACGTCGCTGACGAGGCTGCTCGTCACGAATTGGCTCGTCCTGGTCGTCTGACTCGTCGGAAAAGGTCAATGAGGGGGCAATGGACTCTGTCTTAGGAGTTGTGGGGATTGCTTCATGGGTGACAGCCGCCGCAGCAGCCGCCACATTGTGCGTTTGCACCGACTGCAACATCGTCGTCGCGCTGGAAGGGGGATTTGGAGGCGGGACGTGATGGCCAGCCAGAGTCAAGCAAGCCGATTGGAATATAGCGGCGAGGCTTTTGGCGTCAAGTAGGAGCAGGTTCGTGATGCGCGTTGCAGACGGCTTAGTGAATCGGTTACTCCAGGTCAGGTCAGCGGTGGCAACAGCACATGCATGTCGGTGAATAGAGGTGAAGAGGCCGTGAGCGAGAAACCGGAGAATGATGACAACTCGTAGCGGAAAACGAAGGAAATAAAGACCAAATTCACACAACTCGTGATTTAGAACAAGTCATACGAGAATTAAAAAAGAGGTGGTCCGATGGGGCATGGGAAACGACTGCGGCAGTCCGAGGGTTTTGAGCAAGCCGTGGGCCGGGAGCAGCCAGCAGAAATAATCAGATCCATGCCGCCGAGAACCGCGCCACCCACCCACTAAAAGTCTAGTCGTCTTGCAAACTCCCCCCCCCAACATCGGCCATCTACGGAGGGCAGCCACGAAATTACACTGTGCAGGCCATTGTTGAGAAAAAGGCTGATTGATAACTGGGGGAGGTAGGAAGGGAAGACCCGCCCCCTTCCGAAATATCTATGAGTAATTATGTACAACTTTGTATCCCCCGCTGCTCTCTTATAAGTTCTCTTCTATTATTTCTCCCCCATTATCCTTTCCGCTAGTCCATTGGGAAATACGAGGTAGGAATATCTGTCTAGGTAATCCGTCGTAAGTCATTACACATGAATTTTAGGCTGTGGACGGTGGAGCCGGGGCATCGCCGGTCGGCTCCGATCACTGGGCGTTGAACAAACCTGTGACACGCCACCATGATCTAATGATGACCATTCTTTCTTGAGGCTGATTAAAAAGGGATTTGCTATAATGTGAGGCAATGATTGGGCCTGTCAACATAGGGCATCAAGTCATTCGTGCTATGCATTGCATTTGACGCAAAGTATATTGTTGATTTTTTATGAATAAGTACATGTGATAGTGTAGGCACATAGTGCTACTAATGCTACTACATAATGCTACTAGGTAAGGTAAGCGTCCTGTCTTATTACAGTGCCAGAGTTAAAGGACACTTACAGGTATTACGAAATACAACTCCCACCACTCCATGGATCTAATACGAATACGTTGCAATGGGCATAACGCAGATAGCCTTCATCAACCCTGGCGGTCTGGAGTTTTTTTTGTTTGATGGGCAAGCACACAAGTCCACACTATAACTATTGGGATGCTTTGATTGCCTCGTCGCGAGATTAGGAGGTCAATGTGTCAAGTCAATCGTTGCCGTACCCGTATCCGAAATGTCTCCCCCTCCCAGCCAGGACGGAGTTGAGGAGAGGCTAATCTGGCAGATGACTCGGCAACCCAGACAGCCTGACGCCTACACTGTACTGTATACATACGACAGCCAGAAAACCAGCTGATTGCAGAGAAGGGATTTTATGGAAACCTAATCTCTGTCCATTTGTTTCAATTTTTCTTTCATTGGGAAGGGCTGACATGTCAGATTCTAAGGGGGAAAAATTATTATTATTATTTTGCTTCTTCTTGACGCCATCCCTCCTGTTTGTTTTACCTCACTGCAACAGCCACATCACTTGACATCCCCAGCCGCTGGTTGGTTGGCTGTCTCGCTGCTGTGACAAGGGTAGAGCGTACATGTGCAACGTGGCCAGCCAGTTATCTGATCATCTTATCAATCCATCTAATCTCCTCCTTTGCGGAAGCGACATCACCATCTTCTTCATAGGCCTTTGGGAAACGCCGATTTCGGTCTTTAACCCCTATTTCGACTATCCCCTTCAGAAAAGGGTGTCATTTCGCATCTGATAACTGCATTCATGCCCAGGAAGACCCACCACGCAGGATTCCAGACCACAACATGTGAAGGAGAAGTCAGTCAGCCTGAATGGCGTGTTAATAGCTCCAGTGCCATGTCTTCAGAGGCTGTAATGGATGCTTCATTGTTTTTGTGGCTGAAATTTGGATCAAAACCCCTCGTAGCAATGAGGGACCAAAGGACACTGTGCCGTCTATCTGCTTCGTTTGCCTCGCTTAACTACATCCCTATTATGCTGCAGCCCGATGTCTTCATTTCCGATTTCAGACAACTTTACACTATAATTTTCGTAGATAGATTCTGATCTGATAAGCTCATTCGCACTGCCTTTGCGCCTTTGCATCAGACCTCCCAAGAGCAGAACGCTGCGGCTCTCGGCTCAAGGAATTCTGATCCCACACGCATCACGCAACCACTAGACGGATGGCATTCTCGCCCAACTCCCTAATTTACCTAGCTCATCCAAACTTGCCTTGCCTGTGGAAGCAAGCGAGTCCACTTTTTATGAGGGCGATTCTGTTTGTTTGCTGATTAAGCGTAAAATATGGCCGATCACGGGACGGTTCACTGTGCAAAAGTGAACACAACCTGAACATATTAGTAGATGTAGATATACGACGGAAATTGCGATTATTATAACAGCTCAGCTACCTATAGCCATCCAACGCCAACCGCCAACCTTGCTTATGTCCCGCGCCTAGCCATATCAAAACAAAACCTGTCTTAACCTGCAGAGAGATCATCAGAGCAGGGACCTCAACGACAGCCTCTGACGAGCCGGGCTGTTCCCAAGAGTTTTAGCAAGATCTAACGTGGATTTATAGTAGTACAAAGGCTGGATTGGATAAAATACGTAGCTAGGCAACGGGTATAATGTTATCGCAGCGGTCAAGATGAAGAGGTGAAACTCAAGATTCAGATACGATCGCTGATCGCAAGTTGTCCAACTAACATAATGTGAAGCGACTATCATTCAGTCCATCTAGGACAAGTTTGTCTTCAAATGGCTCCTTTCAAGAGTTCATAGTCCCAATAGGGTATGTGATCTAGGATTTATCGGCATGGGATTTGAGGATTTGGAGAGTAAATGACTTCGCGAAGTTGATGAGCTAGAGAAGGATTGGTGCATTCACAAACTCTCTCTTCTGCATCCTAAGGTTACTGCAGAATAAAAATTATTCGTCCCATTAATTGACATCAAAACTTGTCCTGGGTCGTAAGGTATTATCGAGACGACGAGGAACAAAACGTGTCAGGCAACGTCACCCCATGATAATCTCGTCGCCCCTAGGCTACAACCCTTTAAATCTGGATATCTTTATCAGAAGCCCATACAGTTTGAAGGGTCTCGTAAATGCTAAATCAATTCACCAAATTCCGCCCTTGATACCAGCTGCATACACCAATCTGAGGAATGTTCGAATGATGGGGGATTAGATGCAAAATCACATTGTTGTAAAAAGCTACTGGCATGCACGGGACCCTATAGCCAGATAAGCATTAATTTGCCAATGTGGACGCCCCATATAATGGAAAGTATTACTGAATATGCACTGTATTTGGCCAAACACCTGCAGCACTAAAGAATTTTACATGGTAACACCGTTGTCCGGAACGCCCCTTGCCATCTTAAGATTAACCCTTAAAAATCAAATCATTGGGTGTACGAAGCTCTGGATGCAGTAGCAGCCTCATCGGGAATCATTCGTGAAACCTACCAACCACCGTGGTGTACAAGACCAGACGTAGATAGGCCTCCTTCTTCTTTAGGGCATCCATCACTTATTTGGTGCGAATATACTCGCCAGCAACTAAGCAGTGATCACGCTCGAACGGTTCTATATAGCAAAAATCGTTAGCTGCAGACCATAATAAAGAGACGATCCGAAGGTCTTGTAGAGATTACTCACCTAGAGTAAGTTGGAACTTGGGCTTGATGGACTCTGCCCGCATCTTTGCGACTTCAGCGGCAAATACCTCAGCCGGGGGGGCTGTGCTGTCAATACAGTTGGCCTTGATAGAGATCACAACACCGCCGCCTGTCTTCAAGAACCAGGTGGCGTTCATGGCGACAATACGAGCTTGATCGGGCTGGGCAACGTCGGCAAAGATAACATCAACCATAGGAACAACCAGTCGGTATCGGGATGGCTGGCGGGCGTCTTCAACAATCGGGACGACGTTCGGTCGCTTTGAGGCCATGGCAATCAAGTCACGGCCAGAGCGGTTGGAGAACTCAACCGCATAAACGAAACCGGTCGGGCCAACAACATCGGCGACGTGAGACACAGATGTTCCGGAGGCAGCACCAAGATACAGAACTCGGGAACCAGGTCGGATGTAAATGTCGTCGGCACCACCAGCAATGGCGGCGCAAAGCTTGCTTCGGAAGGGGTTCCAAAGGCGGTACTCGACCTTGGTGGTTGTAGTTGTTCCATCATCGTTCTTAACGGATTCATCGACTGAAATGCGCTTCTCGCCATAGACAGACTCGCCAGGAGTGAGGTTGCGGGTAGCAATACCGTCTTCCTTGCCACCGCGGACAACGAACACACCGGGATGGCGATGAGGCTCCTAGAATCATTCCGAGTTAGAAATTGCTCCCAGCGGATCAACAACTTGTACAAGGCTACGAACCACGACAACTTTGGCACCACCCTTCTGGCCTGGGCCACCGAAACCGCCTCGTGCACCTCCGCGGCCACCACGACCGCCGCGAGGGGCTCCACGACCTCCACGATCACCACCTCGACCACCGCCTTGGAGAGTTGTCAGTGTTCGTTCACATCTTATACAATTATTTCATGAAGCGTACCTCGACCACGAACACCAGCACCGCCGCCTCCTCGACCGCCAAAGCCGCCAAAGCCTCCACGGCCTCCGCGAGGGGCTCCACGACCTCCACGATCACCGCCTCGACCACCACGGGGGGCGAAAGGTGCCATCTCAGATGTAGGATAGAAGGATGACCTGGTTGGTCTGAGAGATTTGAGTAGGTAAAGAAGATTTTATGAAGTCAGAAAATCTAATAGTTTAAACCAAACAGCACACAAAGACACTTATGCGATTTTGGTAATCTTGATCCAAACGGCGAACTTTGGCCTTCGGAAGCTCTGCCGGTCAATGAAGTAGAGATACGGCGAGAAAGAAATTTTTGAAGCTTTTCGCAGAAGCTTTGGCAGAGGCCCCACTTAGCCATTATTGGTTAACGCGTGCCTGCAGAAGATTTATCCGCGCCGATAATTTTCCGTTGACCCCCATATGTTACAGGGATGTAGACGCAGTTTTCACGTGATGTTGTTTGATACCGTCAGGTGATTCAGAGTGGTAAACCGAGAAATCTCGGAAATTCACCGTATTTTCGCATTTTATTTGATTCATTTATTTAATCAAACTGAAAAAAAATTACAGTTGAGCGTGTAAGTCAATTAGATCTCTTTTTACAAAGCGTTCTGCCAGTGTTTGTCGTGGGAAATTTGCGGGAGTCATCGCTGATTGGAGCAGGGCAGTGAAGCCCTAACATTTTCCGAAAGCAGTAAGCGAGCTTGTGGTCCTCCCCAGCGCTTTAGGGCAAAAGTTCTGAATTTCTCTATCTCAAGTCCGCGAACCCACGTCGTCGAATCAGTCACCACCACACAAGCCGCCGATATGGTGAGTGATGCCCCTGCGCTTTGTGAAGGAAAATGAAAGAGGAGGAAATCGATGTTGGAAAGATTGACTCGCTGTCGACGAACCATGCATATCGATCGGAGAGCCTGGACAACTGAAGATCGGCATTCAAATTCGAGGAAATATACTAATCTTATACCTCGAAATAGGTTCGATACGCTGCGACCGAGATTCAGCCCGCGAAGTCGGCCCGCGCCCGCGGTGCCTACCTCCGAGTTTCTTTCAAGAACACCCGTGAGACTGCTCAGGCTATCAATGGCTGGAAGCTGCAGCGAGCTGTCCAGTTCCTCGAGAACGTAAAGGAGCACAAGGAGGCCGTTCCCATGCGACGATATGCTGGCAGCACCGGCCGCACTGCCCAAGGTACGATTCTATATGGAGTGTTCCTCTGAGGGAGAAAATAAGTGGTTCTTTTTGAAGATGGGACTTTGAGCTGATAGGAATCGTCGCAATAGGCAAGCAGTTCGGTGTTTCCAAGGCTAGATGGCCCATCAAGTCTGCCGAGTTCCTGCTCGGCCTCTTGAAAAACGCCGAGGCCAACGCTGACGCCAAGGGCCTTGACACCGGCGCCCTGATTGTCAAGCACATCCAGGTCAACCAGGCCCCCAAGCAGCGAAGACGGACGTACCGTGCTCACGGTCGTGTATGTACACCCAATCGATCCCCTCTCCTCGATGCGTTCTACAAGCCTTAAAAAGGATTATGTCGTTACGAGAAGATACGTCGGATTTTCGTTGTTTCTAACCGATGTTATAGATCAACCCTTACATGTCAAACCCCTGCCACATCGAACTGATCCTGACCGAGGGTGAGGAGGTTGTCCAGAAGTCTGAGGAGGTCGCTGGTCGTCTGACGGCCCGCCTGAACGCTCGCCAGCGTGGTGCTCGTGTCCGTCAGGCCATCACTGCCGCATAGAGCGAGAACGTATGGGTGGCTTTTCTTACGAGGAGTGGTAGAGGATAGGAGTGTCTTGGTATTGCGGGCAAACGGATCGTGGCTTTTCATCTCCTGGTGTATGGTAGGCTACGGGGTTGCGCATGGCATTAACGGGAAAATTCGCATGCAAAATCTTTTATTTTTCGCAAGGGTCCTTGACGAACTAAATGAACAAAAATAACCCTTAAACTATCGGTCCCCAATTGATTGCAAATGTGCTATTGTCACTAACTACTGAAGAGTCCTGACAATTTTAGTTCCCCAGTTGATGCTGTTACAATGCTAATATTATCTCTACGTATGGGAAATGAATTTTATAGACTTTTGCGTCTCGGCTTCATTTCTCTAGTTTAACGTGAACCAGCAGCACTAACCTTATCATGATTTGTAGTTTTCTAAACTAGATCTCCTCTCCAAAGGGTCTGCTCTAGTTCAGTTATAGATTTCAACACTTACAGTCATGCATACTATTCGTATTCGTCTTGCTTCTAGTTTGGGTTTGTAGTTGATGCGCCCTACCACCCAGGCCATTAGCTGCTGAGATCCTTCACACATAAGTGTTATGTTAGACTTTACTGGATTTCAATAGTCAATAGTCAATTAGTCAAAGTCACATTCACAGATAATATAAGAAGCAACATCCTGAGGTTATTTGTCTTGTTTTATCATCTTGACCGCAACGACCTAACCAGGCAAGCCTGTCAGGAAAACAAGATGATCTATTTGGAGACAGCTAGCGAATGTCTCCATAAACCAGACACAATCAACCCTAGGACCATGACCCTCGGTTTTTTAAGTATTCAGCGCTCCCTCAAAGTTACTAGTAATACACGAAACGTAAGCATCCTAATGCGCCAACCGCCAGACCCTGCATGATAAACCGATATGCATACTATGCGTCCAGAGGGAATCCCACTTTAATCTGTGGCCTATCCCGTAGATGTAATCTATCCTTGTCCCCCTTTGAACCAACCAATCCAGCACGGTGTACAAAGAAATGAAAAACAGCCAACCCTCAGTTGACACCCGCTCTACGCTAAGGCGCTTTGGAAACCCCCAGTGGGGCATTTGTCTCCGAACTGGTACCGTTGAACTCTGGAAGCCAGAAAGATGCGCTGCTAGAAGAAACAGCCCTAGTTCTTTCGCATGAAACTCTTACTTAGTTTATCCCAGGGGTATATTTTTTGTTGTTATTGTTGTTGTAATGTTCGGTAAAGACTGAGTAAAGAAGTAACGGGATCTCCCATCAGACCAGTTGAGAGGAGTCCTCAAAATATAGGCTTCGTCCCAGGCGAAGCAACGGAGAAAAAAATCTACTCACTGGCCCAATATATATACCACATAATGTGGATACATAATGGGTAAGAACTAACGCCCCGCGTGTTCGTTTTCTGAGTCTCTTTGTTTATCATGAAGTCGTTTCCGTAGTATAATTAGGAAGATCATACTCAACAATGATGATCAAATATGTTCGTAGAAGAATGTTTTAAGAATCTGTGAATGTGTACAGAGCCACAAAGGCATGCAAAAGATTCATCAGCGCCAAGCTCGAATTCTACCAAGGTTTTAAGCGATCAGACTTGATGACACCGGAGAAACGGCCGAGTCCGGGGCATTCGACCCCATCAGCCACGGCATCCTCAAAGGTCTGCTCATCGTAGACTTTGTCCCAGCCATGATCCATTCTAAATACTTGGTCAAGGTAAGTCATCTCCCGGGGGGCTACGTATGGGAGGATCCGGCCGAAGAGCCTATCCTTGCAAAATTGCATCGAGCCAAATATGTCGTGGCGATGACTGTTGGAGTATGCGTATCCTTGCTGACCATCTTGTGGCATTATGGCCCTAGTGTTGAGATAGGAAACGTCTAGGTAGACGTAACCGCAGGACTTGAAGGAGAGGCATTTGAGGTTGTACTTTTTCTCGTCGACCCGGAAGCTACCTGCATCAGGCAGAAATGGAGTAGCATTCTCAAACTTTTCTCCCCCGTAGCTTGTCGAAAGAGTCAATGGGTCATTTTGTGCAAGCATCAGGTTTCTGATTTTAACACCGGGTGAGAAGTGCTCAATAATGCCAGCCCATGACATAGTTTCCGGTATTGACAACTTTTTGGGATCAATAGGAATACCCAAGGTAACTGGTAGGAAGGATGCGGCCTGGGCTCCCATCACAGGAAACAGATTCATCAGGTTTATATTTCCAGGTATTGCACCGACACCTTGGCCTAATGCGTGAATGTACAGGCTAGGTTGCGGGATTGTGATTGGTGGCCCAGACAAAGACACAGACTCAAATTCAAGCTTCTCCAGTGACTGTAGCGCCATTTGTCGTATGGTTTGCAACATGACGTGAGGCGAAACCCAGCAGTTCTTGAGAGATAAATGTTTAATATGCGGCAAGTGCAACAACTTCTCAGTCCTTCTGGCACTATCTGGCATCGCCATTGACTCGGGAGATTCGACAAACGGAGCTGGAAGAATGTACTGGTTGCGCTGATATGAGCTAGGAGCAAACTCGCCTCCGCAAATCCATTCGAAACGAATGCTCTCAACATTGGGTTGCTTGCCAATATAGTCATTGAGTAGCTTGAAAACTTTGCCAACAGCCTCGACAGGGGACACCGGAGTATCCTCGACACATCCTGGTGAAGACTTGGAAATTTTCCGCCAGTCCGCAATTACACCAAGAGAGACATTCTTGACGCTTGGAAGACTCCTCCAGAGTTCCTCTCGACACAGGATGTGCACGTGAGCACTAGGGATTTTCGCAATAGTCAAGGTGGTCAGATTCTTGAAGCATCCGTCGGCGGCATTGTCGATTAGGCCGATCACATAGGATTGGATCATAGCACGATGGGCCCATTCGAGTTCAAGTAGCAGCTCCTTCTGAGCCCGGGTGAGATTGGTGGGGATGAGAGGATGACGGGTGGTTTCAGGGGCAGGCTCCGGTTCGGCATTGGTCTGGGACTCCACATCGGCCGGGCCACTAATCTGAGAGTGAGATCTATGCTCCCGCTCGTTGACAGCGACATATCTCTCGTCAAAATCAATGCTAGCCAGTGTTGTGCCTTCTGATTCTAGCATCAGGTCGATTGCCTCGTCGATTTGGGATCCGGGGAATCCAGCATCAGACACCATCTTCTCCAGAACCTTTCGCTTGAAGCTGTCTAACTGAGAAAGAGACTCCCTCTTGGTGTCCTTCGACACCTCGTTAAAGTCGGCCACAGTGATGACAGGATTGCTCTTTTTCGTTCGTTGGTCTTGGCGCCAGTCGTTAGTATCAAACACTGGGTGGCGAACCGTAGCTTTTCGTGCTGCCTGATCAGGCCCAGCCAGAAACCCAAGGCCTGCATCGCAGCAGAGGCCGAGATTAGCGACCTTGGATAGACAGCGAAGAGCCCCCTTCATACCCTGAGTCTCGTCGGCAGTCTGCTCAAGGCCCTCAAGGTCAGTATAACGGTGATATGTCTCATGAGGCCAGCGGTAGACGCCCCAGAAGGCGGGGACAGCTTCCTGCACGGGTTTCACAGGTGGGTAGGCCAGTGTGTCTTCGTCAAGCTCAAGGGATAAGGCAAATCGTAGAATATGCGGCCCAAACGATTCGAAGATGCGCATCCCATTAGTAAAAAGGTTGGTCGCTGGCGGCTTGATGGCACCGTTCTCGTTGCAGCCCAGGCTGTTGTAGAGCTCAGAGCGAAACGGGACGACGACATTTCGAAAGTACTGGCCAGAGACCTTGGCTTCGAATTCCCTGCATACCAGGCGCAGGGCCTTGACCTCAGCGCGTGTCAAGTGCGAGGTGATGATCTCGAATATCTCCACAGGCAATTGAGCCATGGGCCAGGTTGCTATAGGGAATGTTTCTGTGGCAAAGTGATGGATGTCGAACAATGTCGGAGTTGGGCAAGGGAGAGTGAGGTTGGATTCATGATTTCTCGAAGTGACAGCCACCCCAGTTGCGGGGCGTTCGTCTGTGGCGCTGGCGGACATGATGCTGAGGTTCTTATAGGAGGGTTTAGGTGGTTCTACAGGCAGCTCTGTAGGCAGTTTCTGGCACTCCATGCTGCTGTAGAAAGGCTACCATAACCAGCAACGCGGCAAGTCAGGGCGAAAAAGGGAAAAAACGAAGTCCTACCGAGTCCAAATCATTTGGGGGAACCTGCGATCTCAAAAGAAGGGGGGGTAATGCACGAAATTAATCAATGCGATGGAGAAGATGGATTTGAGACTTCCTCTCCAGGTCTTCCCGCCCAGATCAGTCTGTCGGGCAGCCAGAGACAAAAACCCTTACGCCGCGCCGCGCGAGATGAATAATAGAGCGACCTGTTGAAGTGGGTTTCCAAGACATGGGGACAGTCTTGACAAGACGGCGTCGTTGCTTGGGGGGACGCTATCCCCAGTGAGATTGAGCTTCCGGTCCAGTAGCACTGTTCCAGGTCGCACTGACTAGATGGTGCACAACAAACGTCGCCCTTGCACTGATGGCTAGTTGCTTGATTTCGGTCCGGCTGGCTGCCGGGGGATCGACAGCAAGGTCGGCGACTCGAACTCTTCCTACCGCCTACTCTGGACACAGGACGAGTAGCAAGAGCGCAGCTGAAGACGGGGAGCCTTGTGAGTGTAGCGAGGAACAGAGCTTGATGGCAGCTCTTCGCTCTGATAATTTTCTGTACAGACCTTTATGTTGGACACTGCCCTCGAAGCTTTCCAAGATGGCAACATACGGACAAACAGGAGGTCTGCTCATATGGACAGGCTCATTGACACACACATTTAGGAGGCAACATCCCAGAAACGTCCCCTTGAGGCTTCCGGAATATTCCTCCTCTGACGGCGAGCTTTAGGACCCTCAGTTATCTGCGGCGTTGGGACAAGATTCGCAGACGAGCTTTAGCTTCCACCTCCTCATGTCCTACATCTGAGCGTCGATCCTTCACAAATACGTATGCCGAGATGGGGCGAGATGGTTTACAAGCCGCATCCATGGTTGTTGGAAGGCAATGCGGGGAGAAGCAACACGCCACGTATTAGCCCAGGTTTTGGAGCATGATAACTCTTCTCGGTCAACTCAATCTCATCATTTCTGAAAATTCTCACGAGAGGCACTTAGTACCGAATGGGCACTACCACTGAGAGCAGGAGGTTGACTAGGATGATCCGGCCCCAAACACTCCGGCAGTTGTGCTCCACATCTTACGGAGCCCAGCCAGTTGGTCAGTCAGCTTTCTTCTTCGTGAGACCAGTTCAAAATCCTGCCTCCTCTGAAATAAGGCTAAGTCGTTTGTCATCATAGGCAAAGGGCGGTTGTGGCTGGATGGCGCTGCTCCACGGACGTGGTCCTTTCCGACGCGTTGACTGGAGCACCTCGACTGCCCCAGTAGTCTGAGGTTTTAAGCACTGACTGCCCACTCGTGTAAAGTAACCAACAACATGTCAACAAGCGGGCGGGATAGATTTCTTTCCCAAAAACTCTTTGGTGGGCCACTTTCTCCGCATCATCGACGATTCATTAAGAGGGCTGCTCTGCTTGGGGGCAACCCCGTTTGTCAATGAGGGCTCCCAATAATGGATCTTGGAAACCTAGTCGTAGATCAGTCTTCAGGTCAACATTCGTCGTCATGTACCATAGCGCCTCTTGTCAAGCCTCAAAGTGCAACTTTCGGCTGGGTGGGCTAGCCTAATATGGTACTAGGCAAGACGCCAACGACGACCAAGGAGGCAAAGTCGTTGGAGCAGGGGGAGCGAGCGAGTAACCAAAGTATTCCACCGAAACCACAACACAGACAGGCGTGTCTCTTTTTCTCACCGCGGCGGCGCGAGTTTGCTTTTTTAGCTACCAACCCTAACCGGTTACAGTTGGCATGGTACTCATTCAGCAGCGGCGGAATCGAAATGAACTAATCGATGCCTCAGATGGGGAAAATGGCAAAGCGGTGCATGCCTTCCGACGCACCATATGCAAAACCCGCTCAGAAGGAGTCAGTTGTTCAGCTCGTCTGTGACAAAAGAAACCCACCAATAGTAAACGTCAACTGAGAGGAGAGCGTTCCGGTGAACAGATGGGGAAGGCCTGGAGAGTGCCTCTCAATATTATGCACATTCTCCGTACGCACAGCGGGAACGCAATTCCTCAGCTACACCCACAGCAAGTCTGGCTTCGGTCGATCTCATGGTGTGGACAGACAGCCACATTTGCATATCTGCATCTACCGCATCTTGCCAGCTTGCATCGGCAATATATTAACCTATTATACCCTAAATCTCGAGGCGTATGCAAGCCACATTCAAAAAGCCACCCATGGCTAAGTGACGGGCGGAAGGCTTATTATGAATGCTACTAGTAATGTTCTGCCTCACTGGAGGATATCTTCCGTCTACATAAAACTGTGGAAGATTTGAGGTGAATCTCGAACTGCCTATTTTAGGTTGCCATGCTCCGTCCTGTTTCTGTCAAACGAATTATTCTTTCACGATTTTTGATCGAAGGGCAGCCGAGAACTTTCCCGTGACCTACCCTCACTATGTTATCTCCAGGCCCAACAACATCGCGTATCATTGTAATAATAAATATGGCAAGACAATGCTCCTCTCAATGTTTTATTTCAGATTAACATGATGCACAATGAGGGACTCGTTAAGCAACAAGATTCAGTTCTGGTATATACTTTACGCAGTCTATGTACAGTGCTCCGACAAGCCGTCGATTATATTACGAAATGCATAGAACCCATCGTGGGAGTTCGAAACCAAAATACTCAACAAAAAACCCGTTTTGATATCATCTGAAACCGCCCCGCAGAAAAAGACGAATCCCTTTGTTTCCTTAGCTGCTTTTCCAAAACCAGTATCTGCAAGAAGCTCAACATGTCAGTACTGCATCTCGGAGTGATAGTGCAAGAAATTTATGAAAGATCTGCCAGAAACAAGGGTAAAGACAAGATTGCAAGGGCATCTATGAATGGCGGATTCTAAAGAAGATGGTGTGGGTGACTTACACTGCAGAGTATTGCACCTGAAACTGCGCAGGCATGCCTTTGCAAGTAGCTGGCGGGTTGCCACCCGCCGTGTCCACGCGGTAGACTTCCTTGACGTTACCGGTTGCACCATCCTTTGCTATCAGCTTCAGCCAAGGCACGGCACCCTCACCTTGCTGTCCCGCAGGAGCATCAGAAGGGGCAGTGACCGTGGCATTCTTGGCGGTCGGGACTCTGCCAAAGTCTCCATTGGAGGTGTTGAGGTCGAAGAATGGTGTGGTACTATCAGCAAAGAAGTGGTGACCAGATAGATCCAGCAGAAGGGGGCCGAGACCCGACGCCGCCACCAGGTCAAAGTTGACTGCCATGCCGGGCACTTTCTGAAGAAGAGCTGGACTAGTGGAAGCGAGGCAGCTTACGTTGAAGAGGGTGGCAACGGCTCCGGCAGCTTTAGGAGTAGCGGTGGCATTGTCGGCATCGCAGGTGTAGTTTTGAGTTCCACGGCCTGCGGCAACGTGACCTACGAACAGGCCAGTGGATGGAGGCGGCAGTTTGCCTGCATCTCATGTTAGAATTAGGTGAGATAAGGATATAAAAGAAAACAAAAAGGGGGATATCGTGATCACATCGTGAACCACAAGACGAATGGGCTAACTCACTCGAGGGCATCTGAGCCTTGGACAAATCGCACGCCGGCGCAGGTTGGCCTTTGGCATCCTGAATATTATGGGCAAGGAGGTTGAAGTATTCCACCACACCTTCCAGTGATGCTGAAGGGTTGGCAAAGTCATTCACATTGAGTTTAGGCCAGGCGGGGGCAGCATTTGTGCCAATGGCGAGTATTGACAGCAGAAGTGTTGAGGCACGCATCTTGATCAGGTGTGTGAAGTATATCGGTAGGCTGAGAAGTTGAAGAGAGACGTGTCTTCCTTTTTTTGAGTGTGTCGATTGACTGAGTTTTGTCGACAACGTTGAGTTTTATGGGATTATATCAAGTCGTAACCGGCCTCTGTTTCAGGAGACTCGAATAAAGAGCACTGGTGAAGAAGCGACGGGAACAAAAAATTCGAAAACCGGAGAAGAGAGAAATTGATTTGAGAAAGCACGGTTAAAGGAGATCGTAAACCACCATAAAAAGAACACTAGGAAAGACAAAGGAAATAACGGGAGAAAAAAAAAGAAAAAGAAAACGAGGAAGAGGAGTCGATATACAAAGATATCGAGAGACGGAAAAGGGTTGTTGGTATTTCCAGTAAAAAACGAAACATTGAAACAACGTAACCCCCAGCCGCTTCTTATAATAAAATCAACAATCTACGCAAGACGGCGGCCGCATACTGGCATCCGCCATGCATCTTTTTTCTTTCCCCTCCCCCCTGCCGCCGCTCGGGGTCCCGGCTAAGCGTCAACGCGCATCAGTAGCCTGCAGGCGCATCCAAGAGGCTGGACAATCATCAGCCTCTCAATTCCGTCCTGGACGGCCTATCTCGCAGACAACCGCATCGTGAGGTTGCCGCCGTGGTGGAGGGTGGCGGGATTCATTGGCTAAGGAGCGCTCGTGGGGCCAAAGGGGCGAGCAAAGTGCGGTGGTTCTGATTGGCCAGCTGGACCGGTGTAAGCGCCGTGGCCTGCAAGCCTGCGATGTCCCGACTGACTGACTGACTAACTCTTTTAATCCTCCCCTCACTACCCTGCTGCTGCTGCTTGCCTGCTTGGTATCCTGCGGTCCAGGTCTTCCGGACATTCTAGATTGATCGATAGAGTCCAGGATACGTTTCTTGTGCCTGCTCATTGTTACCTTGCCTTACCTTGCCGTCGTTTGTGAGACTCCTCTTGGCGGGAAGGTGTTCGTTGTTGGTTTGGAACATCTTTTTTTGCACCCACGAGGGACAAAATGCATGACGTGCAGTTGAGACGTTCCAAATCCTGCAAAGCAAAAAAAACAATTGAACCCATGAGATATAGATGCTCGCTCCGACAGAATGGATCGACGGTGTTGGTCAGCCAAAAGACGTTGAATCATGGCATCTCCATGAAACCCGATCACCCTGATCGTCAACCACGATCCGATCTTGTTAGTCTCGGACCACCCATCTTCTTCCACATATAGACTAGGAAATATACGCACAGCGCCATGGAAACCAAACAGTTCAATCCTCTTTCAGTTCAGCTTACGCTCTCTCTCTCTCCACTGGAAGCGCCCACTCTTTGCTGGGTCGGGCGGTTACCTTCTTCGTTTTTGGGCTTCCCAAAATAGAACAGAGCCTCTCAGCCAACCAACAGCTATCCTGCCCACGCGACAACCCGGCAAAAACGCAACACACACAATTCACACACACTCACACATGCCGCCATATACATATACACATGCACATAATAATCTTTAGGCAATCTCGCCGAGAGCCAGCCACGTAAAATGACAGAAATGCTAATTAAACACTAACCCGCCAAGATCTCACATCGAGCCAACCACTGCCCCCAAATCGACTTTAATGACCGTTTAAAGAAGATTTATAGTATCCCCCCCCCCTTCTCCAAATTGTCCTAGGCCGCCTTACACGGCCGGCGTCTAACAGGAATAGAACAAACTTCATATAGCCCGGTGACCACTCATATACTCTAAATCATCACGAGAGCAGCAAGATCTCCCCGAGGATATGTCCTAAATTTCCCTTTGCCGCTTTGCAAAAGTGCATATGACGTGTATATTGCCTCTAAAATATACCTGGCGTTGCCACCAAAATGACCACCATTCCCTTACTTAATACCATATTGGGGTAGCACGGCAGGCCACCACCACGCACATAAAACAATTCTAATAATATAGCAATACAACATTATTTCCAGAAACAAAGGGCGGCGGTCTTTTTTTTTTAAAACCCCGCTCATCGAATCACCGTCAATTCATCCATCAAATCCATCCTCATGCCAATCCCCATGACCACTGCCTCCTCCATTCGCCCCTCCTCCTCCTCCTCCGCCAACTCCTCCCGCAACGCCACCAGCGGCTCCCGCTGCTGCTGAGCCAAAATTGCTAGCATGCTTCTCAACATCCGATGTGCCAAGCCAATATAACGAAAAGAAGACCAGGATGTGGAGCGCTACGCAGTACGCTGCAAACAGGTTTCTACTCGCCCGAGATGACAGGACCATGCGCGTAATCGAATACACTACCCTCTCGGGGAGGCTCATGTGTCTGTAGGCCCTAGCCGACTCTCGGCCACGGAATGCCGCAAATGGCGATATATTGGATTCGTATGCTGTCTTGTATCGGTCTAACTCAATGCCGGGGCTGCCTGCTCCGCCAATCGATACCGTGGACGGGTTGGGGTTCGTTGCATAAGCCGCTGATGACGAGGACGTGGCCCCTCCCCGGTTGTAGGTTGAGATGTATCTCGTCTTCTCGTACAGGTTCAGGTTGTCCTTCTGAAGAGCCGCCACTTCTTGTCGGAGCTGCTGTGTTGCTCGGTGGCTACTAGACAGTTCCTGCTCCAGCTGGGCATTCTTCTTCTTGAACCGATCTCGCTGTGCCGTCACCATTGGCAGAATGCCCGAGCCGCCGCCCATGGGTTCCCGTTCACCCGGTGCTGAGCGGGGATCTATACCGCTGATGATGGACGAGGTTGGCGAGATTCGACCACCCTTGCGGTTCTGGGCACGGGTCATGTAAGTGCCTGCAACGGAGGCTCCAGATGGAAACGCGTTGGCACCCTCAGCCTGAAGAGCCTCGAGGTCGCTTTCCAATTTCTCGTTGAGGTTTTGCGTCCTCTCCAAATCTGCGTTCGTCCTTGACAGATCCTCCTGAAGGTCTTCCAATCGGCCTTGTATATCTTGGTGGGACACACGGAGGATCGTCAGCTCATCATTGAGCTTCTTGTTTCGTGCCAGCAGAAGCTTCTCCAAGCTATCACTGTCGCTAGCGTCCCCTTTGATATCCTTCAGTGCCTCATCGTCATCGCCAGTCGAAAACTCGATGCTCTTGAGCACTTCAAGCTCTTGTTTCACTTCTTCATAGTCGCTCCATTTCTGGACTTTGGCTTTGAGCGACTCCTTCTCCTCTCTCAAAAGACCAACTTCTCTCTCTGCAGTACGCAACTTCGTATCAAGCTCTCGTCTGAGCCCCTCCTTGTCCACTCGTGAGGCCTCAAGTTTGCGGATGAGTGATGAGTTCTCCGACCGCACTCGCATATATCCAGGGTCATCCTCCAGCGACGTATCCGTTTGCGCAGGCTTTGCTGATTTGGCTTGTGCTAACTCGAGTCTCATCCGTTCGTTCCGCGCCTCAACTTCAGCAAGCCTCGTGCTGGTTCTTTCGATATCTGCATGAAGCATTTCGAGCTCTGCATTCATCGGCTGAGGCAAGGGTGCGCTTGAGTCGTCATTGCTCTTCCCTAGTCGTTGATTTACTTCGTAGGTGGCTTTCAGCTCGCTCAGTAGACGTTCCTGGTTCTCAATCTTCTCTTCCAGACTCTTCTCCTTCGATTCCCAATTATCCTTCCTCTCATCGAGCACAGCCGTCCATGATATCTCCACCTCCTTCACCTTGTTTTCTAGATTGTCCTCTAATTCTTTTCGGGTCGCGCGCTCTGTCTGAAGTTTTGATTCAGAATCCTCAAGTTGTGTAGTGAGCTTCGAGACGCTCTTCCGCAGGCTTTGGTTTTCTTCGGTGACTTTTGGAAGGGTATCTTCCGATACCAGCATCGAATCAACCGAAGCCTCAAGGAGGGGATAGGGATCCGGTGCTTCGGACAGTGACGTGTATGCTTGAAGAAAAGCCGAGTTGATCGATTTCGAGTGATTCGTCAGGAGGTCAATAAACGTTTGATAGGCTAGAGCAGATATACATTAGTATCCATCTTAGAAAGGTACTCTATGACCACTCCCAGGAGAGCGGATTGCACACCTTTCAAAAGCCCCTTTATCTCCGTCAGCTTTGTCGCATCGTCAGACTTCCTGAACTCCTTCGTCTTCTGGGCCAATTCCTTTCGATGCACCGTGGAGTCGCGCTGATACGTAACAATCTCCGATGCCGTATTGTCCAGATTGGAGATCAAAGTCGTTAGGTCGACGTCTACATTGTACAGTCAGTTTGAAACCATCGTGACCCAGCGACTTTAAAAGCACATACTTCTCCATGCCGATATAGCATGCGAGAACTTATTTCCATCGTCAACGCCTGCATGGCTCTGCGCTGCAACTGGAGCTGCTGCAGCCCCTTCCACCCCGTCGGCCATCGTTCCTTAGCTGAAAACGTAATCACTTGGGAAATTGAAGTTGATTCATTCGCAAAATTAGTTGAGGTGAGATTTTTTCGCTCGACATCACAAGAATGCTTGTATCAATGGCCGTAGAAGATCCAGCTTCAGTGTGTCACGAACGGCCAGCGTGTTGCGATGGATGCCGCCGAGGCTTACGACTGACGTTTAGGTGCATCGCAAGTAGGTAGGTAAACTGTGTTGGCTGGCTGTGTTCACGCCACCGTGGCTAATGTTGCCCCACATCAGCCTCGCCAGCAGCTAGGAGCTGGTCGTAACATGACCGCGAACTCCAGCTCCATAATAGAAGGCTGGCGCATTCGTCACCAATTGCTCTTTTCGTGTACTACCAAGCGCCATTGTGATCAGGACCGGCCAAGAAACTCCATCGTGGAGGGTACATTAGCAAGACAATGTGACGATAGCTTCCAGATGATCTATATTGAGGACGTATTGCTATGAAAATACTCGTGGCGCTGACTGAGGGACGTCCGCAATGACTTCGCTAAGCAGCAGTGCGCCGTCGGCCGCGCGAGGCGATGGCCCGTACGTGCTACAGCCATTGGTGGACTCAGTACCTCTATCTACCGATGGATCGCAAGAGGATGTCAAAATAAACTGCGTTGAGTATTTCGGTAAGTACGAATCTTTACGCAGACAATTATACCATATTAACATCACGTCCATCGCAGACGGCAACCTCTATGTTGGCACGTCTGCCTCCGAGCTCCTTCACTTCGTCAGCATACCACCCGATCCCGCGGACAAAACCGGACGGCCTATGTTCATTCAGGCTTCAAGGCTTTCACCAGCGTACTCCGAATCCTCCCCCTCACGACCCGGCGTTCAACAAATACTCTTACTGCCTCGTGTCGGGAAGGCTTGCATCCTGTGCAATTGGAGTGTCACATTTTACTCTCTACCAGAACTCAGTCCAGAGTTTGAAACAAGACTTGTCAACAACTGCAATTGGATTGGAGGTGTTGATCTCAATGAGCCGTCATTGAACGATGGAGGGTCCGCCTCGGCCGAGTACACATCGATTATTCTCTCTCTCAATAGGCTGATCCAAGTGGCTGGAATTGGCGAAGGTCTTCGACGCATCAAGGTAGGCAGGCGCAATTCTATCAACGGTAAACCAAGAAGGGTTTGCTTACGCCTTTATAGAACATCGAGTTTGCGGGGAGTAGGCTCTCCGTTAGAAGAGACTCGATAGCATGTGTAGCGGATTCAAAGACATATGCACTTATAGACGTTGATCGACGACTAAAGATTCCATTGATGAGCATTTCGTCTCTGGACAGCGATCCTCCGCCGGGAGAGATTGGTCTAGCACAAAGCATATACAGTAATGCAGGTGATGGTATAGTACGGAGTGCTTCGTCCAGCCGGACGCGACCCCAGAACAGCTCACAAGCTCATAATCGAAGTTCGAGCCTAGGTGGTGCTATTCTTGGCAGCTCACAACGACAAGAGTCGCCTGGAGGGGAATTAGGCCGAGCAGGATTACAAACACCTTCACCCCCTGAACACCCATCCAGTCCTCAACCAGCTGGCGAATCTGGTCCATCTCAACCGCCAGCAGAGAAGCCATTGCCCGCGCCTCCACAGGCTCCGGTCTTCCTAAAACCTCATATAGTCTCCCCCACCCCGGAGGAGTTTTTGCTTGTTATGGGTACTAGACCTACGGAATCCGGTGTTGGCATGTTCATCAATCTCGATGGCGATCCAACCCGGCCAACAATCACATTCGACCGGTATCCCAGAGAGATCGTTGTTGATGGTCCCTCATTAGACACATCGGCAGCTTCTCCTGCGCCCTCAGAAGATGAGGAGGGCTACGTGTTAGCCTCCATGACAAGGGACATAGACAGCACGTCGCGTAATGGCCTGGAGATCCAGCGTTGGGATGCAGGCAATGAAGCACACCCTGAAAAGCAGTGGCTTGAATCAGATGATGCGAGCATCGCTGGCTTATACGGAATTCGCGCTCTCACAAGCAGCCAAGAGACGCAATTTGATGAAATTATAGTAAAGTTCAGTATGCGAAAATTTTCGCCATTTCCAACTTCCGTCGAACCCGCTGCACCTGCTCGATCGCTCAGGCCCTCAGATTCGCGAGCTGATCTATCCATCGAACGACTTTCCAAAGAACAGGAGCTCTTTGAGCGTGACTTTGACTCTCAAGATGGAGACTCGCTGCCAGATGGCTGGGAGGCCACACGGAATGTCGAAGGCGAAGAATTTGCTAGGCGTATGTCCAAGACGAGAACACGGGTTGCCGTTTGGTGCGGTAATCGTATCTGGTGGGCAGTTCGTAATCCATTGATTATGCAGTTAGACACGAAGTTGGAAGCTGCGTGTCCAGTTGGACGATCCAATGCTCAGGATATCGACAAACGAGCTATCATAATAATCCTATCCACCATTCGTGGACGTGAGCCAAAGACAGAGCTGGAATTTACCACCTTTGGCTATTTACAGCAGAAGGCTGGGATTCTATTATTGATCAACCTCCTTCTTTCATCCCCAGACAGGCCATTCTCTGATGCCGAAATGCACTCATTAGAAGAGGTATTAATAGAGAGCAAGATTGACCCGCGAGTCGTATTGTCCCTCATCCCGGGTATACGAAATGAAATCATCGAAGGTCGACGAGGTATATGGATTTATGGTGGTGTTAAGGAAGTACCGGAAGCCTTCTTGAGGAGCACAGATTTTCAGTCGATACTACGTGGCGGAATCAGTGGGCTTCACCTCAAAGTCTTGCATTTCCTTCGACGATATTTGCATGCATGGAGAAAGATGAAAGGGTTCGGCAGTTTGTCGGTGGAAGGCGAGGTCTTCCGAACAGTAGATGCTGCTCTGCTCTTGGTATTACTTGAACTCGACAGGCATTCACCCAATGGCCCGGAGACGAATACCGCAGTAAAGGCAGAACTGAACGAGCTCGTGGATAGCGGCATGGATTGTTTTGATCGAGCAATCGGTCTGCTCGAGTCGTACCATCGACTGTACGTCTTGAGCCGCTTATATCAAAGTCGCAAAATGGCGGCTGAAGTCTTAGCTACGTGGAAACGTATCGTTGAAGGCGAGCAAGACGACGGCCAGGAGTTGCGCAGCGGCGAGCAGAAAGTTCGTGATTATCTCACCAAAATTAGCAGCCAGAGCCTAGTTCAGGAGTATGGACTTTGGCTTGCCAACAGAAATCCCAAGTTGGGTGTTCAGGTTTTTGCCGAAGACAAGGGCAGAGCGCCAAAATTAGAGCCAGGTCAAGTAGTTGAATTGCTTCGCAAAGAAGCCCCTGGGGCGGTCAGGTACTACTTGGAGCATCTGGTGTTCGGCAAGGGCTACGAAATCTACGTCAACGAACTCATCTCCTACTATCTTGAGGTCGTCATAGGCGATCTACAGTCCGCTGAGCGCCGCGAGTGGGTGTTGGCCGCATACGATGCCTACAGAGCCCTCCAGGCACCTAAACCGACGTACCGCCACTTCTTAACTGCAAACGCCCCGGAAGATGACGAGGTTTGGCAGAGCCGTCTTCGGCTACTCCAGCTCTTGGGCGGAGCACACGACTACGATGTAGCCGCTATACGAGAGCGCATCAATAGCCTACCGGGCGATTTTCTCGTGCCCGAAACCATCATCCTCGCGGGCAAAGAGCGAAAACACGAGGATGCTCTACGTCTCCTGGTCCACAAACTAGGCGACTACGACACGGCCGTATCATATTGCCTGCGTGGCGGCTCCAGCATATACTCGCCTACCCCTGGCCGCCGCAACAGCATGCCCGAGGCAGAGGAGCAGCGACGTCTCTTCAAGGCCGTGCTAGCAGAGTTTCTCTCCATCGACGACGCCAGCGACAGAGTCGAGCAAACTGGAGCGTTGCTAGACCGCTTCGGAGGCTGGTTCAGCGTGGATGATGTTCTGCGCCTCGTCCCTGACAGCTGGTCCGTCGACATCATTGCTGGGTTCTTGGTCGGGGCGCTGAGGCGGCTGGTGCAGGAGAAGCATGAGAGTGCGGTAAAGAAGGCGCTGAGCGGGTCGGAGAATCTCATAGTGAATTACGAGCTGGTAGTGGAGATGGATGAGAAAGGGCCGAGCATTGAGACATCGTCGAATTAAAAAAGAAGGGGGCTTTGAGCGCTACCTCCATTGCCTTTTTATCAGAAATAAAAGGATAATGGGTAGATGATGGAAAGACCGGGGGGGGCATAAAATATCTAGATGGTTGTGGTTTGCATACCTATGTATTTTTTCCTACATGCGAAGGACAGTAATGACGAATATAGCAAGGCGATTTAATAGATATAATGAATGGTTTTATAAAATGACGTCTACATATCAAAGCATGTCACAGGGGCTCACCAACGATGCGTCTGTCGCAATGGCACTCTTACAAATATGATTAACAATCCGGCAACGCTTAAAAAAAATAAACCTATCAGACAGAACATATAAATCCAGGGCGGCCAAACACCTTGGGCCGTTATGTGCCTGGCACTTAATACACAAATAACCTCTCCCAAAATGAACAAGTAGTCATCAATCCTCCTCATCCTCAGCCTCCTCCACAGTGACTGCCTTGCCCTTTCCTTTATCAGATGCGTCCTCATGTGAACTCTGACTGGTCTCACCTTGCCCCTCCTGCGGTGCTGGCGACCTCGACTCATGTTTTGGACCCGTAACAGTTGGAGCAGGGTCTTGCGGAGTGCTTGGTTCTCCCACAGTTTCGGCCGGTGGGCCAGGCAGAATGTCATCCTGGGCAGCTGTCTCTGTCCGTTCTAAACGAGATCCACCAAATAGCTGGGCCGATCCGCCCCAGTTGGGCACTACCGGACTTGGTGATACAACTGGCGGTGGTTCTGATCGAGGAGTTGCAGGATTCTGAGACACAGGGTTGAGGTGTAGTCTCGAGCTCTCACCTATCGCAGTTCCAGATGCAGAAGGTTCAACAGGATTAATATCAAGGTTAGTTGATGTAGTAGGCGTAGGCTGAGGTGCGGTTGATTGTTGGCTCCCATTCACAGGCTCTACACCTGAAGGAGGAGCTGCCGTTTGTGGGGATAGTTGTGACACACTTGGAGGGCCGTCCATTCTCTGAAGTGGAGTAAGCGACCATCCTGGTGGTAGAACAAGACCATCCGGGAGGTCAGGACTGCCAGCAGGGATCACCGTTGAGCTTGGCGAGATGCCGTGTCGAGTCATCAACGGGCTGTTTAGCCTTGGCGGGATACTGGAGAATGAAGGGGGGAATGGTGGTAAGCCAGTCAGTGGAGAAAGTTGATGTTGCATCTGCGGTAAAGGCAACTGTTGCCCTTGTGATAATGGCAGAAGCGGTGGTTGATTGAATAATGAAGGAGGAGGTTGCCCTTGGACATTCTGCGTGTTCTGTGCAGAGTCCTGTGGCTGCTGTCTTCGTTGACGGAGACGCTGAAGCTCGGAGTTGAGAAGATGCGCAACTTGAAGTTCCTGATTCGTGTTTTGTAGGTTTTGCAACTCTCGTTGAAGCATCTGTTCGGCTTGTTGGAGGAGAGTTCCTACTTGTTGAAGACTGTCTCCTGACCCAGTTTGCTGGGCCTGGTTCTGAGGAGTTAGAGTGGCTTGTGTAGCTGGGTTATTGCCCTGATCACCAGCGATCTGTGGCATGCCAAACTGCTGAGCCAGCTCCCGGACCTGTTGGCCATTGGCACCAAAACCAAAGCGGATAGGACCAAATGTAAAGACCCTCGGTTGTCCCGCACCTCGTTGACGTTGAGCGGCAGCATCATGTTGTCCACCGCCGGGTGCATTATTGTTATTGTCATTGTTGGCCGCTGGCCTCTGCCCTTGAGCTGCTGGTTGTTGAGGTGGACCACCAAACTGTATTCGTAGACCAGCACCTCGAGGGCCATTGGCAGGGCGAGCTCGGTCACCAGTGACAGGACTTCTGCAAGTTGGGCACACCTGCTGCCTCTCAAGCCAGCTCTTGAGGCAACCGAGATGCAAAATATGGTTGCAGGGCAACTTCTTGGGACGCACTCTATCAATTGCGCCGGCGTTGTTTGTCGGGTCCCAAGGATGCATCTCTTCACGGCAGATGATGCATGTGTTGTCCTGGGCGAGATCTTCAGCGGTGGCGTCTGGGTACTTGTTCATTTCCTGAATAGCTCGGCGGTAACGCAGAAGTGCTTGGAGCCGCTTGATGAAGTCCCTTGTCGTCATGAAGAGATCTCTCATGATATGAATCGGGAGGCCGTAGAACATGAGAAGCATCAGGAAGAAGGCAACGTAGATGCCAAGCTTGATCATATCTATATGCAATTGTCAGTACAACACACACTTAGAATCAATAGGGAGACGGATATCTCTCACCTGTAACGAGGTCTAGCCACAGAACCAGTTCACCTTTTGAGCCCCAGCCTGGCACTTCAATATCCATCTCGTCGATATCGTCTGGATTGGGCAATGGTTCTTGACTATTTGGAATCTCCTCTCCAGCTGCGGCCGCCTGCTCTCGCAACCGAATCATATTGTCTCGTTGGATCTTGACCTCCTGTCTCCGTTCTAGTAATCGTTTCTTTGTTTGCGCCTTGATAATATTTTGCTCCGCCACTGACAACAAATACCGAGCCCCGGTCCGCCAAGAACACGTTGTCAAGACTGCAAATTCAAAGAGAAACATGACCATCATGTTGGGCCGAGCTTGCTGGATGACGGTATTGACTGTATAGTGAAGAATCCAGATGTCATACAAGAAGCTAATAGCAAGAGACACACTCAGTCGAAAATGGAATAGTCGAGGATTCGGCGGGGGTTGCTGCTCGAGAAACTCCACGCGACCGTCGCCAATCCAGCCCCAGACTTTGCCCGTCACCAGAGCTGTGAACATGACGAGAAACCAAGCCCCAATCTCCTCTCTGAATATCGTCATCGCCAGGCATGTTTCGGTGATGGCGAACCACGCCCGCTCGGTCAATTGTTCGACTTCGATCGCCCTCAATGTGCCGTAGCATATCTGCGTCAAGCCATATATAAAGCTACTATATAAAAGCAAAGTGAAGTTAACCAAGATCTAATGCACCAATAATCAGCTTAGAATTCAGATTGAGGGTTTGTTTTACTATTAGGGAATGGAGGTGATGTCGCGCACCAGTAAGCAGAAGTTACTCTGCGCGAGATATACCATGGCCGAGTAGAAGTTAGCACGCTGATGGAACGCCGAGAGAACGACAGCGCCAGCAAGGGCGGTCGAAACCTGATGGTACCGTTAGCATGGACTCGATGGCGATATATCAACGATGCCAATATAGCAGAGGGGGAACTTGTCACGAAGCTTCACATACCCCGGCGTACCAGCCAAGTCGCATCTTGAACATCGGAACGAAGGTTTCGGCTTCGATGCAAATGCGCTGGTTCTGCTTTCTACATCCCCATCGTCGTGCAATTGGCCGCCTCTCTGTGAAGGAACAAAAAATGTTGAAAGCTTGAACAGCTCAACGGTGGCCACTCTGCATTGATGCCACGTTATTGATTGATTGCTAAGGTAAGCAAGCTCGCGATGACGCATTGGCGTTGAAGAGTAGGCACGTGACAAAGACGCCGCTTTTCAGTGGAGCCACAGTTTCATAGGGAAGTCAGGTGTCAAATGACAACTGTCCCATACTTCTAGCAATGGGATATAAGTCTCTATTTTCAACTTCACTTTATTTGAAAGGTTGTGGGTTTTGTCATGGAGATTATCACGAAATAAGAATTGCTCTAAGTTCCTTCCCTCTTTTTTTTAAGCTAGTGTTATTCACCTAACATCATCCACACGAAAGTATCTCCCAGCTTGGTCAACACCATATAGCCTACTAATGCCTCATAGCTGGGATACGACCATCACGAGAAAAGAATACCGAAAACAAGAGACAACGCGAACAACCATACCCGTATCCGTAGATATATTGAAATCCCGGCCCGATAAAACACACTGCAAAACTGGGATTCCTCATATTGACAGCTCCTGGGGACTATTTCTGTTTTGCGGACCTAGACTTCGCCAAGATAGCTACCCTGCACCCACATAAAATTCATCACCAAACCAAACCACCCAGTTCAACTCATAAAGTAACTGTTATATGAAATCACTATGCACGTCGTTTTCAAGTTGTAGTAATCATGTACATTACATATTATCTCTCTCTTTCATCTATCTACATATGTCCCTGCACCCAAAAGGCCAGGACTCATTCGACGGTCTCATGGCTGTCATCTCTTTCACTATTCCCAGAGTTGCCAAGAAATGCTGGTGTGACCATCAATCACTTCCTTAACCCACACTCTCACCCCCTACATGCTATGTTTTTTTCCCGCAACAGAACCAACAACATAACATTACCTCATTAAGAGACCTTGTTCGGCCCGTAGAATGAGAGGGTAGGGTTGGGTACACAGACCCAGTAGCAAAAATGAAGGAACATACCCAATACGGATATTAATTCGACATTCATAGCGATACGAGTCAAGTGCAACTCTCTACATTGTCACACCAACACCCTAAACTGAACCATCACACCTCGTCACATTTCAAAGATTACCGAGGGAATTATTGCCTGTTTGTACGACGTGACAGAGTCTGCTGCCGTTGCCAAGCAAGGTAAACAAAGCTCCGAACCTAGTGATATGCTGTGACTCGGATCCTTGAATGCTGTACTAGTACATGTCACAGTCATGGAATCGAAATCACGGATACACACAGCTGTATAATACGTGCCACGACGTAAACAAAACCAGCGGTGACACAGTCCGCATGCTGTGAACTAGATAAGTGGACTGTCGAAAACGTTTGTGTTTCTAGGTGCCTTCTGGAAGTTAGTGATCATTTATGTGGAAGATAAGCCGCATCGATAGTGGGAGCTGACCGTTTGTTTTCATATCCGGAACACAACTTCATCCATGGGTAAGTATACAGAACGTGTAGTTAGGCACCCAGCAAAGGCGACATTTCATCCTCCAACCAACAGTATGGAGCGGGTTTCGCGAAATCCGAAGCCTGTAGGATATGCCTCCGTGTTGACATACAAAGAGGAGATACGGGCCGGCCGTCAATTTGATACCATCCCGAATAGTGAGGTAATCAAATGTTGTTAAATGTAGGCCCACCCCCCGTAATCCAAGATGGGAAGTAATTAAACCAAACGCCTTTTCTGGACCGCAAGGTCATGACTGCATGGGGCGGAATGAGGTCAAAGATTAGATTAAATGTGCCTCGTGGTACCTATGAGACCCGCAATACACGACTGCTTCGAATAAATGCTAGGATCTGCGGAAGAGATGGCGGAAGAATTTCCGTCATCAAGAACAGAGATAACATGCATACACGGAGGGCTCGGCCCCTGGGTTTGCCCCTGGGCGCGCGGGAGTGGCTCAATCCCCAACTTCCTAAGTCGAGTATTCCAGAAAGAGTTAACACTTTAGCTTTAGAATATCCAAGGCAAGGGGATAACGCCCGCCTTTCATATGCCCCTCGGACAAAATATGGCCTTTGCCCCAATATGGATCTGATGGCGCGAATTGAAGCCCAAAATGACGACCAAAATGACAGGGGAACGAGGAGTTGATGATATACCCCGTACCGCTGGGCATTCACGCCCTGAGGAGGGGCCTGACATGTTGCCATGCTGGGGCAATTACGGGAGTTAGAAAGCCAAATCGAAGCCCAAGTTCAACCCCATCAACGCTGCCTTTCTTGGCATCGCCACGCAGGGATGACTTTATCACCCTAGAGAAGCGCTTCAGTGTGCCCACAGGAGTCCGCGTATTGCGATCATAAAGCCAAGACAGCTCAATGGTGAGAACGTAGCCGTTAATTTCTATTATAAAATGAAATCAACTAATTCATGGGTGGTTTGCCTCGTAAACAACGAGATAATCACGGAATAGCTTTGCCAAACAATATGCTATCAAAAAAGCCTTTCATAAAAAAAAACAAGGATTTGTGTGTTGCAGGGTAGGTGAGCAGAGCCTCAAGTGTTCGACTTGTAAGAGGTGGGCGAGCGCGCGCCTAATACGCAATTCCTTAGCAATTGATTCTTCATCAACAAGCGAACGGGCGTTCGTTCCGCAGCTACATTCAGAACCAGTGGAAACGAAGGTAAGCCGTCCCACCTGGTCTCATACATATTAGAAAGCAGCAGAAAAACGCCTTGTTGTGGGGACTGCAACTGTGCAGTACGGGCCAAAATGTGTCATAGTGTTAGAGATACGGAGAATCGTGATACCGAAGATCAGAATTGAAGTACGCTAAGGTCGACAACAAGCACAAGAACCTGCGCCGCCAACTGGGTACTGCTTACCTAATACGTATGGAAGGGTTCTCTGGGCAGTATTTTCCTCTAGGTACCTACCAACTGGTGATGAAGGGTGATGAATGCTTGTATCTTTTCTGCAAGGGGCCAGGACCAACGGATAAGGAAGAGACTAAGACAAAACGAGGCGACATTGCAACTCGAGTCATCCCAATAAGGAGAGAGAGGGTGGTTGCAAGCCGTTGGTTGGAGGATTGACCAGTGTCTCATTGGTTAGACACGATTGACCCTTGACCTGCTGAAGGATGGGACGGGACACGCAGATGCGGCGGCATGTCCATCGCCTGTGCACCAACCGCCGGCCAGTGTGCAAGCATGGTGTGCAGCTTTCTGCGGGGCTGGAAGACACAACATTAGGTAGGTACTCCGTACTACGTACATGCATACTTTTCGGTGTGCCGGGTATTTTGAGAGTATGCATGGAGGCACGGGGGTTTCCAGATACTTGGCATATTGCGCTTCTGAGTGGTGGTGAGAATATATGCGGCCTGCGGCAATGCGGTGTCCGGATGAGAGGGAAACGTCCTGCGCAGTCTGCAGACCTGTAAATGCAATACCTACCTAGGTAATAAGGGAACAAGACAAAACGGACAACACACACTCTCAGACCCCACCAAGCGGACCTCTCCGTTTGGGGCAGAAATAGGTCCCCACGGAAACCTGAGATGCCGGGGCCAGACATCTGGCCTGGGCTTGTCTAGACGTGCCGCCGTACGGAGCAGTGGTTGATTGCCTTGAAGGTTGAGTCTGATGAGACGCTGAACAACTCGGTTCAAACAACTCAGTGATGCTTGCTTCTGTCAATAACATGATATTACTTGGATCGGCCTATGTAACGAGTCAGTCGTGTTGTGACATCTGGGTTTATTAGTCGTACCAATCTGGGAGTTTGTTTTGGCGTTGCAAAAGCGGCGACGTCGCAGCCAACAAAGACAAAGCAATCTCAGGGTTGAATGAGTGGTCCCTACATAATATAGCAACGTCAATCAATCAATCCACTTTGGCATGATGTCTCAATAGCAGTAATTGCTCAATGATACGTATTCTGCGTGACTGCCTCCTTGTCAATTGCTCCTTTGATGTTCATGCTGCTTTCATCAAGCGCTCTCTCGCCGTTCTCAATCCAGACTAAGTCTGTTGTGCAAGACCGCAGAATCCGGCCGGATCGAGCCAAGCCTTCAAGGCAAACTCCCTGGCGAGCGTCTTAACGGCAAACGGAGCCTGGAAGCGAGACTTGGAGCCTTCGCTCGCCTCATTAACGGGTTCAGCGAGTACACGTGGCCGTGCTTGTCAAAAATACGGAGTAGAGAAACCCCTGCACCCATCTAACTTTACCGTCTCGACCTGTCTGTCTGGCCCGGGGAGAATGAGCCCGTTACTCGACTTTGCCCAACTCAAGATAGTGCATATGATCTGGGTGAAATGGGTGTCTGCTAAGGCTCAAACAAGTAAGCGCAAGATGGGCAAAGGCGAATTCTTGGGCTATGTTGAGCTTCATCTGAGGACATCGGGATTTGCCAGGGTAGGAAAACGCCAAGCCCAGAAGACAAGAGGAGCGTTGGGCTTTTTCTCACCCAGCTTGTCGGGACCTACCGTTCATTTTCCAGCGAAAGATAAACCGCTTAAGCAAGCCTTTTGGGTCTAAGACAGCGCCCCCTTTTGATCCCCAGCCTCAAAACAAAGCCTTGGGATAGCCTAGATCTTTGTTGGTGAGAGGTTCTTAAAAATCATTCGCCTGCCCTATGGCGCTATTGGAATACATATGTACATGGGCATATCTACCCCAAAGGCAGATGAATAGGCCCACCTAAAATGGGGTTTAGATTATCGTGCTAAGGAGGAAGGTCGCCGACCACCGAACTGGTTTAGGCAGCACCAGACCCTCTCTAAGCTCAATCACAAACAATCCAATGCCAATCAGTTGAGTGACCCAGGACGCAGTGACTTCTTCGACGTCTAAGAATTCTCTGAAGAAAACCACATCGAAGCCGCCGTTGGGGCTCGTGGTTAGAGATTGTGGAAATATCCATAGCCTAAGAATATATTTAGTTAGCCCCTAATCCAACATCAACATTGTTGTCGGCGTGGGAGTGAGCCTTCTCTGAAACAGCTACGCAGGGAGCTTACGTAGGTGAATTTTTTTTACCGCAAAAAATCGATAATATTCGGCTCCCTTAGTGTCTCCACTTCCCATGTTTTCGTCAAACATCTTAGAAAACCCAATAATGTAAGTGGACTATCTGCAGAAGACTGCCACTAAAGTAAAGAGACAACATTGTCAAGCTTTCAGAGGAGGTGTGTCCCTGGAGTATCACACGGCACCTACTGCCGTACGCTACTGGCGACGCTACAACTGTGACTTGGCTACGAACCATGCCACAGTCCCGGCTGTCGTCGACGTCAGCCTTGCCTCCCCGGGCCGTCGCATTAAGCCGTTGTGGTCTGTTCACTGTGAGACAGTGTTCTGGTTGTTGGATCTCCTTATCGTCCCAACGATCCGCGAGACACTGTATTTGGGGCACACCGGATACACACCCAAACTTATTTGCGACATTACTGGGGTATGACTATGACAAAAGATTCCGACATTGCCTTTTGCCTTTTGGTGATTTTCATTGCCACGAGCCAAGGGTATCTATTGTATGATATATCAACAACACGAATGGCCAATGTAAATAGAGTTGCACGGAATGTACATACATATACACGCAAATCATGCAGCCGATGTTTCCGAAGATTAGTAACGGGACTCTCCGTGCTGGGGGTCTATGTCATGAGATATTATAACAGTGCTGTGTTAGCTCATCTAGATGTTTTTGCTGTTGCTGTTACTGGACCATCTAGACTTCTCACACCACGCGGCCTGGCTCTCGAGTGTAGCAATTATTCCGCATTGGGGTCTAGCTTCCATCACAGTGGAGGGGCAGGGAGCGACAGCCGCATGGTCGTCGCTCTGCACCGGCACAGTTGAAGTGAAAGTCTATCCTTCAGTGTAACGGTGTGAGTATGGCGTCCTCAGACCAGATTTCTTTCGTTGTTTTTCTTCGCGTCAAACAGTGGATTTAGGCTCGCCCCCAGGCCCACCGGCCAAAGCCTGTCGGGAAGTGGCGCTGCAATGATCTCCCACGGGGAGCAACCCGCTATGCGACCAAGCCGAGATTGGTGGAGAGGCGTTGTTCGTAGCATCCAATGTGATGACCCCTCATATTGGTTCAGCGCAGGGGGCTGAAAATGATCAATGTTAAAGGAGGTCATCGTTGTAACATGTGGGTTGATGCTTGACCCAAGAATATGGTTGTGGCGAGACTTGCTGCCGTGTGGATCAGGGACACAATAGTCTAAGGAGTTAAAGTAGGAGACACCTCCTTGTATATGTATGATCGCGCCGCGAAGGTAATAGCCGAGTGAAGTTGATACAGGGTGCTCTTGGGCCAAACGCCTCACCGGCAAATGAAATAACGGGTGATAGGATTGACATAACATGGATATCTGACAAATAAACAGATATCCACGCAGATTTTCACATCTCCGAATTTTGTATGCTTGAAAGTTCTTCGGTCTCGAAAAAGAATTTGGCTTCCGCTAAGGAATCTATGGCGTCAAGAGTTGCGCATATCATTGGGGTCATGGTGCAGTGCTTTGTTGATCTGCAAAGAAGGCACTGTCCACACAAGTTTAATGTGCATCCACACACTAGTTAGTGATCAAGATCCAAACCTGGAGATATGCAACTTTTTTTGAGCTCGTTACCTAGTACATACTTCGGCAATACAGGCTTTGTACAGTGAGATGCAAAAAGTTAAGCATGTCCGCTCGACCACGCCTTTTCAACCACGGTGTTGGTTATCCACGTCGCCTGTCTCATCAATCAAGTATTCAAATTGAGGTTTCTTTTTTTCTATTTTCCATTCCCTTTCTGGATCCTGCTATTCAGCTCCTCGAGCTTTGACTGAGAATACGTCGACGCTGGTGTAGATTTCGCCGGTATCATGGCAGCCGGTTTGGTTACTTCGATACCAAAATGCGCAGTGGGTAATATCGTTAGGCCAATTCCGCGAGGTAGATACCACATGGTTAGTTAAACAACAGGATGTTTTCAACCGTGCCTCACCCTGCGCACCGCAGCTTTGGGCTACCAAGCTACCGGGCTGCTGGAGATGCGGGTGCGCGAGTGAGCCAGCGACCACGACGCCCCCAGTGACAACGGAAAACGCCATCCATCCATACTGCTGGGATTTCGCTTCCGACAGGGCCTCCCATGAGCGCTATGAGCCGTCTGCACGCCCCTCCATCTCAAAAATGTATCCAGTCCCTTCAGAGTCTTCTACTAGGGCGCCAAACACGGTTCCGGCAGCTTCCAGTACCCCAGTCAAGCACAAATGGCTTGCGCCGGTCTGTGACGTGGCTTGCCGGGGGAGCGATCCCTACGCGCCACTTCCCGTACTAAGCCCTCTATCTAGCACTCCATACCAGATTCGTGCAAAGCGAACCTCCACTATCCAGACCCCAATTTCTGGGAATCAGTCCGTCGTTCAACAAAGTAGCCATTTCAACCATGAAATGCTATGTTTATCCTTGAGTAACGACACGTGCTAAGTTTCTTCGTCGATCAGTGCAGAAAGAATTAGCAATGCAAAGAGTATAGTCTGGGGTTTGGGGGCGATCCAAGTGGTTCATGCCATGTGTGTCGCCTGCCTCATCCTAGGCAAAATCCACGGCAGAGATGCCGGCCACCCAATGCTTGCTCTTCGTATCCCGTGCCATCTGAGTAAGTTGGAATGCGAGAACGATCATCATGGATTGCAAGGAGAGAAACGAAGGTAGTAGCTTGGGGGCCAAGTCTAGAATCGGTATGTCCTGTTCTATTTCCCAACAAGCGGACTGGTTCTCCAAAGGGTACCTGGATAAGGAGAGGGAAATTGGACAACGCCATCGTCGCTTGATGAGGCTCCCCAAGCAGTCATCCTCGTGGGTTGTCAAGTGCCGCACCAATTACTATCAATATCTTCGCACTTGACAATCAAGCCATCCCCGCCACACCTGGGCAAAGCCACGCGCCAACGCCCAAGGCAGATCAGAGACGTGATTCAAGCGACCAAGGTTCGAGACACTGGGGCCGCAAAATGTAGGACTGAAACCTGTGCATTAACTGCTCAACAGTTGTCCAGAGTTTGGCAGCAGTGCGGAGCACCCCTCAGTATTCCCACGTTTTCTTACATTCTCAGACTGAAACCAGCGGCCTGCGCAACTCCAAATCCGACGGGCACGTTAAGTAGGATTCAAGACAGAAGCGCGGAAGTGTGGGTGTGCTGGCCGTTAGAGGGGAGGATTTGCGGTGGGTTTCCCCTTCTGCGCATGGCTTGTTAATCACAGAGGAAACGGTCTCCGGCAAGTGGGCGTTGCAATGCGCGCGGTTGGCCACGAACCTGTATCAGAAATCGTCTATGCAATCTGATCACCACTCTGAGTTAACGCTAGATGGTGTTTGAGATCTATTTTTACAGCATGCCACATAATAAAGATAATGTGACGGCGTTTTCGTGGTTGATAGAGAAACGTCGAATTTGATGAAGGGGCGCATCGTGTCAATAGAGGCCGTGGCAGTGACATTGCACCAGGTCTTCCAATCGACAACGTGGTTGTTGATAGCAGGCAGTGTCGGTTGTGTCTCGCCCGGTATGGATGATTGTATGTGCAAGCTTGCAGAAATGTACACTTTGTGCGGATGAATGACGGACTTGAGTGGACATCCATCGCTTCTGGTTATGCACACCATCCAAGGCTTGCTTCCTGCCTTGGGTGTAGCTAAAATTAACTCAGATGTGTGTGTCCTCTCACCCTTAAGCTTCTGCTCCACGGAAGTACCCATTGGGCTTGCAAGCGCGATGTTGCACCCCAGATCGAAAAGGAGGGAGGGGCCTTCCACCCCTGCTTAATTGGACAATGAAACGATGGGTGAGCTACGGATGTCTGTACCGACTAACCGGGGCCATCTCATGGTATCCATCGTAGCTAGCCATATATGGCAAAGTTAAGCGAAAGAGCATGTGACCCATAGTCAAGCAAATGATAGCGATTGGACCAAGGCAAAAGCACAGATGACGACCAGTCGCGCACGCACCAATTGGCACTTGCCCGCCGTTTTACATCTAGAGACAGGGGTGATCAGAGGGGGGACGGAGCAAGAAGGCGCATCGCCTGCCAGCATCTTCCACTATTGATTGGGGGAAGGTATCCCCATAAGGCAGCGCGAGAAATACGACTCTTCAATCAATTTCCCTCAACTCAAGGGCGAAGGGGGAAAAGCTTCGGAAATAATGACGCAGACTCTCGCGTTCTGCCATTTGCGGACTAGATGGAAAGACGACTTGTGGATTAGAGCCGATTTAGGAATAGAGGTGGGCACTTGCACCGTTTCCGAAAATGGATGACCTTGCGAAAGCAAAGCTGATTGGCTGGCCCTCTGAATCTTAAGCTCACTTGCCCCTGAGGTCTATGTAGAAATGAGGCTGTTTGATCCAATGGAAATAACGGACATCTATTCCACTAACACAAGAAGGCAAAAGGGGGCAAGTGTGTTTAATTCAAATGATGATGAGCATTAAATATACCTGTTATCAAAGTTGTTGTGAGATATAGACGCAGATACGGACGAATGATATGGTAGCGCCAACGACTGATGTAAGTACAGGGGCTGATGCACCAGTCGTTTGCCACGAGTTTCCCGTCACACAAGTCTAGACGATGCTTTTGCTCAATGCGGGAATATTAGGTATTCACAATATTACTTGAAGAAACTTGTGATAACTCTTTAGAGAAGATACTCAAGCAAGGACCCGTCTTGCGTGTGCGGCTTTGCCTATTCCTGTTGTTTTTTGTGCGTGCACGATCCGGCGAGGTATCTAGAAAAGTGGGTTGGCCAGTAGTGTGTGTGCTTATTAGCATGTGTCGGTCATTCCGATCCAACCAACCAAGCCAAACCTTATTGCGAAACGCCTCGAGACCACAGAACGGGCAGCCAATCACCGTCGCCTATTGAACCCCTACCATAGCTATGGAGAGTGGTGGAATGTATGCCGTCATAGGAGCAATTACACTTCTGTCGTCGTTGATGCGGCAGAGTTGTACAGCAGACGTAGACGTCTTTGTGTCGTCCCATGATCTGAAAATACATATACGCACAATATTGTCGTGAAACCGCCGTGCAGACTGCTGAACTACAAAATACTACCCTGATGGGGATTTTACAGATAGAGCCATGAGGATCCTCTTCATTATTGGCAGTTTGCCTGCGCTGAATATTGAGCTGAAGCTGCGAGAGCCAGTTGAAGCTGGCTGTAGTGAAAGGTCGTTGAGGATCGCAAAAAGCATGGGGTAGCAGTATACGGGTGATTCCGTGTAGGAGGACATGCCGTTGCGAAAAGACACACCACCAGCACGGATATCGGTCGTCGGTCTCCGAGGCTCCGGTCGGAAAAACTCATCGGCGAAATAGTCGAATGGGATTCGAGAGCTCGACAAGATCGCACTGATTACCGCTTTCGTAGGGCCTGGTAGGGGAAGCACCAGAGCACCCAACAACAAACTGGAGTAGGCTACGGAGTACACTGGAGAAATCCTTGGATCTTGAGACCCGTGGCATGGATACAGGTGACAGGCCAGGGCTTACCTCGTGGAAAGAGATTGTTGTGGAGCTCTACATGGGCAGGACCCTGACAAGATTGGCGTGCCGGCAAGATGGCTCGACGGGATTGAGGATGGACATCAGGGATCTTGAGAGTGAGAAGGGGGGGATGTTGTGGGTGTGTGAGTATCGGTTTTATCAGTCTTGTCCATGAGTAGTCCCCACCCCGCGCCATCCACACCCCTCTACCATCATGTCGATTCCTGGTCAAACCCAATGAATGGGATTGACCTTTGCGGTGGTATGCTTCCACCAACCTATGCTCAGCCCTACATGCAAACAGCGCACCCGTAGGTCAACTGAAAAGGGATATTGGCATACCCTACAAAAACCGATACCTCAGCCACCACCCAAGTATGGACTCGGTCAGCGCCTCTTCAGATCTTTTCAACTGCCGAACCATTGAAATCCTCCGAAGAGGACAGCTGGCGCAGGAACTATTTGCAGATATCGCGATAGTTCTAGGCAAATCGACAGCGATAGACTCAGGTTAGTCGATGAACATTACTTTCTGACTAACCTGCGTGTGCGGGTGATGGCAGTGGCGGGGGGGCGCAAGTAATCGTTGGCACCGACCCTTATTATTCGATTTAAGGTCTGCCTGAGACGACCATGGTGTAGTGAAGGTACCAGTGTACGTTGGCCTCAGATAGGTACGTATAAGCATACCAGACCAATCACAACCGTCAGTACCTGGGAGTAGGGGATTGCCCCCGGGGAGCTAGGAAAAATGGATCAGTCGCCGACCTCCTTCAGTAGAGCCCACAATACTGGGACGCGAAGGTCGTGGCACCCTGGCACAGTCAACAAGGACGGCCCATGGATTTTGCGCTTATTCCTTCCTGCTCAATCGAAACGCCGGCCGCCGATTGGTTGTGTCGTATGCACGTGTGAAGGGAACGATGATTGACCTTGGAGTAAATCTCCTGCGTCAGTCAGATATCGGACTCCACAACACGGGTAAGCAGTCATCAATCAGGAGTCAAAGACACGCCGCACAAGGTTGCCTACCTAGATTACGTATTCAAAGGAACGAGCCGGCAATTCTATCTGAAGCAGACTCAGCTGCCATGTACTGTCACTGACCGCAGATAAGAGAGCATCGCAGCCAAGATCTGCCTGGTTTGTTGCTGTAGGCAGACAACAGCCCCCAAAGCATGCCTGGAAACGGGACCAGCTCACACTGTCCTTACATTGTGACGTAGAAATCAGTGCAAACCGCCAAAAGAAAGCCTACCGAGGAGTGCCAAGACGATCCAGCGAGGCGCTAAGGTAAACGGCCTAGGCGCCTGCCGCTAGTGGAAACCCTGAGGAGGGGGGGATGCGACGGGTGTTCCCAAGGCACTCCAGATAGGAATAGCAGAGAAAATGACACCAATCATTGACGAAGGCGATCGCCTCTGCGAAAGCGAAAGACATCATGGCGTTTGATGGCGGCGTGGGACCAGCCTCATCCGATCTCAGTCTCGCGACCGGACTTGTCTCAAAATTCTTTTTTTATTTTCATCCCACAAGCCACGAGAACGGCCACGTCTTTCCCATCGTCTTGGGACTGGAGCTGGCCTAGTTCTGCGCCAAAGACATCAGCCATCGTGGGCTATTATGCCAAGTTTGCTTCTGCCCCCCCTCCAGGTACTGAATTGGTAGGGCTGAGTCCATGCAATCACAGCCTTCTGCGACGTTGAATCTGATACCACGGGCTCGACTGAGAAGACGCCACTAATAGGAAAAAAAAAAGGGGGAGTGCCAAGCACGCGAACTGCTGCGCTACTGGCGCTTGAGAACTCGAAGGGGGTCTACAGAACACAATTGAGTGTGGTACTGCCAGCCTGGTTTGTGTCCAGACTGAGCGATCAGCGCCAGAGCAGAACGTTTGTGACACACCACGCGACGGGGAAGGGAGCCTGGATTACTACATAAATGAATGGTGGCGGAACTTGCCACGGCATCCGCATCAAACTTGACTTCAATTGACACACATTTCGGCACTCGGGTGTTGCAAAGACCATACGGGAAGTCATGGTGGCCGGCGACGATGAGTGCTAACCAAAAAGCTTGTGAAGAGGACCGTGCCGTAGTCGATTCACCGCTGATGAAACCGAGGGCGATGAGACTGTTTGTCTGTCATGAGCCAAATTCTCACAAAGTATATGGTCAGTTGTGCTTTTGGTTATTGAATATGACGGGCGAAAGTAGTGCATCCTTCCGCCACATCAAAACCACGATGGAATCTTGGATATTATGTACGAATGACAAAGTTAACACTCGGGCCAGCTGGTTGGCTGATAATCCGATAAACCACGCGGCAACGCAACCTTTGACGCCAACGACAACGTATGCGTGCCTTCAGGATCAACAACATGCCTCATTTCTTCCCCCCCCCACAACAGGCCGTGAGTTGCGCTGGGACCACCGTGGGGTTTCCCATCGTCAAGTTTGCTGACTCGACATTCGTGCTTTGCAACTTGTTTGGGTGTTAGCTCACCCATCGCTCTCGTGGCTATGAAACTCTTCACTCTGACAGGGGGGCCGGACGTGACATTCAGTGATTCCTAACATTCTAACGAAACAAGACGTTGGATCATGGTCCCAAACAGTTTTCATCATGACAGTTCGAAGTATTTCCCTTTGTTTCAAGGAATTATCCGTGCCGCGGTTTTCAGGCCCCCCACTCCCTTTCCTCCCTTCCCTAAACAGGCTGTATGATGTTTGGCATCTATAGTCAGGGTGACATTGGGTTCTTCCGTCTATATGAGGGAACCGACAGCTCGTCGCGGTCCATGTGGCGACAAGATGGGACATCGGACAGGCGGGAACGGGAGGATGGTGCTGGTGAGTCAACTCACGTAGCATACAGTAGGCAGAACTGACTGGAATGCACCATAGTAGTGGTAGTGGTAACAGCGGCGGCAGCAGCATGTCATTTTGCACCGCCTCAGTCCCTGTGCTTCTTTTTTTAAAAACCGCGTGCTGCACGTTTATTGCGTACTAAGGTAGAGATTGTCTCTGTTGTGCATGAAAGTTGATTCTTTGGTTGCACCGCCTTATGGTCTGAGCCACAGCGGAAGATTCCTGGCCAATCCAATGACTTCTTGGCTTTCGCGTCCCAAATAGGCAGTGGCTTGTATATAGCAGACTTTGTTGACATGTGTGGAATTAGTACCCGAATTGAAGAACGGGATTGTGGGCAGAGATTCAAGGAAGACTGTAATGTAAGTTCAGGGATGCAGCACAGAGTTGAAACAACAACCTAATTATTTTGCCAAATAATACGAAATAACAACACATGGTGACGCATATCAGAGCAAGGTCCAGTCTTGAGGAACAGGGTACGAGGGGACTGGGTGTACATGTTGCTGGATGGCTGGCAAGGCGTTATGTTCGGTTCCCATCTCGTTTAGAGGCGGTTGAATGTGGAAATCAAGCGTTGCGCCACCTCCAACCTCGTCGGGGTTGTATGTATGTTGAATAACCAAAACACCAGAAGGAGGGACCCCAAACTATTTCGCAATGATATCAATATGACGGCGCGGATTCAGTTCGAAATAGGATATCGCAAACGAGCGCCGTCGCGGGTGAGATGATTGCCACTGATGTGGAAGAGGCAACTGCAATTAATCTATATTGTCTCTCTCACCCCCGATCACCAGTAGTGGAGTGCAAACCCAAAACGGTTGCAATATTGATTTGCCCCCCTCTCATGATAGTTTTGGTTGTTTCTCAGAAGGCGCCCGCAAAACTGTGATAACACACTACTTTTGGGGAATGTAAGAAGCAGGAGAGGAGAGTGAGTTGAGGAGCATGTTCCCCACTCCAACAGATCTAGGACTGCTACCCACCCCACGGAGGCATGTCGATGTTGACGCATGGCGCTATTCCTAAGCGGGAGCCAAACCGCGCCGTTGCTATCGCTGGGGCGTTGCATACAAACAGAGCCAAGTGGGAAAATCTTGGCGGTCCCAGGAGGACATCGTGGCCAAGGTGCGGTGCATATTATATGGGTCGCAGAGCCTCGTTGATGACCCGGTGGGGATATCCGTGAAGGCTTCATCGAAATTAAAAAGGGTACCACATGATATGGGAGTATGAGTTTTCCTGGGTTGAATATTGGAGGGAGGGTGGTGATGGAAAGACCCAGCCGGCTCAGATCCCCTGTCTGACAAGGGGAAGGACACCAGTATGGCATGCAGTTGTTTGCCTTCGGAGTATTGTATTAGACTCGTCATCCGCCCATGTAGGCATCTACAGTATGTTTGTATAGTAAATGCCTGTGTGTACAGTCGTACGAACGTGGAGATATATTGCTTCTCAAGGCAAGGTTTCCCCAAGTCCCCATTTACAGCATATCCCTGTATTTCACTTGAAATGAGTAAATTTAAGGAGACCTACCGGCTGTGCTAGTGCAGGCTATGCGAGTCGTAGGGCGGAACTGCCTCGTGGCTTTCTTGTCCTCTTGTCGTGTTACTTGGCTGTCTTACGAGAAGGTTGGCGCCTGAGAAAGCGTGTAAGATTTGGGGCGGTGGTAGCAAGACGTGGGGAAATTGGTGGCTCTCGAAGAGCCTCATTCCTTCTCGTCCGCCACTAGGATATTGCTTGTTAGTTGAAGAATCTTAGGCGAACCTAGTTTTGCCTTTCCTCGGAACTAGAAGCCCCCTTCTTGCTGCATCAAGACAACAAATTGGCACTATGTCCCAAAATTTTGAACGAGCAGAGCAATAGGAACGCCCGGCAGAGCCAATTTAGCCAAAGCGTGTGTGCAGATGAAGTAGCACGTTAGAGGTTGGCGGTGGTGGCTTTTGGGTTGTGGGCACTCAGGTCATATTTTGCCTTGGATGACCTCTGTGCAGTATTATAGCAAGGGGCAAGTCGACGAAAGCACTACTGGGCAGACTATAGACGAACGTGCGTTCTTTTCTCGCCTCCATTCTTCTTCCAGCCTGTCCAGCGGAGAACTCTGGATGAATGAATGCCTGGTAAGCCCTGGAATGGTTGAATTAACGAGCCGACACTCCGCTCGACATGAGAGACTATACTGCCGTCCACAGGCGAACCACTGGCAGATTCAAACATAACTGATAGAGACGAGTTGCTTTATCCGGCTTTCTATTCCTGCTTGTAGCATTTCATGTCCTGTTGGCTTTGCCCTTCCGTCGCTTCCTTGGTCTCGTTTATGGGTCACAGGTGGTCGGTTGTCTGGCTCCTTGCGTCAAAACTCACCCACACAAAACAAAAAAAAACAACCTTCAGATATTGATGTGCATTTTTCTCTCGCTCTGACTCCCTCTGTCTGCAGTGCTGTTGGTGGTCTTGCGCATCCTGGCTCACCAGGGTTCCTTACCAGAGGGTGGACAAGGAGCTTGTCGGCCACTGTAGGATGGGAAGAGATCGCTGGCGGTGCGGCGCACCCGTCGGAGCCGTGGGCCATTAGACAGGGACGGGTTCCCTTGCCGGTCTGATGACACCATTGGCCCAGCGGCCCAAGGATGTGTGCCTGTGTGTGTGATGCAGAGTTGCTGGGGCATAGAGAGGAGGGGGGAGGGGGGGTTCGAAATTGATCTTTAGAGCCTTGACTAGGTATTTTGCTTTTGATTCGAGATTTTCTGGGTCCAGGAATAGAAATCCCACCTCTCGGTACGTACCCACGCGATTGGGTGCTGCAGCGGTTTGAGATGTGCAGTAGCTGGTACGTACCAAACACGTCAAGCGCACCAAAACATGGCAGTGCTCATGGTCTACGGACCCTGTCCTTGCTGATTAACTCGTGCTTTTTTCTTCAATTTTTATTTTTTTCATTTTTTTAAATTAGGAATTCGCACTACGAGAATTTTTTTTCTCTTGTCGAACATGCATGGAATCAATAAGAATAAGTCGCGGAGAAAAACGGAGTATTTTTCGCATGATAACTCGCTCTTGCCTGTCTTCTCCATTTCGACCATTAGTGGAGGGGGGAAGGAAGTACCTAGTATTGATTTGCGGCGGAAAACTCCATATACCATCTTGACGGGGTACGTACAATCACCTAAAAACACAACTCGCTCTGGTTTGGCCCCGGGTATCGCTTGCCCAAAATGGATTGTTGAACCCCGTCATTTGATCTCCGCACTCTTGAAGTACATATTTGTTGCCCCCAATTATCGATTGGCAAACGCCAAGCTTTCATAGGCTGACTTTACGAAGCAGCAATTCTCCGTTATCCGTAGCTTGTCAGAGTAGGCATTAGGTATTGTATGAGTGTAAAATGACCCCACTGCTAGGAGTCTCTAGGAGGAAGAACCAGGTACTACAGGCCGCTGCCACCAAATCTCCGTTGTGCTTACATCAAACTGTCAGGTAACTCCGTATCGCGGCTTATGTCACTCAATTCCGGTCGGGATTCGCAGCTGGAACTCCACTATACCCTGAAGCAATATCAGACGTTATATTATAGACTTGAGATATATACTTATGTTCCATTCTAGACGTAATTACTCAAGGCAAGTAACTTGGTAGATACTAGAATAGGAGAGAGGGGCAAAAAATAATACTTGTACATATATCTTAATCTTCACACGAATTCCAGTCTCCCTACATAAATGTATCATGGCTTGTGCCTCTTGCTCAATTTGGAAGTCTCTTGAACTAGTGCGTCCTGATATCCGTGAATTAATGATAGACTATGCAGCCGTAGTATGAAGCTTGAAAAGTAAAAGCAAGGCAAAGCAAAACGCAACAGTGCAAGCGATGGATGACCTGAAGAATTGAATATGTGTGTGGGCATCTTTCCTCCGTCTTCCTCTTCGAGACCAGAAGCATCAACGCCAAGGAGAGAACAAAAAAAAGCACTCATGCACACTATCACGAAAATGTCCATTGCAAAGTTTCTTTTGGGTTACTTTGGGGGCCAGCTGGTCAACCAAACTACTGCTTTCGAATGCCTCTATCACCACAGCTCTGCGCCTGACCGGCTCTCGACTCTTCACGGATCCATGATCATCATCCAGCTGCCGCCCTTTTCGGCATTCTCCATGAGCCAGAGCGGTCTTGGTGGCTTGCCTTACGCGGCTTTGGTTCGACTTTGAAACATATGTCAATGTGGGCATATCCCTTAATGGGATAGTATGGTTGTTGATGATAGTGGGTGAGGACTGTTTCTTGCGTCCCAGCTCTTGCGAGCTGTTTGTTGATGGCACTTCACCAAAGCGGGTGTTTTCAGTGTCAATGCCCAGGGGATCACCCACCCCCTGGTAACCACCGCGCATCTGGGAAGCGCTAGAGTTCAGAAAGCGAATTCTGGTGTTCATGACGACAGAAACCCGCTACAAGGAGTGTCGTACAAAGAACGACTGCCGGGACAGGATGTCGCGGATCCATGATAGCGGTTTCTATGTTTGGAGCGCATTCCAGCCCCTCCGCCCGCTGCAACATTGGAATATACCGAGCATCTAACGGAGTGCGTGGGCGATGTCTCTCCCCAGAGAACGGTCTACAGCACGCACAGCGCAAAGCCGAGGCGAAGTCTCGCCCTCTGGAAGTCGCTGCCGGTGGCTATAGCGCCTCTCTAACGCCTTTTCCGCGAACGTAACGCTGGGAGCACGAGGGCTATGGCGAGCAAAGCTTGGCCCTCACCATCCGGCAAGTACCGCGAGGTTCTGGGACACTCATACCTCCCATGGATGGTACGTACCTCAACGGCATGGTTGGGAGCCTGTGTCAGTAGCGTGGGCCCCTAAACGAGCCAGGGTATCGGGCTTTGGGAACTTCTATTTGCACACCCAGCAATCTGTCTGCCAGGTCTGCTCTTCCAACCTTCACGTCCCCCTGCACACACACCTGTCCCTTTCCCTTTACTCTGGCGTCTCCCAAAAACCCGGCAGCTCATCCACACCCCTCCCTCTGGCCCCTGCTCCCGCTTTTTCTTCTTTCGTTTCACGCCTCCCGGCTCATGGACAAGGGCTCCCTCCCAAGCACTTCACGAGGCCTGTCCTTACAAGCGGCTGTTGGTCGCAACTGCAAGTCGTTGGTAAAAAAAAAAAAAACCAAAAAAAAAAGCTACAAAGTTTTTTTTCTCCTTCCTAGCCAATGTCGCTCTGGCGGCTTGCTCCCACACCCAGTAATCCAGTCAACCCCCCTCCCCCCGGATGAGGCTGGCGCCCCCTCTGCCCTACCATGTACTGTATGTAGGTACATCTGGGACGGGCGAACGCTAGTAACTGTACGTAGTCCCTCCCGGCGCACTGCATCTTGGCTTCGATGGGCGATCCACGGTTGGACCCCCAGCAACCCACGATACACGCGGTGTCTATATCTAAGTCGGGAGGCCCCCATCATCTCATCAGGTTTCTTGGAACCAGACCACCATCTCCAACGATCATCATCCTCTCCAAACATCATCATCATTGCACACTATCGTTACCAACACGACAGGCATTTGTTTATTGACGTCCTTGTCAACTTGCCCAATCTTCGTTCAGCGTTGTCTTGTCGTCTTCTGCTTGGCACACAACAGCAACAATACGAACCTTCGTTTTTTCCGACGTTTCCACCAAACACCCCTTTGCTTTGCGCCAACTTCGCCGAAGGGTTTTCTTGTGTGAAAGGAAAGACGGGATAGTGCTTCAAAAGTCAGGCAATCGTGTAATCCGGAACTTCCAGCAACAAACAACAACTCTGTTCCTCCGACGGTTCTAGGTAAGGGGTCTCAGTAGCTCACAAGATCCCGCGTCGCAAGATATCTCGAGACCTAACATTGCGCCTCCGATCTTCCAGTGAACCCTCATCTTTGGCTCAAACACCTCACAGAGCCACCTCCCCCGCCGTCCTCAACAATAGTCTACAGCAATGGCCTCTCTGGCCGAACAGCCCTTCAGTCTGTTCACTCAGCAGCAGCAACAGCAGGACGACTTTGCTCGCTACCCCTCCCCCCCCCATAGCGCAGTCTTCACCTCTGCTCCTATGGATATGAGCATCACCGCCGATGCCTTTGGCGCCTTCGGCCAGCGATCCGCCAGCCAAGAGATGTACACCACTCCTAGCACCATGGGCTACGAGCCTTCACTATACGCCGCCGAAGCTACTCCCAATTACGTCCTCAACGGCCGCGCCTCACCCGGTACATATGGTGACGAGAGCCTCTCCTCCGGCCTCTCCACCGCTTCAGTCCCGTCCGCTCCTTCATCAGCCATCGGATCACCAGAGTCGAACCACGGCCAGATTGGTGTCGTTCCAGAGTGGCCTACACATGGCCTTGGTGTCCAGCCTAGCATTGTGGGCAACGACTACATGGAGTACTCTACATTTGGTGCTCACGGAATGGAGGACCTGTCTGCCTTTGATTTTGCGACTGCAACCCACGCAAAGTCCTTTGTCGGTGAGTTTTTCTTCTTCTCCTTGATTTTTTCATGGTTTCGCATTTTGCTTCTGCGGCGATATTGGGTGTGGTTGTTGTTCCGGGATGATTGCCTGTTTGAGCGGTCGCTGCCTGTAGTGGGTGGGCTCCCCGCCAGTCTCCCTCCCTGCCTGGAGCAACCCTTGTCTTTTCTCTCTTGTCCCCCCAAGCGCTATAGTGCATAGCAGTGCACAGCACAGCATAGCACAGCGCTATCGAGAGGGTACTGCACAACCGCCTGCACAGCCCTGCTGGCGGTGTCAGTCCACCACCACCACTGGCAGCAATGCAGGCGGCCTCTGCGATCTGGTCCCCGCCAATCGCCGAAGCATCTTCACTGCCATCACATCGGTGTCAAACAACCTCATAGGCATCACCGTTGTTTCTTTTTTCTATTGCCCTCTGTTTATTTCGTCATTCGATCTCCACCCATTTTACCCTGATGCCCTTACTTTCTCCATCGTCTTGCACTTTCGCATCTGCAGTCTTCGGGTCGCGTTCTCTTTCGGCCAACAATCTGCGGTTCAACTGAGACATCTGGGATCTCTCCCCGCCTCGGTTGGCCGTGCTCGCTAAGGACGCACTTTCACCGAGCGTAGTGGCCGCCTGTTCTTGAGGCCATTCCAAGCTCTGTCGCTGGAGCAAGCCCATTTCCTCCCTTGACTTTCAGCTCTCTTGTTCTTCAACCCACTGGGCCCAATTGCTCAACGTCCTTTTTCCCTTTTCCCACTAAAGAACCCCACGACAACGCGTTTCAGCGTTTCGTCACCACCATGCTGCTTACTGACAATTGGTTTGCTCCTACAGACCCTTCTCTGATCCACCCTGAGATCAGCCGACCACCCATGGCAATTCCCTATGACGCCCACTTCCAGCAGGCTGCTCACCAGTATCCTCCCACGTCGCCATCCGCTATCTCTTCCTCTCCCCAACCTCACATGCTTCGCACCAACAGCTCGTCGCCTTACCTCCACAATGGCCCTTTCCAGTCCGCCTACACCACTAGCCCTTATGCCGCATCCATGAATGCCGACGCCCGCCGCCTGAGCATGGGCAACTTCATCTCGCCCACGTCCGCCGAATACCCAAGCGGCGATGAGATCAAGGAGAAGCAGCGATGTTCCTACCCCGACTGTGGCAAGATCTTCAAGGATCTCAAGGCTCATATGCTCACTCACCAGAACGAGCGCCCCGAGAAATGCCCTATCCAGACATGCGAATACCATGTCAAGGGCTTTGCTCGCAAGTACGACAAGAACCGCCATACCTTGACTCACTACAAAGGCACCATGGTTTGTGGTTTCTGCCCTGGCTCTGGCTCTGCTGCGGAGAAGTCTTTTAACCGCGCCGATGTCTTCAAGAGACACTTGACTGCCGTCCATGGCGTCGAGCAGACTCCCCCCAATAGCCGCAAGAAGTCCGCTGCCGGTATTAACTCTGGCAAGAAGCTCACTGGCTACGCTCCCGACGCTACCGGCAAGTGTAGCACTTGCTCGCAGACCTTCTCCAACGCTCAGGACTTCTACGAGCATTTGGATGACTGTGTTCTGCGCATTGTTCAGCAGGAGGATCCTGCTGAGGCCATCAACGCGCAGCGCCTGGCTGAGGTTGAGAACGACAAGAGCGTTCACCAGACCCTGGAGAAGAACAACCTTCCTATCACCACCCAGACCGCCCAGACCGAAGAGGATGAAGAGGATGAGGACATGGGTGAGGATGATGAGGATGATTCCAAGACAAGCACCTACTCACCCACTTCTACTAAGAAGAGGACCAACCCCGCCAACGGTGTTCAAAAGTCCCGCGGTGTTACCCACTCTCGTGGTGGTGTGCCTCTGGCTACCAAGACCCGTGGCCGCAAGAACCGCCGCGACTACCCATCTTCATGGGGCTTCGACAAGGGCCAGATGACCATGAAGAAACGCATCATGGCTGTCTTTGATGGTCCTCGCCGCCTTGCCAAAGATGATATGATGCTCTCCACCGATCACGAGGTTCGCATCAAGCTGTCTGATGGCAAGTCCTACGTCACCGACCTTGATGTCCAGACCCTGAAGCGCGCCGAGGGCTTCCTCAACGCTACCGACGAGGAGAAGGGCCCCTGGATCTCGGACGACCCCACCGAGGACCAGCTGAAGGAGATGCAAGAGATGCTCGAGACTAGCACTGCCAATCTCTAAATTCGAACATCATCTCACTTGTACATACTCTTTCTCTCTCTTCACTGGTGTCGGGTTGGATCACGATCATCACCTCTTTTAGAAGCATGGCCGACGGCGTATGGGAATTGCACTGGACTGTGGTTATGAATTTGTTTTTTTGGGACTGGAAGGCGAAAGATTCTTCGCTGCAAGAGCGACTGGACTGATACCCTGTTTTTATATATGCTTGGCATGACGGCGCAGTTGGTTGAATGACTATTGGTATCTTTGCTTACTTTGGCATTCTGGAACATCTACCCTCCTTCGATCGATGGACTTTGTGTATATTCTTATCATTACATATTTACCCCTTCACCATCCTGAGCGAGGTGAATAGAGGGCAGGATTGGGCAATAGGCATTTTTTTTAGGATAGGTTTCGCGGAGTTTGAGGCGCATCAACTCAACTATTAGGACATAGCAATGAATCATAGCATCCCGCTTTCGCGGTGTTGACTCAAACGTTTTGACCCTTCCACTTTCGTGACCGTGATACGTCGGTAGTCTTTCCAGCGAGCACAGGGGATGCTTTTTTATAACTGATGTACATTTTGTTAGGTGACTTAGCTCTGCCGTTTTTTAGATCTGGCTTTCGGTTGAATGAGGTTGAAGAGGTGGAGACAATGAGTCGTATACAACTCTGGCAAATTTTCTTGAATGGCACACACTGTGGCTGCCCCTCCCCCACCATCCATCCACAACCGCAGCAAAATTCGGGGTCAAGTGATTTCAGCAGCGACAATTTACGACAAAGAAGGCATATCACTACCTTAGGTATCTCTATATCGTTAAATATCTTGGCAATATCTTCAGAGAAATTAGAAATACAGAAATCGATTTAGTTGTTTCTTGCTTATTCCGGCGGCGCACAAGATCCGGGTGTGTAAAGAAGCTTGGGACCTGGGCTCCATGTTTTTCCTCTCTGCTTTGCGGAAGGCATCAAATCGATCTTATTAGTGTACTCCTCATTACAGTACCAGGGTTGCAAATTTTATTTTAGGAGACTGCGATTGCTTAGCAAGTTATCCGCATGAGTACCTGATAAAATACCCGAGAGTGGTTTGAGGGACGATTTACCATAGCAGTCGAGCCGGACGGAGGGATATCTCGTTTGTATTGAGGATTGAGGGTATCAATACAACGCTTTGCTTATACGGCTTCAAATCGAGGGACTCGTTTAGGGGGGACGAGTATTTCAAATGGCAGCTCTCACATCCCGCATCACCCTCAAGGGTGACGAGCCCGAATGCCCGGAAGACTATCTCTCCACATCCCTCGGTGTCATCTTCCCGGACGACATCATCAACCAGCATGGCGACGCTGAGCATTCCCTCATCTACGCTTCGCCGTACCTCCCAAAACCATTGTTCATCGACCTCGCTGATCCAGAAGGCGAAACGGACCGCAAACTCTTCAGCCACTACCTCTGGAACGCATCCCTTCTCCTTGCGGAACTCATCGAGCAAGACTCCCTCGAGGCGGATGTACGAGGCCTAGGGGCGACGGAGAAGAAGGCTACAGAGGAAAAGAGTCTTGGAGAGGGCGTCAGCTTTGATGTACGAGGGCTGAAAACGCTGGAACTGGGTGCGGGGACCGCTCTCCCGAGCATGATGGCCGGGTTGCTCGGTGCAGAGAGCGTCGTCGTGACGGATTACCCTGCCCCTGCAGTGATGAAGACTCTCCGTGCCAACGTCGCTCGAAACATCAAGCCCGAGCTCGCGCCGTTGGGACACAGCTCTAGCATCACATCCTCCATCGTCGTCCACGGGCACGAATGGGGCGTCTTCAATAACAACAGCGACGAAAGCACCCCAGACTCAAATGATCCCCACGACGCCCTCCTCACACGCCAGCACGCCCACAGCTTCGACCGCCTCTTCGTAGCAGACTGCCTCTGGATGCCATGGCAGCACACTAAGCTCCGCCGCTCCATCAACCACTTCCTCAAGAAAGACGACCCAACAGCTCGGGCATGGGTCGTGGCGGGATTCCATACCGGCAGGGAGAAATTGGCGGGGTTCTTTGACGCTCAGGCGCTGAGGGACGAAGGAGGCGTAGAGGTGGAGAGGATTTGGGAGAGGGATTGTGATGGCGTGGAGAGGGAGTGGGATTTGCATCGGATGGAGGATGTAGGGCCGAGGAAGAGGTGGCTCGTGGTTGCGGTGTTGAAGAGGATTGAGGGGGGGACGGAGTCATAGAATTTGGATGGATTGAATAGCGTGTGGATTTTATTTGTGGGTGTTTGTTTTGTTTTGTTTCATGAAAATGGATCGTATTAGATTGGTAGTGAGGATGTCTTGATGTTGTACACCATGTAGTGCACGTGAAGAAGACAAAAGAAGAAGGAAACGTCTGGATACATGTATATTTTCTGTCTTATATGTGTAACGCAGAAACAACCCAGATCCCTAATGACTGCTTATCATAGTTCGCTATGCAAAATGGATATCCAGGAACTTCAAAACAACTAACAGGATTTTTACATATTCCCAGACCCCTTCTTTACTCTTCCAACACCCGACCTAGCGCCTGACCCATTTTCACTGTCTGCCCCTTTTCTACTGCCCACTGCCATCCCTTTGCTTTCCCTTCTGCTGTTGTAGTTGTTGCTGGCGCCTCAAAGACAAGCACGATTGTGCTTCCCAACTGGAACCCACCCATCTCATCACCTCGTCTTAGAGCATGGCCATGCAGCACTGAGCTGGCGCCTTCGTAAGTCGCTTCCGCGAAGCCTAGGTACGGCTCGCCACGGCGGGCTGATTCCTCGGCAGCGTGGTCGGCTGCAGTGTCTGTCGTGAGGCTGTTGGTGCGCAATTCACGATCAAAGTTGATCTTGATGGAGCCGACGTTGGTGGCGCCGACGGGGACGTAACTGAAGAAGCCGTAGCGCCAGCGGCCCAGAAGAACAACACGCTCGTTGAGGGTGAAGAGGCCGGGTAGGGTGCGCTGTAGGTAGGGGGATACACTGAAGAGTTCGCCGGCGAAATGGCGTCTGCGCTCGACGACCCAGTTGGTCGGGGAGTGGAAGCGGTGGTAGTCGCCAGGGGCGAGGTAGACCACGGCGTAGTAGAGCGAAGATGTTTTGTCGGGGGAGAGCATATCGTACCAAGGTCGTTCGCCTAAGGCAAGCTCGGCGCGGACTTCGGAAACAGCGCGGGGAGAGGATTCTCCGAGGGATTCATCTGTCACTGGCGTTTCGTGTTTGGCATCGGCATATCCAGACATGAGGTCGGGGAGCGTGTAGGTGATGCCGTTGACCTTGGCGAATTCTTCTTCCTGCCTAATGATCTCTTCGTGACCGGTGGATATGGCTTGACTTTTGCGAATGCGTTCTTGGGCTTGGTCGGAGAGGCCGCTATATATGCTGGATTCTGGGGTTGATTTACCCAAGAGCGCATCGATGCTGTAGGTCATGCCTTTGACCTGCTCGATGTCACCACCTTCAATATGGCCGTATTGAAGAACTTTGCCGTCGGATGGACTAAGCAATGCATGTGTATCTGGGTCGAGTGGACGCACGCCGGGCTTGAGGGTTCGGTAGAAGAAGGCAGCGAGATTGGGGTAGACATGAAGGTCAGGCTCGGAGACCTCGTTGAGGCTAAGGTTGGTTAGCTGCGTCTGATGACCATGCAACTGGGGGGTGGGGGGTGGGGGGTGGGACTGACTTGACTCCAAAGATGAAAGAGTATAACTTGAAACCGGGAACGCGAAGGTAGTACGGAATCGTTAGTTCGTTGAACTTGCCCCATATCCGTGACATAGCCTTGAGAGGAAGAGTCGACATGATCTGAACTTGCCTGTGATGGCAAAGTCGTCAGCTCTCCGCTGTGGTTCATAGAATAAAGGCAATTTCCCTTACCATGGCCCTTCCAGTCGTACCCGAGGCCGCGGTGTGGTTGACCTGCCATTGTCTTGACCATCTTGCTGCTTCTCCCTCTCTCTTGATGCGACTTTGTAGAACTGAACCAGACCGAGGAAGCCAATGCCGAGTCCCACGGGAATCTGGTACCACGTAATCTTGCTATTTCGCAGCGCCTCACCCAGTCTCTGAGAGAATTTGGGTCGCTTGCCGGAGCTATGAGAGGAGAAATGGTGAGATGAGGATGGCGTCTGTCGAAGGGATCTAGGCTTTGCAGCCAGAGAGCTGGGTCGTTGGCAGCATCTTGTGCGGAGGGCCGAGAGAGGACGATGACTGCCCCCGCCACCGTAGAGAAGCCGTCCGGGGCTGATTCCGAGGGTTGCCATGTTGGCGCGTGCCTCTAGCCAAGAGCATTCACCTGGTGAGAGAACTCAATGGGCCGATTGTTGAAGGCATTGACTTTTGTTGATTGCTGTCTGCGTTGGTCTTGAGTGTCGCAGATGACGTAGAAATGGGGGGCGGAAAGGTGCAGCAGCAAGTGCCTTATACCTAGGGCTGCTGGTGCGGAGACGCTTAGGTATTATCGTGCATGAGACATGGCACATATAAGCCCACGCTAAACCGCTAAACAACGGAGACAGGGTCCAGAAGGCATAAGCCGCTATCGTTCTAAAGAATCGGTTTAGTAGCTATGAATTAAAAAACCACCATGCTGATGTCAAACTATAATTTTATACGGCGGCATGATGGGATCGATCCTCATGGTTTTAAAATGTGTTCCTGTACTTCGCACTGACACGTGACATATTGTCCAATCGATTAAATTCATCAATGAAATACACGCGGGCCAACATCCTATTTATTTCTCGCCCTCCCAATGTCCTGAAATCTACAAGTGGTAGTCTGTTTAGGTGTACGGAGGACAGTAATGAACACCATACCTCCCACGACCAATCTGACTCGCTGGCGCTTGTCCAGTGATGGTGGTGTCCATCGCTGGCGCTATGTCGACGATCAGGAAAGTGGCACATCCCAGCAGAGTGATATAGAGCGATATCTCCTGGGTCTCCCATTGATCGTATGCCCCTGGTCAAGCAAGCCTCTTGAGCCCTGTTAAACTGACTTGCCTGATAGTCCGACCAAGACCATAAGCCTCATTCAGGTATACGCTCCTTTGATGACAGCGCTCGAGACGGTTTCCAGTTTTATTCACGACTGCAATTGCCCGAGGGTCATTGGGCCTGTGATTATGGCGGGCCAAGCTTCCTGTTGCCAGGACTTGTCTTCGCCCTGTATATTTCCGAATCTCCAATCCCAGACGAATGGAAGTCTGAGATGGTGCGCTACCTTGTCAACCACGCCAACCAGGATGGCGGGTGGGGCCTGCATTTAGAAGGTAAATCAACAGTCTTTGCGACTGGCCTCTATTATGTTATGCTCCGACTACTCGGCATAAGTAGGAATCATCCACTAGCTAGCAAGGCGCGAGAGTGTCTGCTTTCTCTTGGTGAGTGCATTGATTGTTCTCCCAGACGTCGCTTTTAAGAAGATTCTAGGTGGTGCGACGGGGATACCCCAGTGGGGAAAGATATGGCTTGCATGTCTGAATTTGTACAACTGGGATGGTGTGAATTGCATACCAACCGACCTTTGGTAAGTTTTTTATATTATATCTGTTGCCAATATCCTGATAGTGACCTGTTGTGGTCCAATATTGTAGTTAAAGGGATAAAATCGGGAAAATCAATCATCTGCTTACAATGTCGATTATTCCACAGGCTTCTGCCAACTTGGCTGCCATTCCACCCTTGCCGTTGGTGGGTACAATGTCGAGTCGTCTATCTTCCAACTTCATACCTGTGGTCGAATCGCTGCACCAAGTCCTTGGACCCATTACTCGTTGAGATTCGCGATGAAATCTACACCCAGCCATATGACACAATTAGGTTTGTCGACCATCGCAGTAACACTGCCCCATCTGATGCCATGCGATCTGCATCACCTTTGCTTCTGTTCCTTTTTTCTCTTGTGACACTATGGTGCAACTTTCTACGGCCACGCTGGTTGCACCACGTTGCTAACCAGCGTGTATCTGAACTGATGCAGAGGGAAGAACATAACACTGATTTCGAGTGTTTGGCCCCAGTGAATAAAGCTTTTCATATGGCAGCCACATGGTTCGAGGACGGCCCGGGCTCTAAAAGGCTACGGCGACATCGCGAGAAATTGGATGTGTACCTTTGGATGGGCCCTCACGGCATGACTAGTAACGGCACTAACGGTGCTCAAGTATGGGATACCGCATTCAGCACTCAAGCTGCTGTAATCGCAGGCCTCGCAAAGAGCCCCGAATTTAGCACCACCCTACAACAGGCTCATGATTTCCTTGAGAAGTCTCAACTCAGGGAGAACCTTGATGACCCCTTTCGCCAACCTCGAAAAGGAGGCTGGCCTTTCAGTACGAAAAGCAATGGCTTCATTGTCTCAGATTGCGCAGCAGAAAGTTTAAAAGCTGTCCTAATGCTCCAGAAAGAATGGCATGCTTCACACACCTTATATAACCTTCCACACACACTGACGTCTTCTAGCTCATATCCACAGTTAATCGATGACTCTCGACTGGAGGAATGTGTCGATACGCTGTTGATAATGCAAAACCCCGATGGAGGCTTTGGGAGCTATGAAAGAGTTCGCGGCAGCACGTACCTTGAACTACTAAATCCGGCCGAAATTTTCGACCGCATTATGGTGGAATATTCATATACGGAGTGCACAACTGCCGTTTTAACTGCGGTATCATTATTCCATCAACACTTTCCCGAGTATCGCGCAGAAAAAATCTGCCAAACGATCCGAAAGGCTTCTAGGTTCATTCGCGAAAGCCAGAGAACTGATGGTAGCTGGCATGGATCTTGGGCCATCTGCTTTAATTATGCCACTTTGTTTGCCTTGCAGAGCCTCGAGACCATTGGCGAGCAATGGGAAGATAGTAAATGTGTTAAAAAAGCCTGCGACTTTCTATTAAGCAAGCAGATGGATGATGGAGGATGGGGAGAACACTACTCATCATGCGATGAAAAGAAGTACATTCAGCACGAGAAGAGCTAGGTCGTCAACACCTCCTGGGCTGTTCTCGCACTGATACATGCGGGCTACCCAGACCCAATACCAATCCAAAAGGGGCTTCAGGTGCGAACCTATCGATATTTTCGTGAGAAATGCTAACTTCATTCAGTTAATTCAAAGTCGCCAACAGGCAAATGGTGAATGGCTGCAAGAAGCAGGGGAGGGTGTTTTTAACCGAACATGGTAAATGGAAGCAAGGACACTTTGGGAAACCGGCTGACTAGTTATCACACAGCGTAATTGGTTACCCAAACTACAAATTCTATTTTCCTATTATGGCCCAAGGAGCATATAAGTGGATATATCTGCCGAAATTGAAAGGTACCGTATTGGCGTTTAAGAGTTATGAACATGACACCTGACATTATCAATAGGACGGAACTACGCCGATTAAGCATGCAAAGTTTGCATTGAAAATAGTGTCATAGAACTAACAAATGTCCATCTATTGTTGTCAGAAAGAGCTACTTATTTTGATTAAAGCAGAACTGATTTGTTAGCAATTTAACGAACTTGCGTAGAGTAGCAAGAAAGAGGCTAACGGATTAGAAAAAGAAAAGAAACAACCTCAGATTGATGAATAAGATATGATTTTTGTCACTCTCCTGCGGGTTAAAAGAGAAATTTGGACTTTAATAGATAAGGAATTGCACTAAGGTCATGCTGATTCTGTGTGATGGTAATAGCTAAGTGGAATTGTCCTACGCGACACCCTCACAATTGCTTCATCCGACTTTATTTTGAAGCCCGCGGAGAGAAAAGGGACATTTTGGCTTCATCAGATATTTGGACGGTTATAAGCTGATTAGGATCGAACCTCAGCAGACAGTGTGCATTAGCCAGGGAGCCCTTGATGTGCATCTGACATGGTATACAAGACCAGTTGGACTCAGATTCCTTGAGAAGCGCTCGCAGCCAGAAAGGCTAGCGGATGACCTGAGAGTGAGGTATCACAACCGCAACGCCATTGTGAGTGGCGGAACCTAACCATCAAAGCGCTGCTGTGCTTTAGGGACCTAGGCGAAATAACATCTCTGATATCCTTATGGGGAAGGATTTTTCGATGATGTTGTATCACAGGGATGATAGTGAAATGCTGGTCCTCGCGTCGTTATGTTCGTTCTAGGATTTATTCTTTTAATCCATTCCTCCGTAACATCTCGATTGCGGCCATATACTATTCGGGTTCTAGTACTACCCAATGGTCTGTGATAAAGGATCAAGAAGGCCACACTTCGAGATAAAAAGATCAGTGGGAACCTATAATCGTCGAAATATGTAAGCAGACACCGTCAGCAGGCAACCATTTCTGGATGAATTAAAGAGCGTTCTCGTACATCAACAAATAAGAACGGAAATGGCAGGAACAAAATATCGGGATATGTACTCTCTTGCTCATGTATCGCAATTAAGGAGATAGCGTTCTCTCTCTGATGAGATAATTCAGTCTTGCAAATGCGGGGTTAGTCCTGTCTTTGTAACTATGGATTTCTCGGGATCTTTTTCGTATTGACTCAAACCTGTGTTAGGTTGGGCGGATATGTGTGGCTTCTACGGCTGGGTTGTGTAGGTGTCGGAATCAAGACGATGAGCCCTACACTACGGATAATAAAAGTGAGAGGGCTTTGAAGCGTCTTGGCCTAGCAAGACATAGTGAGATGCACATAATTGTGATCTTGCTTTTGTTGTCCTCTGTTTTGTGGTGCTTACACCAGGCTGTCTAGGATTGTGATCCATTCTTCTCCACGAAACCCCAAGTAGATCTGTTTGCTGTCAGAGTGACAAGGTGTTTCTTTATACTTGTGTTACCACCCGCTCTTTTTGCAAGGCAATGATCCGTCTTGAGTGACGCGAGAGCGGACACCATCTTATGATCCTAAAGATTAGAAGTACCTAAAGTCACTTATTCCATCTGGAGAAATGAGGCATATCTATGTCGCCGCCTTGAAATTCATGTTGCCTTTCGTCAGGCTGCAGAATACAATTGATCGATAGTTGCCTTCTGCCAAATCTAGCATACTAAAGCCTCGTTGGTAAGGGACTTGATTTCTAGTTGTTCATATATATGTACAGGGTACGGGTTACAGCTTGCTTAATTCCTATAAGGCTACCACTCAACGTCATCCTTATCAAGTAGCTGGGGACCTTTTTTTGCGAGCTAATTGCTATATCGTGATTGGTGGTCCACTAGCAAAGAGATTAGACTTACAATATGCCCTATACCTTGGATGCTCTACTTGATACCTACCTTGGGTATCTGTGGAATTGTGCATCAGGCAACGTATACCTCTGTTAACTAGCATGAGGCTTTAAACACACCCTACTACAGTAGACTCAGCTGTATGCTATCAAATGCTTGTACATACTCAGGGCCCTTGTAGACAAGGCTCATAGAGTAGAGTAAATCCCGCACCATCTACGGCAGAGAGTGCCACCTACACCTATAAAATTCCGGACTTGTGATATATTATCTATTTCAATATATTGCTTAGAGGGGATTAGCTATGGCTGAGAGATATCTGCAGTTATGATCCTAAATCCTCTTGGGGATCGTGTGAAAGTGAAAGTGATATGCTACTCAGCTCACCGAGCGAAAAAAAAAAGGCGTCAAATACCTATTACTGTGTCTTGGTTGAGGTTAGACAAACAAGTTGAGTACTTTTGTAAGGGATCACATCTAACCAACATGTCTTGCCCTGAACTGGATGTTGTGTAATCACAATATCATTCACCCTTCAAGCATGCATTAGATCCTCATTGGCAATACATTGAGGGAATCACTTCCAAGAAGGCAAAGAGAAAGTGTGGTAATTTATGTGCGTGGGATTCTCGTCCTTTTTTCTCTTTAGTTTTGCCTATTTCCGTATTCTGCTTCTTCTCTGTCTAGAATATCGATTGTCTACTATAAACCCCGTGTTCTTTCTTACTCCCCTACCTCTAAAAGAAGAAGACAACTTCAACTACGCCTCCTATAAGAAACCATGGCCTATATGCTTCTCCTTTCATTAGACACTGCCGTATTCGGGGTACTTTTTTGTCTTTCAACCGCATACCTGGTTTCTTTCCTCAAGAGTGGCCTTCCTTTCGACCGCACTGAGAAAGCAAGACCGAAGAAAGTCTTTCCACCAGGACCGAGGCCATGGCCTATAGTGGGCAACCTGTTATTCTTCAAGAAGATGATGAAGAATGCCGACGAGGAACTTATGAAAGTAGCCCATAAGTATGGAGGGTTGTGCATGTTGTGGTTTAGTTTCAACCCCATCCTCATCATAAGTAAGGCAGCAGATGTGAAGCAACTCCTAGATAAGGTCAATATTGCCATCTGGGTCTACTTCCATCTTAGCATCTGTGCTGACTTTTCTTTTTTAATATTTAAATTTAGAGAGGATCCGTTTACTCCGATAGGCCAACCCAGAGCTCGTTTAGAGAGCAAGCTTGGCCCTGGAGACTGGTGACTACCGGAGTGGGTGAACAGTTCCGTGTCTTGCGACGAGTATACAACAACTTGCTGGGCCCTCAGCAGTCGGCTTCTTTCAACAAGTACCAGGACTATGAAGCTAAGATTATGCTTCGTGATTTACTCACGATGCCAGAAGGCTTTCTTGCTCACACTGAGCGCTTCGCCATCAGTGTCATCTTCAGTGCTGTCTACGGGGTCCGACTGGTTCAACTTGATCACCCTACTATGATTGAATTTTACCATGTATGGGAGGACATGTTGCGGTGTAAGTGTTCCATTATGCTGAAACTAGGCTCGTGTTGCTCATATATACATAATACCCAGATTTTCAACCAGGAACGTTGCCGCTTGATTACTTCCCCATTCTTGAAAAACTCCCCAAGTGCCTTCAGCCATGGCTTAAACTCGCCACAACTCTACGATCTCGAGAGTCGGCCCTTCATATAGCATTTCTCAGGACACTGAAGAAGCAGGTTGAAGCTGGAGAAGAGCCTCAATGCTTTGGCTCCGAGCTTGTGAAGATTCAGGAGAGTGAAGATATCGATGACAAAAAAGCCATCACATCCTGGCTATGCTGATTGGCGCAGGGGCTGATACGACAAGCAGTGTGTTGCAGTCTTTCTTTAAAGTTATGGCGATGAACCCGGACGCTGTGCAGGCCGCCCATACTGGTAAGTTTACGCCGCTGGCCAACCATAGGATCTTCAAGCTGACAACTTGCCTCAGAGCTTGATCAGGTAGTCGGACCGTCACGCCTCCCCACGTGGGAGGATGAGCCAAACCTGCCCTATTTACGTGCGCTCATCAAGGAAGTCCATAGATGGGCGCCCATCGGAAGCTTGGGCATACCGCACGCAACGACGTATAGTGATACGTATCATAACCAAAGCATCCCCAAGGGAACGATCGTATTCCCCAATCTCACGTATCTCAACCGTGACCCAGAGCGATACCAAGATCCTGATGCTTTCAAACCTGAACGCTTCCTGGGTGATGACCTTCATGCTTCTGCTAGTGCCAACCACCTAGATTTCTATCGCCGCGATCATTTCCACTACGGCTTTGGCCGTCGACTTTGCCAAGGCATCTTTGTGGCCGAGGCCTCGCTGTTTATAGTTATTTCTCGAGTTCTTTGGGCATTTAACATCTCTGCAGAGGATGGTGCTCCGCCGCTGGACCTGAACGACAAGATTGGTGAGTTTTCTTTCCTTTTGCTATGTGGATGGTGGGTGCAACAACCGACTAAGAGTTTACCTTTCAACTTTAGCGGGACTTGTAACGAAGCCGAAGCCGTACTGCGTGCAAATTAAGCCACGGTCTGCTGCAGCTAAGAAGGTGATTGAAGAGAGCGCCAATTTGGCTCAGACGGATATCCTAGATTTCGACTCGGTTGAGCTGCTCATGTAGTGATGGCGAGTTACTTTCGAAGGGATATTTGCTAATATTTAGCACTACGTGATTGAGTCTACATGGTCAGTTCATCTAGTTTATAATTAAATAATTAAATGCAGGTCACTGGCACTATGAGGCTTGAGATTGGTGGAGCGTAGTTGTGGAAAAATCTGGAGTTTTGTTTCATGTAGTTTCCTTGATATCAATATGAAGCTCTTATAAGCAGTGAGTATTTACATATATATTAATCATTACAGTGCAATTGCCCTAGATCCCTCAGAGTGACGACTTTTGCGCCCTTCGCGCACTCAAAGAGATAGAGTCAAATTATTGGACCCCCTGTATAGTCATGGACAATAACAGCCGTCGTTGTCTTTTCGCCCTTCTTGGTGGTATTATACTTGCATAAACGCCGTGCTCCATCGATCGTCTCGAACGCCCACACATTCGTGGCGAACCATCCTTTCGTTTCGTTGCTGACGACCTCTAATATTGCGGCGTGGTCTTCATCCGCAATCTCAATCTGCCTCCCAAAGACCTGCTCTTGAGTTATGTCATTATGGCCAAGGTAATTACAGTACACGGTAACGTCACCAAAGATAGGCACTGTGTTGCTTCGCTTATTCCCATCAATAATGTACTCGTTTTTGGTGTCAAACCCGCCGGGGCGGACAGTTTGCTTGAAGCTGAATCGTGTGGCTGTTGTGTCATCTGCAGAGGGGAGCTTGACATATTGAAGTTCCAGCTCCGCCATGTTGATGATTTTGCGGATGACCCAAGGAATTCCTTGCTAAGAGGGCCAAGAAACAAAAAAAAAACGAATTAGCTTCATGATCATGTTCTATTGCGTGTAGCGAGTTGCGAATGAATTTACAAGAGCGAAAGTGGCCTCTAAGGAGTCGGAGAGGTCCCGATTGAGGCGCCATCGCCCTGTGATATCTAGGATACTCGTTCCGATGGGAGCTGACATTGTAGACGAACTCAACGTGGAAATAGAAGAATTTTTCCCCGCATTCAAATGAGCTTTTGAACAGGATTTCGATGAATATGGTATATCATGGGAGTCAAATGCTGCCGACTAGCCTGATCTTACATCGTAGAACTTGAATCGCAAGCCCACGCAAGGATTTCAATGCTCGTATTTGACAAGGTGCTTTTGGTTTAGCAGACAATCCTGGGGCAAAGATCACTAATCGATGACTTGATCAAATACTTAGGATGCAGTGGAACGATAAGACGTGCAGATGGGTTGGTTCAGCCAGGCTGCAGAGTGACTTGGGGTACTTATTTCCTGTTGGCTTTTATTGTCGCTGCGATTGACTGGTATAAAATAGTAAAGCTGTGTTTCCCCCTATATTTCTATTATTATTTAAATCCTTCAATTGATTAATTACCTTGGAGACATATAAGTTACTAGCAACTTAAAGTGAGCAGTTACATACGCTGAGAAGTATAGCTTCAGTTGACCGTCGTTGTGCTCCCGCAGTCGAAAGAGAATATTCCCGTGGTATGTAACATTGTCACACCCACTCGTAAGGAAGGTGATTCAAGTGCCTCATGACGACCCTTTCTTGGCTCACACACACACACACACACACACACACACATCGGATTCTAATACGACCAGTCCACGTTTAGTAGTGGCCGAGTCGACCGAAGCGGGCAGCCGATTTGGATTGTTAAGTCGCTTCCCTTTTAGGGAATTGCTTTTTAAATGCGGTATTTGTTGGTCCCACTAGATGGGTCTTGATGGGTTCAACAATATATTTGGTGATGCTGGCTGATGGGGTCTGTAACTCAATCTTTTCTGAGCAATATCTAGGTTGAGTGTTGTGCTCTCTGACGGTTTATTGGTGCCTGAATTGTTTCTAAAGTGAGAGATGATTTATCAGGCTAAGCTGTTTGTGATGGCGGTCATCAACTTCGACTACCTGCCTTACGTACCGATTCAGGCGACAATTGTTTTTGAAGGAGTACTAGTCCCATGCTCTTGCACGACCATAGGAGAAGGGGTCAATGTATTACTTGAACCTTTAAGCGAGAAGCATTGATAAAGAACAGAAAAGATTGGTATCACCGACTGGTGGCGGAGGAAGAAAAAGCGAGATGGACAGAGCATCAAATTCTATTTATGTCACCATAGAGGGGACTTTAACAACACCTTTATAGCGAAAATGGCTTAGAATTAAACCGGATTCAAGCCCATTTATTGTTAGCTAGATAAGTAAGTGACCACTGTCAACAAAGGGGTATACTCATTATATGAAAAACCCCAACTGAGGCATACTGCATGTATAAAACCTAAGTCCTATCGTTATTTCAATACCTGTATCCTAGCCTTCGCCCGAACTTATACTAGGTATGATTAATTCATTTTTTGGTACCAAGTTGAGCCGGAAATTCCTCCACAGCAACATGGAATCAATGTGGCGTTAAGACTGTTGGGTCAATGCTGCGTTATCCATGATGCTGCACCAGAGTAATGTTTCGAGGAATAGACCAAAGCTCTGTTCAGTCACCCAACGACGCCATCTTTCGATCGGAATTATCTGCCAATCAGGATATTGTCCGGGGTTTGGGTGACATAACCAACACAGCCTCGAAGCGATCGAAGCTGCGTCGGCTGGAAGAAGAAAGTCAACTGCTCCCCAAGGTAGCGAACCGGGGTGTCAGAGAGCCTTATTGTGATAACGTCGCTACTGCCGAAGGACAGCAGGAGTGCTGCTGTGCGACGACTTGATGAAAAACATGCATCCTCTTTTGTGAAACACGCCGATGGAGAAGCCTTAATGGCCTGTGTCTCAAGCAGGATGGCATTTGTTGTCTGGAATGCAGAAACGTGGGGATTTCCTAGCTACAAGGCGTGACAAGGTGGGAGAGCGTAACCAACTGGATCTATCTGATATGAATGAGAGTAACTAAACCAATAAGATCAGCAGAGATAGATCAAGGACGTTAACACCAACCAACACTCAGTACCTTGCTTGACTTTAGCTGCGGTGTGCAGCGATATAACAGGTTGCTTTGACCCACCAAGGCAATGTTTTGCAGAATCCTGAAATGCCATACCATTAATTGTACGACACACGTACCTACGAGGCTTTAATGTTGTCACATGGAGCATAAGTGACAGATAAGTTCGAATTCAGAACTAGTGCGAATAGATGGCCGACGGAGTGAATACGTACGTATCCCTATCACAAACTCCAGTCGAGATTCATCACACAGCACGCCAATGTCGACGACCAACTCGTCATGCCTCTCTGGCGCGTTGCCCCTAAAGCTATCATCAAATTATCTCTGCAACCCGGGATTCTATTGTAAGTTACAAGACAAGTTTTGTGCAGTGTTGATTTGATCTCTTCACCACTATACATCACCTAGGGAAGGGCATGTCAATTGACCAGTAATACTTTGAGTTATGTCACGCGGTGATTTACCCATAGTCAGCCCAGGCTTTAGAAATTCCCTTCATTGACACTGTCCTCAATGCAATAGGCCCTAATAACACCGACAACGAACCGCCTCAATTCTGTGCCCCGACCCCCAGATGTCTGATAACTCGTTTGCAGACCCTGAATAATATCTGCTCTGAACCTCAGGGCATCTACGAACCGCTCATTTGCCCGCCTGGTAACTATTGCAGCGCGGGGGGTAGAGACATTGCCCCATGTCCTCCAGGTCATTTCTGTCCACTGGGAGCTGTTGTACCTTTGCCATGTGGGAAGACTTCCATTTGCCCAGCAGGGGCTGAGAGGGAGTTTGTCATGGACGGATTCATCGTTGCGCTTGTAGTGGACTTGACAATGCTTGTCCTGTTCCTGAAGCCTTTAAACATGGTAGCTCGACTCATTCGAAAGTACCGATCTCGCGCTTCTTTGGAGAGCACCACAATATCCCCCGACGTTGGACTCGAAGTAGAGCAAGCTCGCTCAGCCGTGGGAGACCCTCAAAGTCTTCAAATTGGTGAAGATACCAACGATGTCGACCACATTATCGATAAAGACAGTCTGCAGAGATTTGTTGCGTCTGTCAGGCGATGCGTTGGGTCTACCGAAGCTGGAATGTCTTTTGGGTTTAATGGCATATCACTTAACTCTGAAGAATGGCAAGGAAATTCTCGCACCACAATCTGGCAGCTTTGAGAAAGGCAGTCTCTGGGGCGTGATGGGCCCTTCTGGAGGTGGAAAGAGTGCGTGTCCCTATCTATTTCAGTCAGTTCTGGGTGCACCAAACTCACTGACTGAAGGTAGCTTTATCAACGTCATCATGGGCAAGACACCGTTAACTGGTGGGGAGATCTATGTCAACAAGACTCTCTCTAACATCTCCAAGTACTATAATGTCAACTCGGCCACTTTGAAGCACATGTCGCTGATACTCGCACAAGATTCAGGAGATTGATAGGGTACGTCCCTCAAGACGACATCATAACGCCAGAGCTCAGTGCCCGGGAGAATATCCTGCACGCCGCTCGAATCCGACTTCCATCTCAGTGGACCGATGCAGAGTGTGACTCCTATGTCGACACCTTGCTAGCCTGTCTCGGTCTATCTCATGTCCAGCACAACATTGTGGGAGACCAGATTTTCTCTGCTCTTTCCGGTGGACAGCGCAAGCGGGTTAGCATTGGAATTGAACTGGCTGCCGCACCCATGGCTCTGTTCCTAGATGAACCGACCTCGGGTCTGGACGCTACCGCCGCACTCTCCATAATGAGACTTCTTAAAAAACTTTTCGCAACTGGGAGTCACTATCATTTGCATCATTCATCAGCCACGGCTCGAGATCCTCCAATCTTTCGATGGTCTACACCTCCTCAGTGGAGGCCACCAGATATATCACGGGGAGGTTAGCCGCGTTGCGAACTACTTTGATAACATGGGCTTCGATGTCTTTAGTTATTCTAATGTTGGTGACGCCGTTCTTGACATCATATCTGGTCGCTCTACCGCATACAACAAACGCAACCATCGACTTGGCATCAATGACCTGGTTGAGAATTGGCGGTCTAGCAACTTGATAGACACCGAGACTCTTCAGGCAGATACCACTCCAGAACTGCAGACAGAGCTCGAGGCACTATCGACATCAGCGTCCACTCGGGGTGCTTTTTGGCCAAAGCAAGTCCAGCTTTGCTTCATGCGGGCCATGAAGCAGCAGTGGCGTCAAAAGACAAGTTTTGTTCTGGAAATCTCTGTCGGGTCTATAGCTGGACTGCTGATTGGATTGTCATTATATCAGTTGGGAGGACGCCATTTTCAGGGCATCTATATGACTCCATTTCAGCTTTTCTCTAGTGCAGTCAGCTATACCTTGGTTCCTCTAATTGGTCTACTCTGCAGCTTGTCTATTGGTATGAATTTGTTTCGGACCAGCTACCAAATATTTGAAACCCGCTAACTCCGTTGACCATCAAAGGTCTTGCTGCGGCTGCTCCCGGGGTAAAGACGTTTGGCGAGGAGAGTGAGTTTCCATTGTGCTCATGCAGAATCTTGTGAGGCTCACTATGTAATACAGAGCAGATATACTGGCGCGAAGCGAGCGCTGGACATTCCAGATCAGCCTATTACATCGGGAAGATGTTCTCGACTTTGCCACGTCTTTGCATTTCAGCTATACATTTCACAACTTTTTATTGTGTTCTCGCGACACCGTTAATGCCATTCTGGCGTATGTACGCCGTGAACGCCTTGTATTTCTACTGTACGTGTGCATCTCACTTCCGCATCACTGAACGGTCAATCACCGTGGATTCGCAACTGATAAAAAACGAAGGTATTTATGGTTTGGCGTTTGCTATGTCCATGATTGTTCGCCGTGAAGATGGACCGCTAATGGCTATGATTGTGAGCCTGATCATAGGTGTGTTTGGCGGCTACGGCCCGCCCCTTTATTCTGTCAAGGAATGGCATCTCGAATGGTTTTGGCGACTATGTCCAGGGGTTCGTGCTATTTGCCCATTTGACTAAAAGAATACTGACTGGGTGCTAGATTTGGTTGACAGAAGCATACTTCGACCAACATCTCATTCGCCTGGGGCACTTGTACGACTTGCAAGCCGCCGCAGATTGGACAGGATACGTTCGTGGGCGCTTTCATATTGACGTTCTGTGAGTCTTGCCGTCTGGGTTTTCGTTTCTTTTATGACAAATAAGCACGAGCATTGAGGACGACTAATTCTAGACTGAATAGTTTGCTATTGGTGATCGGGACGATCTACCGTGGTGCAGCCTTCGCTGGCCTCATTTTCCTGAATCGCACTAAGCAACGTTGATGAGTAACGGCCACGTTGATGAACGAAGAGACGTGTCCCTTTTGAGTGCGTCTAAGGCCCAAAGCGGTCACTTCTAAGGATGTGGGTATCTAATAAAGGGCGACTAATTAATCTGACTTGACATTTTAGCTAGAAATGGGGTAAAATTAACTAAATGCTTTTTTTTCTTATATTTAAGTTATATATATATACTTGAAGAAATAAAATAAAAATATATTTATTAATTATTAAATAGATTTAAGTTAATAAATACTTATTAGAATTAAATTATGTATACTCCGAATTAGAAGTCGTGATTTAGTACATAATTGAATCAACATAATCTATTTAGCTAACTATTATTAATGCACATCAGTAGCTGCAGGACGCTAAACCAAACTTGGCCCCTTCTCAGGGACGTTGCAGTAGGGAGAGCAGGTACGTACCTTTGCTGACGCCGAAAGCCACGGTGGAGTCTATCAAAGGCCAGTGTAATGACTGCCGCCACTCTTGTGCAGCGTCGCGGCGATTGCTCATCTGTCCATTACTTCTCTGGACTATAATGTGCTGGTCCTAAGGGCCGCCGCCATACCTGCGTTTCCATTCAGCCAGGCCTGTTGTTTCTGCGCGATAGATACGTGCTTCCGGGGAGTGTTGTTGTGTCCTGAGTAAGCAGAAACGAGACACGACGTCTCTTTGACATGACACAGAGGCTCACCTCTTAATCGGCGGTCATTTCCCACAGTTTGAGTGGCCGAGAAGCATTCTCTACCGAATCCGCAACCTGCTATTACCTGCTGGCATGCCAACTGCATCTTGAGCATGGCTTCGGGGCCGTCAAACCAGCCAGCGCGGGGCGGAGACCCCGTGCCGTCCGATCAACTCATCGTGAACCTCCAGGTTGTGTCGCCATCTGTGGGCATTAATCGCCCACTCTTATTTCCTGGACTTGCCGCTACAACGACCATCAAGCAACTGAAGGAGAAGATTCGTCAGTTGGTTCTCGTGCGACCATCAGACGAGAACCAGCGGCTCATCCACCGCGGGAGGGCGCTCTTGCGCGACACAGATAGTCTGCTTGACGTTTTTGGTGCTGATGCTGTGAGCCTTTCCCTACCCCCCAAAACTCTACGTCCCAAAGGGTTTGTCATCGCTGACTGAAATGGCTTATCATCTTCTAGCTTCGCGAACCTGACCAACAAACCATACATCTTGTTATCAGAGATGTCTCTGATAGTTCATCCTCTACGCCGCCTCTCTTGCCTGGGACACAGAGCCCAGCTCCGGGCAACCAACCACCGAATGTCCCTCGGCAGAACCCCCCTCATCCCTATCTAGGCTCTCACCTCCCGCCAGGCATGACGAGACGAACTCCCTTCCAAAATACGTCGGCTGCCGCTCCTCCTCAAGCTCGGATACCATCCCCAGCACGACCGCACTCGCCAGCCCACACCCCGGAGCAGGCGGCAGCTTTCCAGCAACAGCATCAGAATATGACACATTGGTTGACTCATTTACAACGTGAGGCCATGGCAAGAGCAGTGATCTTGAATCAGAATCAACGTGAAAGAGCTCAAATGGGAATGCGTGGCATTGGGGATCCTGCATTGAACACCGCCCCTCAACGGCCGGAAGCAAACAGCGGACGGGCTAGCCCAGCACCTACTCAAACTATTTATCGGGAGACGATTGGTCCCAACGGACACAGTTACCACGTTGAAACAATTATTAGAGCTGCCCATCCGACAGCCGCTGCACCATCTCCTCAAGCTGGCTTCTCTCCAACTGACATCCACAACATCATGAGGGCAGCCGACTCCAACCAGGCGCAAAATTCCATAGCCAGCGCCTTGCAGCAAAACGGTCTACGTCGAAGCGCGTCCAATAACTCTCTCCACAACCGGCCACTTAACCAACCTGGAATTACGACTTCTGTCTTTGCCAACGGTGGGTCTAGAGCTAGCAGTGGTCGCGCTACGCCAGACCACTTGTCTAGATCAGCCGCCGTTCCTGGCGTCGGTCAAAGTTTTCCTACATTGGTGCCATCGTCGTCCCAGTCACGGCAAGGTACCGAGGTGTACATATTATCTTCCCCAGAAGGACCACGTGGTCTGCTCATCAACAACACCACTGGTGAGACGTATTATACGCCAAGGATGTTGATGCAGCCCAGTTATCCTCAACTTCGCAACGCTCCTAGCTTCCCGAGCTTACTCCATACCATTCAAACTCAGACAAGAGACGATGCTAGTCCATCAACACCACAGGTCGACCAGAGACAGCCTACAGATGGTCAACAACATGACACCACGGCGCAACCCCAACAACAACAAAACCAGCAGCAACAGCAACAGCAACAGCAACAGCAAGATCCACAGCCTAGAGTTCTGCCTCTCCATCCAAACAACCCCGTAGCAGTAGGGCTAACAGCTCTTTTGATGCAAGTACTTCCTCATCTCTGGTTGATGATCCGCTTGATTCTCTTCGTATGGTTTTTCACATCTCCTAATTCTTCCTGGTCGAGGTGGCTCACAATAATTTCCCTGGCTGCATTCGTTTTTGCCCTCAGCACTGGTCTTTTAGCTGGTTTAGCTGATCATGCTTGGCGACCCCTTGGAAGACACTTGGAGAACATATTTCCTGCCGCAGACCCCGACCGAAACCGCCGAGAAGGCGCTGGCGAAGGCGAGGAGCGAAACCAGAATATCGATCCTGCTCAGTTGGCAGCTCGTCTGGTGACTGAACGACGAGAACGTGAATCATGGCTCATGGGTCAGCTCCGCCGTTTGGAAAGAGCTGGGTTACTATTCCTGGCTAGTATTGCCCCTGGGGTAGCTGAACGGCACATCGCAAACTTTGAAGCCGAAGCAAGGGTTAGAGAACATAGGCGCAGGCAAGCTGAGGCTGCTAATGCAGCAGCGGCGGCAGAAGCAGAAGCTGCTGCTGCTACGGACGCTGCTCGTGGCGAGACTCAGGATGAAGGAAACAGTAGTTCGGAAATACAAGCAGAGGATAACTCGGCCGACCAATCCGGAGAGCAAGTTCGAGAGGCACAGCAGGGGGCAGAGAGGAACGAGCAATTGCGAGGGGGGATTGTTGCATTGTGAAATGCTGTGTATGACAGAATATATGTGTATGGGGATTCGACACGAGATGCCATGCGGTTGGGACTTGTATTATTCGGAGGATTAACTATATGGAGTATTAGTGCATGGGTTAGCGATTTGTCGTTTGGTGAGGGAGTAAGGACATCTATCTATCTATCTCTGTATAAAGCAAGTGTTCTTCTACTCCCTCTAGCCTGCTATGAGAAAGGATGCCGTAGCCTCGGCCTTATTGTCTAGCTACTGAAACATAGAACATAGATGCAAAGTTATAGCGCAGCTCTAAGACTAGGGAATCTGTACTGCAAATAACGCCCGAGAGAAAAAAAAACCACCATGTAAATTGTTAATTTAGAAAATGATGCATAGTAATTTTAGTTGACTGAATATTATCTAAGTTCTATTTCTGTTATTGAAAGAGCATATTTCACTGTTGGAGTCTAAAAGGGTCCATAGGGTAAGCTGCCGGTGTTGATTCATACTACAGAAATGCTTATGTAAGCCATATGAAGCAATTTTTGTTTGCCAGATCAGCACATCACGCTGCTTTGATCGGTCCGTTCCTAGATCGTGTGGCTCACTTGCATTTTACCGCTGAGATAGTCGTGAAGCGTCCAGTTTACCGTTGTTGGTGGGGGAGGTGGAAGTAGAAGTTCAAGTGAAAGTACGTAGCTGGCGTCTGCCTGACCGTTGAAAGACCACCTCTTATCTTATCTATGGCCGTTGACGTATGTACCTGTTGCAGCTTGAGAAGACCAAAGCTTCAACATCCCACCTTAGCTCTCCTCTAGAAGATCACGCACTGCAGCAAAACGCCTGAGCCACATTACGGCATAGGTTAAAATAATCCAGGGAATTGTCTATATCTGTCTCTGTTTTCTTTCAAATACACTATCTCCAAGAATTGACTCGCCAAATTGCGAAACCTAGAAACTAGCATCATGAGTGGCGGCTGGAACACAAGTAAGCACGCTCTAAGATTCTGCGATGCTGTAACTTTTGGCTAAACCCAGTATTTAATGTGCAGTTGAATCTGACGCTGTAAGGCTGCGTCTGCTGTGAAACCCCTCCAAAGAAAGTCTAAACTGACAATGAACAGGGTGTCTTCACGTCGTTAATTGAGAACCTCGGCGTCAAAGGCGTCCAATTCGAAGAACTCCTTACCCTCGACCCTTCCGAGCTCGTCACGCTTCAGCCCTTATACGGCGTCATCTTCCTCTTCAAATATCCCACTGACCGACCTTATGCGACGCCCGATGGGCCTCTAGACGGAAGCTTCGACCACGACGCCTCGGAGAACATCTTCTTTGCCGCCCAGACGATCCAAAATGCCTGTGCAACGCAAGCCCTGCTGAGTGTGCTCATGAACAAAACGGATGATGTGGATATAGGAGGGCAGATGAAAGATTTCCGGGAATTCACAATGGTGCTACCGCCCGAGTTTCGCGGCGAGGCGTTGAGTAACTCGGACCTGATAAGGGAGGTGCACAACAGCTTTGCCAGAAGCAGCCCCTTTGTCGACGAGACGCAGAAGACGGGCGAGCCAGAGGATGCTTTCCATTTTATTGCGTATACCCCCATCAACGGCATATTGTACGAGCTTGACGGTCTACAACCAGCGCCGATTTCCCATGGGGCCTGCACACCAGACTCATTCCCCACCAAGGTTGTCGACGTGCTCCAGCGGCGCGTGGCGCGATACGACGCCACAGAGATCCGATTCAACCTCCTCGCCATGTGCCGCGACTTGCGGATCCGCGCGCGCGAATTTGGCGACGAGGAGCTCCTGGAGCGGGAGCAGCGTAAGCGCAAGGACTGGCTATTTGAGAATGCGCTACGGCGGCACAACTTTGTTGGCTTTGCAGGGGAGGTCCTGCGAGGCGTGGTTGAGAAGACGCTAGATGATGGTGGCGAGGAGGGTATCAAGAAATGGGTGGGCGAAAGCTTGGATAGGAGGAGAGCGGCGGAGAAGGCGGCGGGCGCGAGAGGCGGGGATGTGGATATGAGTGGTTAAAAGGGATGCTGGGTCCTGGAATAGAATCAGTGGCAGAGGTTGTTTGAGTGGTATGGTATGGAATGGCATGGCATGGGGCAAGATACCCAAATCTTTGTGGAGGACGTTTCTGCGACTGCTAGCTATACATGCTTGAGGGTTTGAGAATAGTTGAAACGAGTAACCATGATGAAGGAGCCTTCTTAGGTGATTTAGCGCAAATGAATGGGACTTGAGTGAATTCGCAAATACTAGGTGTAATAGTAAAGGAATGATAATGTGTATCGGGTCAGTTTGCTCGACGAGACAACTATCCAGTCTTGAACAGTACGGGATGTTACTATTACATGTGCAAAAGATTCTGTGAACCAAGTTTAGTTTATCAAGACAGCTCCCTATCCTAGACTAGGTCATTCCTACCGATTCTCATGACTACATTGTCTGAAAGCTAACATCTCATATCCTTTGTGCATCATCATCAACTCAACATTTCGTTACATCAATGACCACATCGTCACCGTCGCCGTCGCCGTCACTGTCACCAGCGAGAAACTCATCCAATAAAAAACCCTCATCAGTGGACCATGCCTCCCCGTGAAGAAAACTCATCTTCATCAAGTCTCAAAACCGGCTGATCGATCATAGCCACAGAGTTGGCGTCATCTTTACCAAACGAATCATCGTGGTGGATCCCCTGGATGTTGAACTCGCGCTGGCTATCCCGTTCCCCTAAAGTAGCTTCGTCATTGCTACTTCCGTCGTTGTGACTGCGGCGCTTCATAGCCCGGACGAACCATGGAGCGGGGCCACTGCCTTTCCATGTCCAGTATTCTTTGAGATCGTATTCGCGGGGCTCGATGCGGTTGCCTGAGAGGAAGACGACGAGGCCAATGAGTCCGTTGAGGATGGTGTAGACGAAGAGGCCGCTGGATTCAAGATTAGTTACCTATGTCTGGATTATGGTTTATAAAATGAGAGAGAGAGAGAGAGGGAGGCAAGCTTACGCAATGAGGCCGTAAGCGACGCTGTAGCTAAAGGGGATGAAAGTCATGACTATAAAGGATGGGAGCACGTCACCAATGTAGCGCCAGTTGACTTGAGTGATTTGCCGAATCATCATGCATCCAACCTGTATTAGAGGTCAGCCAAACAGAAATAGAAGAAGAGTTTTGGGGAAGCGATGCTTACCAGAATAAGAGTACACCCCGTAGCCCACGGCGGGATAGACGCAAAGATTGGCGCAAAGAAAATTGACGCAACAAAACACAGTCCTGTCACCATGGCTGTGAGGCCCGTTCTTCCACCTTCAGCGATTCCGGCGCCGCTCTCGACGAATGCCGTCACGGGAGATGATCCGAACAAGGCCCCTATGGAAATAAAAGCTGCATCTGTGCAGTACGCAACAGTGGATCGGGGAAAGTCGCCGTCCTTGGGGTCGACGGCGCCGCAGAAACGCACCATGGAGTAGAGTGTTGCGGTAGCATCGATGATGTCAACATACAAAAACGTAAAGAGCGCGAGGATAAATTGCGAAGCACTAGCATTATGAAGGCCCCAGTCTAGTTGGTTGAGAGTCTTGGAAAGAGGGTGCCACGTTACGATTTGCTTGAAGAAGGAGAAGCGGGAGTCGCCTTCGGGGGTGTTGGGAAAATAGGTAACGCTGGTGTTGCGACTGGAATATTGTTTAGGCATAAGCTGTTTCTATAAAATCAAGAATTTTTTTTTTGGAAGGGACTCACGGCCAAGATATGATGGAAACGAGGGCAATGCCAATGACAAGGGCATACTTGACTCTAAACGCCATCAGGAAGGCTGACACGATGCCACCACAGAAGATTGCTAGCCACATCTGCAACTATTAGCATTCAAGCAATGATTGACTTGAAAATCACAACTTTTTTGAAAGACTCACAGTGGGATTGGTCATCTGACCCCCCTCACACGCTCCAGTTTCCTTATTCAACCTCTCGAGAGGACACCCCCCCAAGGCCAGCGGCGTCGATGTGCCTCCTCCCGTAATGGCACCAATACCAGACGAGTACGAGAGACCAATTTCTGTTAGAAAGAAGCCTATGCCAACGCCGGTGGCTGTCTTGACGGTTGCAGGAATCAGCTTGACAAGCCACTGGCGCATACCAGTGAGGGCGAGGAACATGAAAATGAGGCCTTCGAAGAAAATGGCTGTGAGTGCGGTACGGTAAGAGATGGGACCGCTTCCATTGGCACCGACAACCTGATTCATATGTTACTTTAATGAAGTTTGTGAGGATATTGACAAGTAAAGACCTACCTGAAACGCGAAATAGGCATTGAGACCCATGCCAGGTCTGGTGAACGGTATGAGTAAGGGTGCTTTTCAATTTTGCATAGTGACTTACGCAAGGGCAACGGGAAGATTTGTCAAAGCACCAAAGAAAAAGGATGCCATGCCAGCAATAGCAGCAGTTGCGGTAATGAGGTCTCTTCGAACCTCTGCTCTGGTCAGCACTCACCCCGCCCAATGAGGAGGCTATTCTGCCGAAAAGAAGGGCTCACCTTCTTTGCAAGTGACATATGCTGGAATCAAATCACACTGAGCTCGGTTTGGTAAGTCGCATTGGCATGTTCCGCCGGTCTGCGAGAGAACAGAAGCCTATAACGGTATTAGCTGACGTGTGAACTCGTAACTTAAGCCGTTGAAGTCAAGTCTGAAGCATACATTGACAGCGATAATGTAAGCCATGGTGGCAAAGGTTGTCAACCCTGCGCGTATCTCTTTGAAGAAGCTCGTTCCTTCAATCTCGTCGATCTACGAGCGACTCGAGTCAGTCAGTGAGGACAGAGAAATGAATCGCTGGGGATGATGCCCACATGACCAGTGCCAGAGAGGCGAAAAAGTCGTCCAAAGCGTGAGGAGGTCAACCACTTGTCAACAAGATCCGCAAAGTCTCGAAATCCACAAAACTTGGATCGGCCACCTCGAGCAGGGGGAGGAAGCCTTGGGGTAGGCAGCCGTGGCTCTGGAGTCATCGGACCATCGTGGTCCTTGGGGTGCAGCGTGGGACTATCCATGATTCGAAAAGCCGCTATAAGAGGTGGTAGAAATCTAGAGAAATGGACTGTCACAGGTTTCCTATCGCAGTAAGCTGCTGGTATTATGAAGGCCCAGATAAGATGTGAAGCAAAGGGATAGGTGGTTGCGAAGATGAAGATGTGAACAAGTTAACCGAAGAGGGTTGTAGGCGGAGAAGTCTTCAGGCGAGACGCAAAATTTGTGCAATACAAGCAGTCTTTGATAAGAATCTGAACCATACATTCCTTGCCAGTTCACCAGGTGACAGCAGCCAAGAGAGAGAGGCCGAATTTCTTGAGAGTGGCTGGTGATGTGTTGCCAGGCCTGCCAGCTGGCCGGCCTTTGGGAATGGGATATTGGACACCGATGCGAATACACGTATCTCGCTGACCAGGTAATGCGACATACCAAGTTACGACCCAAGTGCCTACCATTTCATGATCCACTTCAAGTGAGTCGAATGTAACATCTGAGCAACTCTTCGTGCGGCCTATACACCCATCATAGAAAGCGTGTAAATATATCGCTTGTGCGTTTATGCCTCTCAGCGATGCCCTTCTTGATGATCCGGAAAATCCGGGCTGCAACCTGCATTTCTCCCTCTCTCACAAACGTCCCCCACAAGTCATGGGAACCACGATGAAACAACACAGTCATAGATGGAGATAAGACAGATGGCCATGCATCTCTCCTCCCAGAAGCCAATATTAGGCATGTCTGACAATTGCATTCAAGGTCTCGGCCATGGTCGTACGATGTGCGCCTGGGATTCCATCAGCGATGGGAAACCGTTACACAGGAACTGATAGCGTGTGATGGCCGTCGTAAGGACAGTCGATCCCCTTTGTCTTTATATGAGGGACAGGATGAGACAGTTGTGGTCAGATTGTGAGAGTTGAGTGAAGAAAGCCTAAGGTTGTGTCGTCCGCCTGCATTGCATATTGCATCCATGGATGGCAGAAGCGGTCACGTTTCTGCCCCCAACCATTGGGAAACCCCTGGAGTCCCAGCCTTGCTGTATTTTGGGTTGATTCCACATCTCGATGAGGCATTCTATTTTCGGATGAAACTAACAATTCATCCAGGAAATGACTTTATTGCCCTGAGAAGACACCGAAATCATTCAAGAACCTCCAGCACACAGCACACAGCACACAGCACACAGCATCCAATCATTTTCTTGTCTCTTCTGGTGACCACATTTCTGTGTATCGCCTCTCGTGCCGCTTACAGCACTATTCATTGCACGGAATCTTCCCTGGCTATGCCGATACCCGCATCTGATGCACCATCGATTACTATAATAATCGATGGGGTTAATCGTGCCTGAAGATGGGTGCCACAGTGAGTGACGTGCGAGTTATCAGTAACAGCTGGCAATGGTAGTGGCCATGGTGGCGTCAAACCTCGTGACAAGATGCTTGATACGGATGAGTGATATCTTTGAATATTTTTGCTAGCAATAGATTTCCCATTTATTCCGAGTATTTTTCAAAAGCAAGAATCATAGACAAGGGCATATCGCATGCTTCCGTCTGAATTACAATTTTGTTGGCGACTTTGATAATGCGCAACGGACAATGTTGTCGTGCAGATTTATGTGAAGACAAAGCTTTCTATTTATAGCACCTACGGTCCCATTGTGTATATCGTTCTAAAACTAAATAATAATAATAATACTCTTGAGGAGAGAATATGTTTCATGTACTCCCGAGTTTGAGGAGACAAGGCTCTGCAGGCACATTAGCTTGGCAGTTGGCCCCCCCCCCAGTTGAGCCTGATGAAGCTTACAGTATATCTATCCAACTGCCCAAGTCTCAGGAGAGTAGCATCTCAATATTTTTTCGCACTTGAAAATCACTCATATTGATTACAATGATAATATTGATGATGCCGATCCTCCTTTGCGTCGTCTGACGTGGATGTTGATGCTATCGATGGCCTTGGGCTTCGCTCGCTCGCGAAGAGGACAAAGGAAGGGGCAAAGGCTGTTGACGACAACGAGGCCCTTCAAGTTGCAATTCTTCAACCATATACATATATCCCCCAAAACAAAATCTACGCTCACATCGACCTTACTTTAGCATCAGAACCAACTGAGTGTTGCTCGAGTAATGAGGCCCCCGATCCTGTCAACTATACGTAGCACGTGTTACCAGTTGGCCACCTTGCTAGTACGATTGCAGCACTTCGGGATCGTGCATCTGTTGTGCTCATTCACAATTCCTGCAACCGGCCTTTTCCTTTATGGATACGTGGGATCGTCGAGGTAGAAAACAGAAATCCACCTAACTAACTGACTGCTTCTCGAGTACGTGTGTGTTTCGTCGGCATCCGATTCGCACTTAGCACATACACACACTCTCTGTGCGTTGCGTTATGATAGTATACCCTCCTTTCTGGGCCCCTGATCTCCATCTTCCCCTTCACGGCAAGAGTATTGCATTTGCAAGGTCAAATCAAAACTGACAGTGACTCGATAGCTGCATCATTCTACTTCACTCTTACACACCTCTCGCAATTCAAAACTTGCCAGGTTCCAGCTGCCGAACATCAACCAAGCTGAGAGGCTCCCAACAGAATCTGAGCTCCGTCATCTCCGAGCAAGAGATAATCCATACTTGCAAAAAGGTATCGAAGACACAGAGCAAAAGGAAGGACACATGCCCACGCCCTGATTTCAAATTTCATTTCTGTTGTGACACCAAAACATTGTCGACGTTACGGCCGCAGCACCAGTGCCAGGTCGAAACAATTCCTCGTCCACACAATTTCGCTGGGACCTGCACGCACTACGCCTTTTTTTTTTCTCACTTCGCTTTTCTGGACAGAGATATCTCCCCATATTACCCCTTGGCTGCAGGTGGCCATCACTGCCATGTGGGATGTGATATGGACTGACCCGGACAAGGAGCTGGTGGGAGAACACAGGGCCAAGAAGGAGAAGGGGGAAACCCAAACCAAGACTCTCAAAGCTCGATCAGGAAGACAGTCAGTATCAACTTCGAGCTCGCGCTCTTGCTCTTCGACAGACTCTCCGTTTAACATCTTCCGTTCGAAAGCTCTCCGAAGGACAGATAAGTCGAGCTCCAATTCAAACATGGCATCATCATTGTCTTCGGGGTTCGACTCCCCTCTCTTGGCTTCGTCTAGGTCGCCTGAGTCACAGATTCGACATGATGGTAGCCATAGAAGCTCTGGGCGGACCTGCTCCAGCCTCTTTGAGCGACGAAGTCCTGCTGGCAAGAGCCTGAACATCTCTCGTCTAGCTGACAGGACAGATGAGGACTATGGCAAGCAATTTTTGAATCTTTCAGCAGATGGTGAGAAACCAAGAAAACTATTCGCTGTTAGGGTTTTTTTTTTCATAACCTTACTCACCTTCCCTTAGAACATGTCTTCTCGACGTCGCCATTTGGAAACTTGGCCATGTCCAATCCAACCGATGACGATGTCATGACAAAACCCGAAAAAGTCAACAATCTGATGCAGATATTAGGGCCATCTTCCACCATTGCAAAGCAAGCGGAACTGTGTCTGTCCAAAACCAATGCTTCAGGAGCCAATGTCACTCCAGAGAGGTTGCGTCAAGGCCGACTGACGCCACCAGTGTCGCCAACAAAGAGGTAGGGATTTCTCATCGTCGGAGTTGACTTCAAATTATAACTTCTAAAACTTTGCCCAGGCCATCGAAAATTACCAACAGACTAGAGCTAGACGCACCAGTTCTGCCTGTGCCACCGAGTAAGGCATATTGCCAAAACCCTCTGCCAGAGTGGCATCTCCCTATAATGCCTAACAGCCCTGCGGCTTGGAAACCACCAGAGCAGTGGGATACCATAAAAACCGAGACCCATAGGAGATTGCAGAAGAAGAAAAGGGTTGACAACTGTAAAAATAAACCGCTGCCGAGAATTGCTTCCGGGCTGCTGCAGGATTTTGACTCGGTATACGCTGATCTGACGAAAATGGCAACCACCAGCGCACCAGACATCTTACCGGAACTAAAAGCGTTTTGGAGTTCGTGCTCGAAAAAAGATACACAATTCTATTTGAGCCAGAAAGAGGCGTTGGAGAAACAAAGGCGATGGATGTTCTCGGCCATGACGCATATGGACCAGATTCTGGGATCCCCTTCAAAGCGACTCGTGCCTCGAAAGGAGTCTCCCATGACCGCACGAATGGTCCTTGGTCTATATGATTCTTTGTGTGGGTTCTCATCTTTGCTGAAATGAAGAAAGAAAACTGCTACAGCAAGATACTAACTGGTTTGAATCTAGCAATTGTCACTTACCTCGCAGCCCTTGATCCCACAAAACAAGTATATTATCTTTCCACGGCCGATGCATCTGTGGATGAATCATTCCGCAATGTTCGCAAAATACCCGTCTCATCAATCGCACCGACAGAGTTTCCAGTAGCACCCCGACTCTTTGAGATGGTCCATTCACTACAACTACCATCCCTATGCCAAGATTCACTGCTGCCCCGAATTCTCGGAAGCGTCCAGCGGTGTCTGAAAATAGGAGGCTCATGCAAACTCGTGCTGATTGACCCGCTGCCCCGATCCGTAACACTGGGTATTCGACTCAAGGGCTGGATAGAGGAGCACCTGCTGCGCAACCTGGCGAAGCAGGGGAAGTGCATGAGCCCCAGCACGGTGTTCCCGCCGCTGTTGGCCGAGGCGGGACTTCGTGGGAAGGGGAGCACCATCACGACGACGAAATTCTACGCGCTCCCTGAGAGTGCGGAAAGCCGGGAAAGGGAGCAAGAGGAGACGGCGGAGAATTTACGCGTGGAGAGAGTAGCCAAAGCACAGGTTAGAAGCCTGGTAGGGCGGATGCTCTGGATGGAGGTTTGGGGGCCGTATGTGACGGCGGGCAAGTGGTGGTGGGACGACCCAGCCTGCGTGAGGGAATGTCTCGAGCTTGGGACGTTTTGGGAGTACCATATGGTCAAAGGAGTTAAGGGACCATGAAGCGATATACCTCCTCTACAAGGCACGTAACTTGTTGAAAAATATAAAGGCGAAGAGTCGAAAAGAGAAAAGCTCCGAGTGTCAAGGGTCATTGTTGCATGGGTGCATGTGCATATATGAAGTTTGGTTCTTCCTCCTCCTCATCATCATCATCATCCTCTTCTTTGCCAATTTTTCACAAGTGGATCTTCAATCAAGGAACAATTCTCCTTATTCGATAACGAAAGCCCCCCCCCTCCCCAGGGAGTTACGTTTCTGTTTCCAGAGAAAGGCGTCAAACGGCTCTCTCGTTCTGGACACACCGGCAGCAATAGTAGCAGCACAGCAAGCAGCACGGGGGAGTCTGCCGGCTTGGGCTGTCCGATTGTCGATCAACAAAGGCGGGTATAGGGGTCCACTATGGAGAGATGAGTTTTTTTTTTATGTTTTATAATAATATGATATGGTATGATATGATATGAATATGGTATGAGGCCTTTTGAGGGGGGTAGAGGGGCCTTGTTGTTGGTTCGCGTAGGTGAGTGCGGTGCGGAGAAGTGGCCTTGAGTCAGGGTCCTGGTCGTTGTTGTCGTGGTCGATAGTAGGTGGATAGAGTAGGGTGAAGGATGAAGGATTTCCTTTTGGGGGCAGATGGAGGATTTTTTTAATGATGATGTATGATTATGATGATGATGATGATAGGTATTCTAGACGAGGTTTTTTTGCCGTTTAAGTTTTTTTGGTGATGTTGAGTTTCTAGGTAATCCGTTTGTAAACCCATATGATGGGACTCGGACATTTTCCCATCTATATGTATGTACTAAGTATCATGCAGGGGGTCATTACACATTACACATTACACATGGACGGTCGACATCCCCCCCAAAAGAGGAAATACCCACGCCGTGAGTGTTTGTGCCGCTCATTCCATTTCTTTACTTTACTCTAATGGGTCAATCAATCAATCAATCAATGGATGTAGTGTACGTACTTGCGTTTTTATTTTTCTCGTTTGTTTTGGTTATGATTATGACCGCCGTTTGTACGAGTCAACAACCCCGACATATCAATTCTATTAGTGGTGGACAATTCGGGCCGCAGGGCGCCCGTTGGAAGGGGGAGAAGAAGAATGTGGATACACTGCCTGGGTGTGTGTGTGTTAGAGAACCCGCTGTTGGGTGCGATGTAGTGTGTGGATTTGGGGGTTGGGAATAATAATGTTGATAGGGTTTGCTGGTGGTGGTTACAGTTATATGTGTGATGTTGGGTGGTGAAGGATGCATAGCCTGCATTAGGAATACAAACCGCAGATGCATATCTACATCAACGGGTCTTTTTCTTTCTTTGGTTCCGTGTGCGCAATAAGATGGATTGTTCATATATGCAGGTACATTTATGATGTGATGAACAGCATTTTCTTGTTGGCCAGTTAGGTATTTTCCCTCGGATATAGCAAAGTACAGCCAACGTGATAATGCACGATAAATACCTTGCCTGACGTTAATATATTCGGTTGCACAATTTAGGATGGAACTGCACCTCCCTCCACTTCCATATGCAGGCACATTAGTGCCCTCGGTAGTAGTTGTAGGTACCTATAGTTATAGACCAGCGGACTGAGCCGCCTAAAGCAAAAAAAAAAAAAAAGATTCTTCAGCAAAAAGACCTACGCCTTTAACGTACTTACTATTCCTTATTATTATTTCTTGTATGTTGTTCGCTTCGTTCATGAAACATAAGAACCATAGATGCATATCGCTGTTTCATCTGCATGCAGGGCTTTGATCGGATCAAATCTACCGAAATGATACGTCCCTCGGATGAGATACATCACACTGATATTTCTCCGAGCACACACACACACACACACACACACACATACACACACACACACACACATCTATAAACAGGGCTGGGGTTTCCCTCTCCATCTATATTCTACTGGGTTTATAAACAACCCTACAACAAGACAATCACATACATCTAGCAAGGCAACAGCCCTTTCCCTCTTACCTACCCAGGTAGGTAATTTGCAAGTCTGCTTCGCTAAATGATGGGATCGACAGCGGTGCATAGATCTAAACCAACAAACACTTCCAAAAAGACCGGTTCATTCGTTTCTTTTTATTCAATAGTGTACATGAAGGTATAATGTAACAGTCACCACCACCTATTATACAATATAGAATTCGTAGCGCAAAAAGGAAGAGAATAAAAAAAAAGCACAAGTTCCTGAACCGTTCCCGCCATGACGCCGCGCCCCGCCGCCTGGAGATGCAGAAAGCCCCTTTTTCCTATAGGTAGTAAACCATGAAAGGACGTAGACCACATGTTGAGTCGTTACAATAGGAATAACTCATAATGAAGAAAGAAACCACACATCCACGAAAGTGTGGGACTATTAAAAAGCCGCCCAAAAAGACATGGCACCATTTCGCATACACATCCCATCATAGTTCGTCAAGAGCTCATCTGTCCATCCGAAGAGCCATTCCGGCTGATCGCCAACTCTGCAGTGCTCTCGCTCTCCGAATCAATCCTCTTCATACCCCTCTGGCCGTTCTTGAACGGACTCACCCCCTCGCTGAGGCGGTTTGCGGAGCGGTCCTCTGCAGACCGCCCGCCGCCCACTAGTTCCACGACTTCAGGCCGCATGCCCATTCGGAGATCCGATATAAAGTTCTTGCAGGCGCCCCAGGACGTAACGACATAGATGACGGTGTTCCAAAAGCCCTGGAGCGGCAGCACAAACGCACTCATGAATTCCAGCGGCACGTTGACGTCGCCGCCGTGGACTACGGAATAGACTCGGTTGGCGCTTGACGGGATCCACGTGATGAGGATGGCTGTGAAGAAGAGAATAGAACACTTGGTGTATGCCCAAGCTGCGTTGTTGATTTCATAATTTCGTCGTCTTGGGTTTGGTGCTCGTGATGGTAGGTGGTGTCCTGTCGAAACTATAGATTGAGTTGCATGTTGACCCAACCTAGCCCCTTGAATAGGCAGGTTCATATCTCTAGAGAGACGTGAGTCCGCAGAGATGTGCACCGAGTACGCAGAATTGAGCTGTCGGCCGGTAGAATTAGGGGGCAAGTTGTGTGAGCCATCGGCACCGGACATATGAAAGTCTCCTCGCTCGAGACCAGCTTCTTCCGAAGTAACCGTCACCTCAGTGGTCTTGAAGGTAGCCATGACGTCGACTGAGGAATGGGGATCTTGATCTGATGAGTGGAACTTGTTGAGTTCCCGTCTCTTTTCATAAATTGTTCGTCCTGCTCGAATATAGATGAAGAAGGTTATAAGGATGACAACCCTAGATATAGATGAGCACTTGTCCTTATTTCCAGATGACAACATTGTTTTTGTTTTGTTTGAACTAACCAGACTGGGCCGTAAAAGGTGGCAATACGAAAGATGTCCCATTCCGGTGAGACCCAGCACCACAACGTGGCGTTGCCGTATGCTCGGTGGCCGTTCTTGTCCCTGAGGAAGACGTATGCAAAGGCGGGAATAAAAGGGACACCGTAACAGACGATCAAGTATGGGATCTCCATCCTTCGCAATTTCCTAGCATCAAACTTGTGGTAAAATGTAAGATAGACATTAACAGCCATGGCCAACGTCCAGAATGCATCGGCAGGCATGAACCTAAGCCAAGATTTATGTTTAGTACGTGAACTGAACCAAAGTGCGAGATGACAAACGTACATTTGAATCAGGAAGGCCTGGAATTGACAACCAAAAGAGTCCAAAGACGTGAGGTAGTGGCGGGATATCAGCGTGCCAATGTTAGTCATCATGTTACCAAAGGAGGCATAGAAGACGAGGCGGTTGATGGGTTTGTGGAAGGACTTGGAGGAGCAGAACGTGACAATGGTGACGACACATCCCAGCAGCGAGAGCACCGAGCAGGCTCGCTCAATGGCACTGACGGCCTTCAGCTGGCTCTCTGAAAGACCACTTGACATAGTGACTGAGATTGAGGGTGAGAGCAATAGGAGCTGTGAGAGTGGCTCAGATCACAAGACACCATGGGATGATTCGGAAGAACGCAGATGTTAGAGTCGATGGACCGAGTGTGTTCTGCAGGTTGATTATAAGCGGCTGTTGATATAGCAGCTGATGTGATGTGGCCGGCTCTGGCACCGCAGTGAAGGTCGAGGCGTATTCATTCAGATCCTGCCTCTATCTCTCCCATCCTTGACTCTGGGGAAGGAGAGGGGGGATCTAAAGGTATATATATATATATATATATATATATGCCTGAACTCGGAAGATTATGTGAATCAATGACTGCCCCAGCAATAGGTACTTGCAGACCGAGTACCTAGTGTCACGTCCAATTAAGAGGGGGAGATAAAGAGATGACAGGTGTTGGGTCTTTTAACAGAGTCTGCCGCAGGGTCCCGAGAGTTTGATGTGTTGGAGATTTCGGGACCAGAGATCGTAAAAGACAAGAGGGTCGCCAGGGTAGCATTAAATCGAAAGCCACACCCCGACATGACTAGGCTGCGTGACAGGGAATCGGGCATATTGAACGAGTGAGCATTTCATTTGGCAGAGGCACACCCATAAAAAAATCCTGTGAAGTACACACATACATAGGTGGCGCATCAAGACGGGCGGGCGGCCATTGCGGTACCAACAGCACCAGAGAAACGGCCACCCCATCACCGGCCTGTGCTCCGAATCGATGGAGGAGACATACGGGGCCACTCAGAACCTGGTAAGAATGTACGAGTCAACCGACCGCCGAAAGCCTGGTGGTGGTGGGGGAAGCAGAAGAGGATCTCGGCTAGCAAACACCCTGCGTTGGCAAAGAGATCAGGCTGGTGCAGGGATGGTCGGCCAGAAGTTGGGAAGACGTCGGAGATGAGTTGCAGAACCCCATGCTGTTATTTTATCGGATCAACCAGATCATGACAATGACTCTGTCGAAGGAGGTTGTATGAGTTGTAACGACCTGTTAGTGTGCAGTGATATCCATCCCTTCTCTTGTATGTTACCAGAAATCTCTCGTCTTGGTCTGGCTGCTCCTCTTCCTTTCCTCCCCTCCCCTCACCTCTCCTCCTCTTCTGCCTCCTCCTCCTCTGACGTACATCGTGGCCAAACGGAATCTGGGCATAAGGTTCAGACAACAATAGTATCTGCAACTCACTCACCAGCGCCATTCGTTTGGCCTAGATGCGTTTTGGAAGACAGCTAAAACAAACGGCCAACCCCTGCCCTGCCCTTGCTCTCTCCAGGCGCCCCGTAATTAGGGAGATATTCGCCGCCGTTCGTCCACGAGGAGAGGGGGCGAAGAACCAACTATGCCGTTGTGGGCTTTAGCCCGACCCAACACCCAGCCTACTAGGGCTGCACCACCGCCGCTTCTCTTCTGTGTGTCGGTCTGTGTGTCTCACTTGAATGGTATTCTGCATTACTGCAGATTTAGCTGGAGCCGAACGGGCGGGTGGCAGTTGGGTTTTTTTTTGTTTGGCCAAGACATGTGTGGAATTCTCATCGGAACGCGCCGCACACCAATAAAAAAAAATATCAAGTAAGGAATAGGAAAAAGGTGAGCTCTGCCTCGCCGAAAATAAAGGACGTGGCTCACGCTTGATGTCATCTAGGGCTGAATGGAGGAATAGGAGAAGGAGGAGGAGGAGGTAGAGGAAGAGGAGTAGAAGAAAAAATGTGCTGCATCTTTCCCCCACCACTATAGCAGAGGTCCATGCCTGGGAGTAAGTCATGATACCTGTACTTAGACCCTATGTCAGGTACATCAGTGAAATAGGTACCTTAGTCAACAAGGCGTAGAGCACAAGAGTCATGTACCCTGGAGCCAGCCTAATTCTCATCAGACACCCGAGAGCACATCCAGGGAGTATCTCGGGGAACACAAAAACTTCATTGCCGTTGCAAAATGTACCTTTTTTTTTCTCTTTAAAGATGAACAAGGCCGCGGAGTAGCGGTTGTTAAACTTTTGTGAATCAATCCGTCAGATTCCTAATCTTTGATAGGACGTAGTTCAGCCTGGCCTAAGCTACGCATCTCCCGTCAGCCGCCACATACTAACTATCAAGGCGGCGGTTTGTCTCACTCCTAACCTTCAGAAACAGAGTATGTATTTATGTATATATATATCACTGAAGAGAGAATCTGCTTACGCCCGCTGCTTTGCGTCAATCTCGGGGTATCTAAAACAAAAGAAAACAAAATACTCTCCGGACTGTTTGGTAAACTGAGTTATGATCAAAAACTAAAACAAAAACACAAATAACCAGCTCCCGCAATTTAAGATTGATTCATCAACGCAAGAAAGAGCCCATTGAAGGCAAGGCAGTGACAATTGGCTTTGCGCCACCAAGCAATCTTTGGCGTTGGGGTGGCGTTTCTTGGAGAGGGCATGGATGTATGGATGAAGGGAAGGATGGATGTGCGTCGGCACTGGCGGAGGCTGATGCCCGAGTTTGTGGGGGAATTATTAAATGAGACACATGTAAAAAATAAACATAGAAAACTAAATAAAATAAAACGGTTTGGATATTCAGGGATATACGGTCATGGTTCAGCCGTGTAAGCTAAGGTCGTTGGTTGTCACTGGCAGCCTTTAAAAAATGTCTCTCTCTTAATAATAGCCTAGCCGGATTGAAACGTTCCCCGATATGCTGGAGACTAGTGGTGATGGGTTTGGCAGGTCTGTCTCTGAATAGAGAGGGAGAGCTATTATCACCACCACCACCACTCAACAACCGAGACCATCATCGCAGCCCATCAGCACTACTACGAAACAAAACAAAATAACAGAGCTATCAATCAACTAACTAATACCTCACTTCACATCTTGGATCAAACTAATCTTGTATGTGCATACATACTTCATCTCAAAACCGCACCTGTCATCTCCCTTGCCTCGTGGCGGCCGGCATATACTCTCTCTGTACGTACTCCGTACCTCACTAAGAACCATATTGCCTCGCTTCCGCTAATCAGCACCACTATGCCAAACCTGGTGATCTTATAACATATGGATAGACTTTTTGGGACGGCTTCGCGCGCAGCCTACATTTCAGGCACATGCCCACCGGCGCGGGTAAGTGATCGCCATTGCTGATGGATTTACGACGGTATCCCAATTTGAGTGCTACAATCAATAATAATAAAGGAGCAGAGAGGTCCCTCTCAGGGATGTTGTCCATTGAGAACCCATGTTGATCGAGATACATCACTATCCGCTGCAAATCAATAGGAATTCATTGTACTGATCGAATATTCGGTTAATCAAAGGGTCATTCTTTATAGCACAAGGATTATAATGATAGGACCCATACCGCACTGCTCCTTTATCGCAGCCAATAGGATAGATAGAGCGGGCGTCTTTGACCCCACATCTCTCAAACAGCAAAACACCACCACCAGCGCCACTACGACCAGCGCCACCACCACCCACCGTGCTATAACTACTCAATTGTAATAATAGCGAAACCTCTCAAAACGTCAGCAAAGCCACCCGCCTCGCCGATGATAAAATCAGGCCATCTTTCTTCATTCCATTTTTGACATATTTCCATCCATCAATCTATCAATCCATCCATCTCTCTATCTACTCGTTCTTTCGGCAGTTACACTTACTTAGCGAGCCGTCCTCATCACCACACCTCCCCCCCAATTTTAAAAGGGATCACACGCCAACCAAACGAGTCATGACAAGACACAAAAAATAACCATGAATCAGGACCCCTCGGCCGCGCTCTCGTAACCTACTCACCAAAACAGTTGAAAATTTTTGTGGTTTGTTTTTCAGCTTCCCCTTTATTCACTGTGTTGACAGGTTGGTGGTGATTTAAGCTTAACACGACCATGTGGTTGTTTGCCCAATAGCGAGCGACAACCACAGTCAAATTTCACAAGACCTGAATCATGGCCTTCACTCTAATAGGTGGCATATCTAACTTCCTCGAAATTTTAATTATATTTACAACGCCATTATCAATGTCAATCAGTGATCTATCATATGGACCGTAACCCCCCCCCCCCCCAATTCAAAGCTTCAGCAATCGCAACATTAGTCTCGAATTGCTAACCAGTTGCTCTTCTTCCAATATCACAACATCTTTATCTATATCCACCTGGGCAGAGGCGTCATACTCTTCCAACGCCCCACGCAGCGAAGTTTGGAACAGGTACTCTCGGTCTGAGATAACCAAGCTCACTCCAACCCCATCTGGGTCCGTCAACACGGCGTATTGCATCCTGACATCGTCGGTGGGCACTAGACCGGCTTTTTTGCGGAGCCGCTGGACTCGGTTGACCAAATCTCGAACTAGTCCTTCGCCAACAAGCTCCGGGTGCGATGTTGTGTCGAGGAGTATCATGATATCGTCAGCGAAGGCCGGCTCCCACTGCTCCTTCTGATCGTTGACAGTTTCGGCTGCCGTCGGTTTAATGGCTCTTACAATGGTAACATCACCATCTTCAAGTTGGATGCCTTCAACCGTCATGGTACGTTCAACTTGGTATGCCCTAAGTTGCTCCTGAGTCAAACCAGGAAGTGCTTTGCGGACAACCTGAACAGCCTTCTTGAGCTTCTTGCCGAGGGTCGGCCAGTCAACTTTTGCCTCTAGGAGAATGCCGTAATGAGCTTCGTCACTAGTAAGTACCACATCACGCACGTTGAGCTCCTCTTGAATGTAAGACTTTAGGGACTCTAAGTCTGACAAGTGGTGATCATCTGCAATCACCACAAGACTTAGCAGTGGCGTCTTGAGCGGGATATTCTGTCTTTCTCTGGCAGTGCGTCCTAGCTGGATAACGGTTTGCATGGCTGATACTTTTCGCTCAATGACTTCGTCTAAGAATTCCTCTTGGATAGTTGGGAACGGTAAGAAATGCACGCTTCTAGAGTCTCTGAACTTTGTCAAAACCTCTCCCAGGTACGGTTTCAGTTGTCCATATATATGCTCAGTGATGAACGGAGTGAAGGGTGCCAATGCCCGGACGATTGTGAATAGCACTTGTAGTAATGTGTTTAATGCGGCCTTGGTATCCTTAGTCCCTAGACCAGCGCCGCCCTTTAACCTCTTTCGGTTGAAGCGAATGTACCAGTTCGTCAAGTCATCTATAATCTTGAGAAGTCGAGGAACCACGGTATAGAGTCGATACCCTAGAGTAAGTCAGTAACTGTTAGCTCGTGTTCTTACTGGAAGTGAGTTAGTTCCTCCTCACCTTTCATTTCCTCCTCGATAAAACTCAGGAGACTCTGGCAATTAGCTAGTATCCATTTATCCATGACATTTTCCAATGTGGCTGCGCCAAAGCCTGGGTCAGCAGCAAAGTCTTCGCCAGTCACTTTCTTGTATAGCAATGCCTGTTCCGAAAAGAACCGATAACTGTTCCAAAGCGGCAGTAGCACTCGACCAACAATTTCTTTCACACCAGCTTCCTTGAATCGCATCGGCTCTGCTCGCACCACCGGCGAGTTAATGAGATACAACCGTAGCGCATCAGATCCATACTTTGTGAAGATGTGGTCTATTGGAGGGTAGTTCTTCAAGCTCTTGGACATTTTCTTGCCGTCCTCGGCGAGAACCATTCCGTTGACAATAACGTTCTTGAAAGGTGACTTTTGGAAGAGCTTGTTGCCCAGAACAGTGAGAGTGTAGAACCATCCGCGTGTTTGATCCAAGCCCTCGGCTATGAAATCAGCCGGAAAGTGTCCTGCATCAAATTTGTCCGAGTTTTCGAAAGGGTAGTGGATGGATGCATATGGCATGCTGCCCGACTCAAACCTGAGAAACCAGCGTGAGCAAGTGTTAGAACAAGTAGCAGCCTCTATTAAAGACTTACCAGCAGTCAAAAATCTCATCTACTCGATGGAGAGCTCCTTTCCCTTGCTTTGAAGGTATCGTGATATGATCAATCTTGTCTCGGTGCAAGTCATCAATCACACCCGTATACCCACTCAGCTCCTTCAACTCCTCTACACTCCCTACACAAACAATCTCCTCATAGTCTTCGCTTGCCCAAATGGGAATGGGAGTTCCCCAATATCGATTGCGTGAGACATTCCAGTCATGCGCTCCCGTAACCCAGTTCGCAAAACGCTTCTCCTTTACAAACGAGGGTACCCACGATGTCTTGTCCAGGTTCTGTAACATTTCCGGAACGGAATTGCTGACCTTGATGAACCATGAGGATATAGCACGTCGGATAAGCTGCGTGTCTGAACGCCAGCAGAACTTGTCGCTGTGCATAATCTGACTCTCAACGAGCAAGCGGCCCGTTTGACGCAAGTCTCGCAAAATGACCTTGTCAGCTGCCTTGACGTGCTGCCCGACGTAGTCTGTGACTTCAGGTGTAAAGCATCCCTTATCATCGACTGGACATGGAGGCAAGCGCCCTAGACCGAAGAATCCCGCCGCAATAGCGGCATCATAATCCTCCTGACCGAATGCAGGAGCTTGGTGAACCAAACCTGTGCCTTCGCCCTCCTCAACATAGTCTGCGTTAATAACTTGGAAGCAGTCATCATATTTTGCAGCAAAATACGTAAAGAGAGGCTCGTATTTCCAGCCCGCCATTTCTTTGCCTTTGAACTTGTCGAGGACCTTATACTTAGCCTTTGAGGGGTCTTTATATAGCATGGCTAGACCGCTCTGCATAGTGATGTATTGCCGACCAGAGGCTTCATCTAGAATCTCCATGTATTCGAACTCGGGGTGCACTGCGATGAATAGATTGGATGGAAGAGTCCACGGTGTTGTCGTATAGATGATGAGAGATGTGTTTGGTCTGGCTGCTACACCAACCAGCGGGAATGACACCACAATAGCAGGGTCCTGTGTTACTCGTTCGTTCTGCTTTGACTCCATGTGACTCAGGGGTGTGCAAAGCGCTGTTGAGTATGGCATGATTTGGTAAGACCTGTAGACTTGTCCTTTGTCAAAGAGCTGCTTAAACACCCACCAGCACGACTCCATAAATTTGGCATCCAATGCCTATGTCATCGGGTTTAGCACCTTGACCAGCATATGTATGCTTCGAACAATCCACACATACCTTGTAGTCATTCTCCATGTCAACCCACCTCCCCAAGCGCTGCACAGTAACTTTCCAATCCTCGGCATATCTCATGACAATGGCCCTGCACTCAGCGTTGTACCTGTCTATGCCGAATTTCAGCACCGCATCCCGGCCAGAGATGCCGAGTTTCTTGTCAATCTCATACTCGATGGGTAAGCCGTGCGTATCCCATCCAAAGCGTCGGACGACGTGATAGCCTTTCATGGACCAATATCGCGGGATAATGTCTTTGATAGTGCTGGTGAGCATGTGGCCATAGTGTGGCAAGCCTGGCAACACAAGGTTAGAGCTTTAGAGTCAGATTGTAGAAGCAGCCGTAACATACCCGTTGCTAGAAATCGAGTTAGCATTTCATTACACTACCCAAACCGCTTTCAAAAGAGTACTTACCAAATGGTGGTCCATCATAGAAAGAGAATCGCGGTCCATCTTCAGTCAGCCGTAGCTGCGTCTCAAACGCATCAACCTCGTCCCAAAAACGGAGGACATCCTCTTCCGTTTTGGGAAAACTGACACTCATATTCGAGAAGATTTCAACGAAACCAATTCGCCCTAAGATTGAGGCCAAGAAAATATGGGACACGCAGGCATTTATGTTTGTGTGTTGTTGACGGGGGCAAAAGAGTCATTGTCAGCAGCTGGTGAGTCAGACCAGAACGGAGACCAGAGTACAGTAGCCCACCGAACTTCGCAGTGTCTTTTGGAACTAGCGGCCATTCTAAAGCTACCTACTGTCTACCATTTCTGCAGTAAAGTAGGCCATCAACATATTTTTTTTTAAAGCAGTGTCATTGCTATTTGCGCAAATACTCTTTGTTAGTCATGCATAAAGAATCTTATATATTTTCGACGCTCGCACAACCAGAATATACGACGCCGTCACATATTCCATAGAACCTTACAATGATTGCAATGAAAATCTCAAATTTCATGGCAGCCTTAGGTGATTATTAAACTAGAGCTAGATCGCAATAGTAATCAGCTTCCATCAAAGGCTATCTACATGTAGGTAAGTACTCCGCCTTCCTTAGGTAATCACACGATAAATAAGACGCACCCTCATTTGGCCCGTTGCCTTCACTCTGGAGATAACAAACAACTGAAGCTAAATCATAGATTGCAGCGATATATAGGCTTGGAACGTCGATTGTAAGCTTGTGGGGCTAGAGCCGTAGAAAAGATATGGTTGATCTCCTGAAATCCGCGCACAGGGGTCTGCATCTCTCACTTGCGGCTGATGTGCTTCATCGCCGCAGAATGCAAATAAGCCAGTGGACAAGTAAATCGTCCAGCTCAGTATTTCGACATGGTCGTCACCATAGCTTATATCACTGTTTTCCGTCTCTATAACTGAGCATAGAGAAAATCAGCGATACACCGATTTCCTACGGAGGTTTCCGTGTGTCGAATATTAGTTAAAAGAAGCTAACACCCACAAAGTGTGCAGAACCCTGACTTGACAGCCTAGTGAAGACACGATTGAGGCAAATTCAAAGTCTTTCCTCAGCCCAGGGACATTGACCGAGCATGCTGAGTTCCGTATACAATAGCCCTAAAACCTGAAGTTTATTTCGAGGCACGTCTGGTCAATGGCTGTAGTTCTTCTAAACCGTTGGTATGTCGTGCTTGACAAGAATGGATCTGGTCCACAAGATACTTTTCTGGGGGTCGACGTTCCATCATAGGAAATATGGCTAAGCATAAACTTCAGTGACTCTTCATTCAACGCCATTAGTTATTAAGTTCTCTATGAATCTTCAACTATTTCGAGGCGGCGTGTTGTCTTCTTCCACAACTGTAACCAGTCAGCCAGCCCTTGACTGATACTTTAGGGATATTGAGGCGCCTATGATTGCAATTTAGAACACTAGTATCGTAGCCACAATGGCAATGAATCCATTGCTCACGTCGCACAGTCAGGTAATCTTGCTGCGCTGCTCTGCTCTGTGAGGGCATCAAACACTGCGTCGAAGCGGAAAGACTCACTCAAATGCTGAATACTTCGCTGATGCTATATCCAGTGTCCGCAACAGAAGTAACGAAGCATACCAGGTTAATATTCATCTCCAATATGTCGTTGAACTAGACGCACGATGTTTTCTCATCTCGAGCCGTAAAGATTCGACCACAGGGTGATTATATGATCACCTATGATAACTCAACGCTCGAAATGCCGACATGAACCGATTTATTATTATTCATCCTCCGTATCAACAAATCAGCCGACGCCACACAATCAGAGAAACAAAACTGATCAGCACTCTCAAACACACGGAGACAACAACTTACCACTTTACCTCACAAATCGGTTCATTCCCAGCTCATCAACGACTATCCGGCCCCTCTCCTCTCCTTCCCCGCCAGTCCCATCCACACATTCCACGCATAGCTCCATACACTCACACTAGCTCACGCGGTGCCGGGCAGCCTGAGAGCATTAAAAAGGAGGTATCCAACAATAGTAGGGTATGTTATGTAGCCATACACGCACCGCTAGTGTCGCATGCGGCGGCGACACTCAGTAAAATGCCGCCCCCAGCGAGATCATCAAGCCCCCAAGCAAGCTAGCGCCAGTGTTTGCATCCCGTGGACAGAGATGATGCGACTTCCCCCCTCTTCCCTCTTCTGGACTGCATTGCAGTATAGGTCCCTTGCACATGTTTGTGAAGGGAAAAGCACATCATGATAGAGTTGCGGTACCGGTACTTCTAGTAGCTGTGAAGCTCCACACGCACCTCAAGCACATGAGAGCCAAAACAGATTCGGGGTGGGGGGAGCGAGGCCATGTGAGTGGACATGGGTCGGTCCGTTTTGGATCGCGGGAGCTAATTCGCTCCAAACCGCACCACTGTGTTGCGAATTGATGCTCAGTGAATGTAGTGAAAAGTCTAGACTTGATAGAAACGGATATTGTATTCTGAGGCTCTTGCCCAGATGCAAGCGAACATGCCACTAACCAGCTAATGAATGCTGCAGAAAAGCTTCATCTCATAGCATTAGATACGTCAATAGAATGCCCTTATGAAAATAGGAAGAAATAATGAAATAATCAATCCCAGATTCATCCTGTTTTAACGAGATGCCTTTTTAAAAGCCAAGCCCTAGATGCATCCATCCCCCCAGTACACTAAAAATTGCTAGAATAGCAGTCTATCGGAGACAATTATCGAGAAAGAAAAAAATTCAAGCAACAGTGCCTATCAGTACACTAGTGGTACAAAACCCGGCCGTACAAAAAGAAAAGAAAATCGAAAAGAAAAGGGTATCACAATATCTGTCTGAGCCTGGAGACTAACCTGAGTAGTATAGGTGGGCTAGTTAAAACGATGAACCCAGAATGCTTCTTCAATTTCCCAAATGTTTTCTCAAGGTCCAAACACACATCTCAAACACCCAAGCGGCAAGCTAATGGCTATCCAGAATTTCGGCGCCAACAAAAAAATAAAAAAATAGAAAAGAAGAGGTGTAATTAACAAAATGCAAAATGCAAGAGCAGGTCAACTTAAACAAACTGGGTATCTTTAATGCGGCGCGGCGCTGTCTAGCCGTGGACTGTTATCGCATCACTGTTGTCAACCACATGGTGGTGGTGCTGGTGAGTCGCCCGGGGAAGACCGTCAGACGCGGCCCGCGACATCTGCGGTGTGCCCAGGCGAGATGAATATTCCGAATTATTACTTGTAATGGGATTAAAAGCGCTGTCAATTAATGACATGGTTTTATCGCTCCACCAATAGTGCATCACGTCACACTGCCATCGCCACATATCTCTAATCTTTAGAGACCGACTTGCCACAAACGTCGAGCGTAGCAACAAGGCGTTGAGTGGAGAAAGTCGTAGCTGGTGAAGTAGCCAGCGGTTGACGTAATCCGCCTTCTTCCCTCCGTCACAGTCCCGCATCAGGCTCTCTATAGCGAACTCCTTGGCGGCTAGTCGTTTTTTGAGTCCTTTCTCTGGGTGATTGTTCGGTAGCATTGTCGCTGCTTTCAATGCTCCGAGAGGTGTGAGCGGTTCCGGATTTGCCAGTACATAATCCGGTTGAGAGAGAAGTTCGTTGAATTCGGGATGAGCCAAAGTTTTTGGACGCGCCATGATGGAATCCATGCTATCTAGGTCCATATCCTCATATTTCATATGCGGATCAAGGGCGTACTCCATTTTGACAGATATGTGCTTTTTCATGACTCCCTTCTCTTCGCAGAGCTTCTTTAGATGATTCACTCGATCTTCACATCTCTGCATGGCGTCTCTCATCATCAACTCCTCCGAAGGAAATTCTTCAAAAAATTCATCCCTTTCGCTCTCGTCTGCCACTTTTCGACCAGTCTTCTTTTTGAGCTCAATGTCTTCTTCATATTGCTCTTTAGTGGATAGCAAATCTGCATATTCATCCCTTACATTTCCAAGGTCCCCAACTGCAGAGCTTAAGTCGGCATACAATGGGTGTGGCTCTTCTTTGGGACCGTATGGTGATATGCCTCTCAATTCAATCGGCATTGTCGATTCAATATCAGGAGTGGTTGTTGCTGCACCATGTTCAATTGGTTTGTCGGTATATTTGGGTTCCTTAGGGTGGCCAGCAGCTAAAATGCTGAAAAATCGAGTCTCTAAGATGCTTAATTCACGTTCCTCGTCGTCCATCAGAATCTCCAGGTGTTCGTAGCTTGATTCTAAGATCTGGTAATCATCCCTCAATCTCTGCATATTTTCTAATCGAGGTTCAAGCAACTCAGTCGACGATTGAAGCGATCCGTCTCGGTCGACTAGCATAGGTCTCACAACTTTCATAAACGCATTATCGGCGGCGTCCTTTTCTCGCCTCTTTTCCCGCATCTCTCTTCTCCTAGATCGCATCTCACCTTTTGTATCGCTTAGCTTGGCTCTCTTTTGCTTTAACTGTTGCCATAAAATTTCAACCTCATCATGCGACGAGTCTTGTGACCCAAATGAGCCACCTGGATATGAATTGTCATCTCTTGGATGACTGAAGCCCATGGATCTCTCACCCGACCTCGCCGGGCTTCTTGACATTTCATATCGAGACACCCAAGCTGAGATTTGGTTTGTAGCTGAAGATCTACTTCGTGGTACAGATGCTCCATACACTTGACTGGCAGGGAGCCGTGGAGGAAATTGCCGAGAATTTCGATAAGTAATTGGGTCTTCATCAGAGGAAGATACAGAGCTCGACGACACATCATCCTCAGGCCTGGCCAAGGATAAGGACAGCGATTCCGTCTCAGAATCATTGCTCTGCCTGCGAAATGACTGGGATTTTTTAACGTTTTGTCTCACTCTTGATGATAACGGTCGTGCAGAATTAACTTGGGGCCGAGGAATTGGTTGCGGCACTTGTGAGGTGTTGGTTGGGGTTGGCAAAGTTTGCGAAGACTGATGGCGAATGCCATTACCCAAACCTCCTTCTCTACCGCCTCTAGCAAGACGTCTCAAAGGGGGAGAAAGATGAGAAGGGGGGGAATGAGGTCGATAACTAACAAAACTATCACCATGGTCTAGCTTCTCACGGATGACGAGCGGAGGAAGAGGAGGCGGAGGGAGTCCAGTCCAGTTTACTGTTGGAATCGTAGAATGGGGTGGATCATTTCGAGGAGAGGCTGTCGGGTTCGGTCGATGTCGGGCAGCTCCAATCACATTTGGGCTCCTCGGTAAGACCCGACCTCGTCCCCGCCCTCGACCATATCCACGTCCTCGGCCACGGTCCATCGGTCGCGTCGCAGTAGATGCTGGAGGTGGTGGAGATTGTGATGGCATTGCGCTGGGGATGATGCCGCGTTGAAATGCACGATTGCCGATGGAAGCAAATATACTCGACCGTGGGCTGGATACTACCGGATCCGGCGTGGTAACCCTGCTGGATATTGTCGATGTATCGCTGTGGAGTTTCCAGCGGTCACTTTCTTTTGTATCGTCGTCCTCATGAGAAGATGCCGGAGCACCGAAATTGATCGGAGAGATGGCCGCATCGTCGTCCATGTTGGCGACGCGGATGGGGTCGCTCGGAGGTGCCAGACCTAAGCTGACCGGACCACATTGCACCGCAGCTTCCATAGAGGCCGCTTGAAGGGGGTAGAAGCTTGCTCAACGATGAGCATGGCACACAACCAGCTAATCCGCGGGGGACGCAAACATTCAAAGACTGGTATAAGGATTTGGAAGCGGCGGTGTACGTGTTGAAGGTTTAGGTTGGACGAGGCTTGACTGAGCCGGGTCGAGTCGAGTCGAGTTGAGTGCGACCGCTGCTGTAACTGCCGTCACCACCTTCGGTGACAAAGGACTTTGGAAACGACTGCAGGAGCTGTCGAATCCTCTTCTTTTCCCCCCTAGGCTGAGAGGCACAGCAGCCTTAGGTTTGGGACGGCAGCAAGACGGTTTGGGGCATTCTTGCCGGTGTGTCAATGTGTCCCTTTCGCAGTTGGTGATCGTAAGACAAGGCAAGGTAAGGCAAGACATTGGCAGAGGTCAGAGTTAACATGAGCCAATGCGTAGCTGGAGAGCTCCCCCCGTTTTTTTGACGCAGACGGACTCAGCGGGAGGGAGCAGCTAACGCACCCCGAAGGAATGGGGTTACAGTGTTCCATGCAGTCCATCGCTGATCGATAGCTCTCAGGGCAGGGCTGTGCCGACTGGTGCGAGCACTGTGCGCTCAGCATCCCCGGATCACTAAACCCACTAGCCTTGGGAGCTACCGTTAGGTGCCGTTGGCCCTAAAGACCACGACACGCAGCACAGCAGCGAGGGCCAACCTTGATCACTTTTTTTAGTGCGAGACCACGGCTGGTGCTGGGGCCAAGTGCGGCGAGTGGGCCTTTCCCGCCCTCCTAGCGGCGCCTCCCAGCGGCCTAACGCCTCGTCCAAGACACCATCTCAGGACAGGACATGTCACTCTACCTCACCATCATCACAAGCGAACCGACGTGGCCATGAGTCCCTCCTTAGCGACAACACCTCCACCTTGGCGAGGTGGTAGAAGAAGTGCTTCGACAGGTTCCATTTGCCCATTCGAAACACTTGGCTATTGATTAGTGCTGAGCCGCATGCAGAAGCGACATATGACGAGGCTTCAGCACAACACGAAAGGCCAAAGCAACGCTCGACACGACAGCAAGGTCGACCCTGGCTGCAGGATAACACGAGGCTGGATCAAGTAACGATTGGGCACGTTCGTGAATTGCTTTTTGGCCGTTTTGTTTGCTGGCACTCTCGTTGTGAAGTTTGGCTGGCTGATGGATAACGGAGCTTGAGGTTCGAGAGCACAAAAAAAAAAAGAGAGAGCTGTAGATGGAGCCACACAAAAACACTCACCTGGGTTGAGAAAGCGCGGCTGCTGTGATTGTCCCCTGGTGGTAACGTGGTGCGGCTTTTGAAGGGGCATCTGGCAAATAAAGCTAGCAATTCGTCAGTCCAAGGTAGATGGAGGGCAGCCTCCTATCAGACTCGTGACAGGGCTGGCTCAACCGCAGGGTCTCCATCGATGGGTCAGAAAATTTAGCTTGACGCGCATTTTCGACGCATGCCAGATGGCTCCCCAGTTCGCAAGCATCGCCGCACGACTAGCCTAGCTCCCTAGTCAATCCACACTCGCTCAACCCTGCGGTACCACCCAATGCCAACAAACCGGAGAGGCACTCGGGCCAGGACTTGCAAGACCCACGGAGGATTCTCCAATCTAGGCCAGAGAAACATACCTATGTTCCCCTCTCGCCCGTCGCCATCCGTCATATGGCGCTACTCCTCACCATCGCTCTCTTAAGACTTGAACGCCGCATTGTGGCCGTCCTACAAGAACCCCTCCCAGCCGACTCCGAGACGGTAGTTTGCGCTCTTCTATTGTCCCCTGTATGGCCCATTTACATCGTCTGACGCTTTCGTAGGCTTCCCGCGCTACTCCAGGCGCAAGATGCTAGAATGTATCACGCTTCAAAATCTAAATCCCAACAATGGGGGCCTTGGTCTGAATGGGGCTGGGACGAGCAGGAAGGCCGTTACTATCGTGTTCGCCAGGATAGCAAAGGTGCCAAAACTCCTCCCGCGCTTACATCGCTCACCACCAACTGTTTTTTTTTTGCAGGGAACCTCGAATACGAGTATGAATCGGCAGATCAGGTCGCCGCCGCCTCTACGCCCCGAGACCCAGGAATAAACGTCCTGACTGAGGGATTTCCAGATCTTTCAATCAACTACGAAGACCCAAGTGCGTTTTATATGTCCTTCACTCCGAATAAAGGGCTACTGGCTGTGTTATGCCGCCGCCGTGCTTTTGCTCGCTACCCAATCTGGTGTCCCTCCATGGTTTGCAATGCGGCTAACAGAACCACTTCTAGTTCCTGAGGAGCACAGCAGCAAATCCAAATCCAGCAAATCAAAGAGCAAGAAGAACACTCGATCGAGTTCACACGATGAAGATGCCGGCCAGAACGCTTATAGCCCCTCAGCAGCCGAGTCGATCCAAGAATCTGAAGCGGGGCAGTACAATTACACCAGCCAATGTGAGGCGAAAATTGTCCAAATTATGGTTCACGCACTTATTTCCACGTGCCAATAGACTATCCTAAAACATCAACATCCTCTTATTACCAGACACAGGCCATAGGTAGTAGGATTACCCGCTGAGAGATTTAGAGATGTTCTCTAACTTATTTGTAGGTGGGGTACACACCCAGACAACGAGCCATCTTCCGGATAGGGAGCCCATTGACAAATATTCTTCTGGTAAGTAGTCCTGAGCCAGACCCAAATCATTGACATTCGTTTCATCAAGGCCTTTGTGTCGATTCATTCCTACAGAGACTAACACTTGAGTAATAAAAGAACACATCATGTCTGTCACCAATGACCAAATTACAGGGTACAATCACAACGCAGAGTTTGCCGACTCCATCGCCACAAGTTCACAATACAATTCGAACGCTTACGCCACTGAAGGAGGACATTCAGTATTCACTTATGGTTGGCCGCCTAGACTTATACTGGAGTAAAATGGTTGGGGCTAATTATGCGCAGCTCCGTATGACGATGAAGAAGATGAAGGTCCGCCTACTCCCAAAGCCCAATCTGACCATGGAGACCATATCAGTAGTGCCTTAGATGAGCACTTACAGCTAGACCCACGTAAGTCCTCTTGCCAAGAATGTCAGTCAGCCTGAGGTCTAATACAAGCGTTAAGGATATCAAGTCGAGCCATCGATCAAATTTCAACCAGGCGAGGTACGTGATCGGTGCTGGAAAAAAAAAACCATAATGCAAACACATAGCTAACTTGACTGACGCCATGGTCATAGATATTTAAAGTTCACTGGTCCGAACCTAAGGGTTCTACCAACGACGGATCGTCGAACGTATCCGGCAAGGAGGAAATCAGCAAATTCGGCACCAAGTTCTTCGTCGGCTTCAGGAGATTCGTTGTAGTAGCAAATGACCAGGGCCATTGTGCTTGCGTGTAAGTATCTTGCTATTGAAAACTGGCTAAAGTACAATGCTCACTAGTACAGTCCTATCCTCACATATGGTGGTAAAGGTTGCAAGAAGAAAGGTGTAAAGGCCGAAAAGCACGGCATTATCCACGAAAAGAACCACAGGCCAAAGACACTTGACAAAGAACCAAAACTAGGATTTCCACCTGTTCGGGTTGAGATGAGGGAGGATGGCGAGAAGCTCTCTAAAGAATCTAGAATCAACTACTCTAAACTGGTTACGGTAGAGCATAACGTCAGAGTGTTCTTTATCGGATCTGTCGTATCAGATGATTTCCAAAAAGTCGGCGATGCTGTTAACACATGCTGGCAAAAGAAGTCTCATCACAAACAGCGGCATCGATGAGACGGGATGCTATTCGCGACTAAGTACAGACACGTTTTTATTATCTTACACTGATGCGCATATTGCGCACTATATTTGATGATGCTGTTTTACGACAACAGCACGCATCCACAAATACGTTCTTCGGGGATGTGCGTTTGAGCACATCTAACGTCCTCGCGAACACTGTGCTTGGTGATCTGGTGACGATAGGGAAGGAGAAAGGAAATTGATTTCATCTTCCTACGGACAATTGCCAGCGTTGTTTTTGCATTAGCAACATCTCCATCAAGCTACCATATATGAAGCTCTATTGAAGTGCCAGAGTTCTGGTAGGTTTATGGGCCGGTTTGCATTTCTTATTTGGACTATGTGGGGGAACAGAACACAATCTCACTTGGCGAGCCAAGCCCGCAGGATATCTATGTGCATTTTTGCACGAGTCCATTTTTTCCTATTGATCATGATCTGTTATGATATATGTCACTTTTTTTTTTTTTAAAATCTTTCTCAAGTCTAGGTTGTGTTCGCGATGATGACGAGAAATTGACGATGGTGCTGCCCCACCAACACATGTGTAAATCAGGACACATGAGAAATTTGGAAACTCTCTGATGAATTTGGAAGATTATGTTGTTCGATTACGAACTAATTGAGAGTGGTGGCGAATCTAGGAAAGACCCCTTTACTTTCATTCAATACTTCATTCGTTCATTTATTTATTTATTCCTAAAAGTCGAGAATAGTTGCGTGCAGCGGAGTTTACGGCCTCTCCGTCTTTCGACTAGTCCACGGTGAATGTTGCGGTCTTTCCCCAAAACGGCCACACAAGTGCCTCGGCATCTACCCCACGTTTTCACCGAGAATGTACCGCCCCGGAAAACATTTGGTGATCAGATACTTTGCCGTCTCGGTGAGAGAGACCCACCCTCCTTGCGGTTGCGCCGAGGATCTCACGTAGCGCGGTGACACTCCGCCTTTGACAAGGGAAAAATATTGGTGGTTTCGTAACTTGGTCCAAGCTATTTAAAACTATTAATAATTCCGGGGAAAGCTTTTTTTACCTATTTTCTTTTTTGATTTCATACTCTGAAATCCTCTCCCACTAGCAATTGACTTGTTCCTCTTTTGAATATTCTCGTCAACAGCAAAACATCTTCTCTTATCTTCCTGAACGAATAACACCAACAATTTAGAATATTTTGACATCTTCATTATGTCTGCCGCTGTTGAGTCCCACCTCAATGACTTCCCTTCGCTCTTCTCCCTCAAGGGCAAGGTCGCCGTCGTGACCGGCGGATCGCGAGGCCTCGGTCTACACGCTGCTTCAGCGTAAGTTCCCCCCTCCCTCTTCCCCTACACCTAACGTGCCTTGACCACCTTTCGAGGGGAACAGAACGGAATGTACGCTGACCAATGCTTTGCTATACTAGCTTCCTCCAAGCCGGCTGCTCCAAAGTCTTCATCTCCTCCCGCAAAGTCTCTGCGTGCGAGGAAGCATGCAAAGCCCTCAACGCCCTGCCCAACCTCTCCCCCGGCGCCGTCGCCATCTCCGTCCCCGCCGACTCAGCCAACCTCGACGGCGTCAAGAAACTCCTCGAGGGAGTGAGCAAGCACACTGACCATGTGGACATCCTCTTTGCCAATGCGGGCGCTACATGGGGCGAGGCGTTTGACACGCACCCCGACGACGCATTTGCCAAGGTCATGGACTTGAACGTCAAGGCCGTCTTCAACACGGTGCGTGTTTTTGCGCCGCTGTTGGAGAAGAAGGCTACCAAGGCGGACCCTAGCCGCATTGTCATCACCTCCAGCATTGCTGGCCTCGGGGTCGGCACCCTCGGCAAGCAAGGCACCTACGGATACTCTGCTAGCAAGGCTGCTGTGCTGCACTTGGGTCGCAACCTGGCCCTCGAGCTGGGCCCCAGGCACATGACTGTCAACTCTATCTGCCCGGGCTTCTTCCCTAGCAAGATGTCCAACGGCCTGCTCAAGCTGTCTGGAGGTGAGGAGGCAATGGCGAGAAACAACCCCATGGGTCGTCTGGGCCAGGCGGAAGATATTGCTGGTGCGGTTGTGTTCTTGACGAGTCGTGCTGGCTCACATATCAATGCTGAGGCAATTGCTATTGATGGTGGTTCTATGTGGGCTCGTGGTGAGCTGCTGGCTGGTGGCGAGTCCAAGCTATAAAGGAAGATTATGTACGATGCCAAGAATAAGCAAAAAGGCAAATGGATGACGGAAGCGTGTGTATTATTTCAATTTTTTTTAGGAAGATTAATGAAATGAAAAGCCTCATGAATATCACAAGAAGATACACAGCTTTAGGACAGTTCCCATGCATGCTTTCTGTCCCCACGGGACTCCTAACTTTTCGCCCAATGTCAATTTTCGCCTCTATTACCTTGCCAATGCAATTCTTTCCCGTCTAAAATCATGTTTCGTTCTTCGCCAATGTCGCATCATTCCCCTTCATGGGTTTTCGCGCCACCCAAGCTGTTGCCTTATACACCGTATGTAGCATGCTGTCTCGATCTTGGATATAGGGGGTCTCGATACCCGTCTCCATCGACTCGAGCTCGAATCCTAGCTGTTGCACAAGCGCCACAACCTCGTCATTGCACAGTTCGAAGCTGCCTGGATCTGCAATGCCTGACGAGTTGTTGTGGTCATGCTCTCCATCGCCGTCATCGTCGTGCCCGTGATTGCCTGGGGCGTTGTTTTCAAAGTGCCAGAGCAATGGACCGATATTGATAAGTACGCCTCCTGGTCGCAGGCAGTGGTAGATCACCTCAAGGTAGCGGAGCAAGTTGGGGGCTGTATCAAGGAAGAAGACGCTTGCAACGGCGTCGTAGGTATCCTTGTGATCATCGTCGCCATAGAGACAGAGAAAGTCGGCCGCACACATGGACATGGACCCGATGTTGGAACTGTCGGCTAGGACGCTTGCAGGGTGAATATCAGGAACTTGGTAGCCCCGTAGATGATTTTCTCGGGTCAGATGGTTGGAGAATGTGTGAAGCCAGGGGTAAATGGTGTGCTTCCCCGCCCTCTCACAGTCGTTGAGGATGTAGGATGAAGCCAAGAGCTGGTGATAGGAGATCTCGTTTCCTTCTGACTCATAGCCAGCTTGACAGAGGTCGAATACCAGCCTTCCCAATCCAGCCCCCGGGACTAGTACTTTCAACCGTCCGGCTTCAGACGCCCGCTCCCTCTCCCGTTCCAATGTTCGCATGACATGACCGTAAGAAGCCTCTCTTTCAGCTGCTCCATCCGCTGTCCAGTCACGGTAAAACTGACGAATGGTGCTTCGAGCCTTGTCGATATCTGCATGCTTTGCCACGCCAGCCCAGTCATGGGGCATGGGGGGTTGTTCCAAATGTGAGGAGGCTGGGTCGAGTGCATTAAATGATGCTAAACCAGACTTGAGAATGGCTCGAGCCAGCTTGGCGTTGGATTCGATTGCATCATCAACTTTGTCGAGGGTGCCGAGAAAGTTGAAGGGAGGTGCTGCAAGAAGCTTCCAGTGAGCTTGGGGAAGAGCATAGAAGGATCTGCGGCGAAGATGAGTAGCATTGAAATGGGCGACTTTTGCGTATTGACTGCGAAGAACATCTATGATTAGCAGAGTGAATTAATTGATTTCTCAGGTAGCATTAATATATATATATATATTAGCGTTCTTTTTTTTTCGCATTGTTTCACTGCTTTAGAAGTTGGAATTCCACTCTCAGCCTGTCTTTGAGATTGTGTGGTTAAGATCTGCCACAAAGCACAATGAGGGGTGCGAGTTTGCTTCGATAACGAGTATACCTTCAATGACACATTAAACGGCATTATTATCAATGACTTACGCGAACGAGTCCAATGCACAGAATATGACCCGAACTTCTTCAGGGTCATCCATGCCACCATCGACGCTGGCCCAGGCGCTGTCGTCGGCGATATCTAGATTTGCCCCGCCGCCCGCGTGATCCATCATGGCCGGCTCAACGGTCATCTGTGATGCTCATTGTAGCAGGTCTTGAAGAGGAGATGGAGATAGAGCGAGGCACTGATAGAGATGAACGGATAGATATCAGAAAAAGGGAACCGTTTCTCCTCTCGGCTTTTGCTATTTTTAATGGGACTACTGGTTCCACGCAGAATTGCGGTTGAGTTGGTGGTTTGATTTGTGGCGATTTTTTAGCGTGTAGATAGATTAGATAGTGGCCGTGGAGGCCCTGTAGGCGATCAGATATGCGCTAGCGGAGGGCTGTGAATCTCGCAGCGCGCGGACACTTTCAACGGCTGCGGTAGCAGCAGCAGCCTCAGTCCCGTAAGCTAGCCCACCAATCATGTGATTCTCACTCACGATACCAGGCCGTCTGAACCAACTTCGTCACTGCTTACTTTACGAAATCTGTTTATACTCAGTTACAACCGGTCGTCATGGATCCCACTGCTAATGGGGTGATTCAGTATTCTATACCCCTCCCTCGGGCTCTAGATACCCGCATTTTCATCCGTCTAACGACGCAAGCAAAGTCGGTTCTGCTCAACTTGACGACTGCCTCCGAAGACGATGCAGGCTCATCGCCGGCCATGGGGTCATTTGTATATGCCTTACCAGATGTACGTTTCAAATTACATCCACCGTTTTGTCTGAGATCCATCTGACGGGGCTTCAAGCGGTTTAACCCACAGCAAGCCCTGACTACGACGTTGTTCTCGTCGGAGTCTTCCTTGGAGTTTACAACACGTATCGCAAAGTTGCTTGCTCGAAAATCACAGCTTCCCGTCTATGTTACCAATTCCATCAGCCTTGAAAACGCCGGTATGGGAGGCACTATGGAGGAGGAGATGGAGACTTTCAAGAAGGTCGCAGAGGCTGTCGTTGGGACGCTCCAAACCACAGGTGTTGTTGGATCGACCAAAACAAGTAGCCACATCAATAACGACTTGTAATCTGGATAGATCTAGCATTGTTTCTCATGTGATGCAATGATTCGTCTCCTCTGGTCTTTGTTGTGTGCGAAACTTTAATAACCACTTGGGTGAGATATCGTATGGATAATTTGCGTCGTATGATATAACGGATGGCAGACTTCGACATTCTAGACCGCCGCAGCATCACTTGACCAGGATTCAACTGGGCTGAAAGATGCATTCCCAGTGTCTAACCTTATTCCCCCCCTAACGTTTCGACCAAAGAGTCAGGCAGATTCAGCGACTACGGTGAACAGAAGTGTGGTGATCAATGCACTCGGAAAATGGACTAAAAAGAAAACCGGCGTCCATTGTTTAGAGAAAATCGGGATCGAAACCAATCCCTTTGTGGGAAAATGTCTCTGCACCAGCCATGAAAAAAAGCCGAGATCCCTTCAACAACGCCGATATGGGCAAATTTCATCGTGCTTTGACACACCTATTGCCCGCTAGAAATGCCCATCTCGGCTTAGTCACCAAAACTATTCCCATTGTGCCACTGGGCTTTGAAAACTTTCACCCACGGGTTATCGTTATCGCACCCCGCTACGAAATTTGGCCGCCAAACAAAGGTGGGCTTGCTCCCCGCCAGACCAGACCACTTGACTTTGAGGGCGCACAGCTTTGGCGCATCTCCTTGCATTCGCTCACGGAGACACCGTATTCTGCTTGCTTGCTGCAAACATTTCGGGCTCCGAAATATCCAAGGGCACCAAACCATTCCCTTGACAAACTCAGCTGGATCAGTCCACGCTCGCTTTCGCTGCCCCGCCCGCGATTTCGGATATCAGCGAATCCCCCGACGCTCAGACATCGAGGGGCAAGCTTTTGTTGGGTCCTTTGCAATGTACGCCAGCAGGATTATTCCGTCGTCTTACCCTGAGTTGCTCCTATTATGCTAACGCTTGCTTCGTCTTTAGTGATATCTGCACCACGGCCTCCTCCCAGAGCACGTCGACTCGCTAGCCCGCACCCAGCGCGCGCTCCAATTTGGATCCTTTGCGCAGCACCGCTGCTAAGAACCGCTCGCCATGTCGTGGCAACCCTCGCAAGAGTCGCTGGCTCAGCTTGCGGCATGCCTCAAAGATTCCCTTAGCGGTTTCGACAAGGCTGCACAGAAACAGGCAGAGCTGGTACGTCTGTCTAGATTAGCCCTGAATCGACCTATGCTGATTACCCTTCGTATTAGATGCTTCAACAAGCCAAGAGCTCTCCCGATATCAACAATTACTTGGCCTACATCCTTTCCAGTGCACAACCACCTGAAGGTCTGCAATGTAGCGACCAGGACTACCACCTCGTACGGTCTGCCGCCGGTATCATGCTGAAAAACAATGTCAAATCAGAATGGAAGTCGATCCCAGAGGCCAGCTTACAGCTCATCAAGCTTGCTGTGCCTATGAGCTTGCAAGACAAGAACTCTCAAATTCGGAATTTTGCCGGAAACATTGCCACAGAAGTAATCAGAAGAGGTGGCTTGATGGGATGGCCCGATTTACTCCCTCAACTGCTTGACATGATAGGCAATTCAACTGGCCAGTTTTCCAACGAGGCCCAAGAGGGAGCGATGTCGGCTATGGCCAAGATTTGTGAGGACAACTTCAAACTACTAACGAAAGAAGTCAATGGTCAGCGGCCATTGAACTACGTTCTCCCTAAACTGATTGCTGCAACCAAGAGCCCACTTCCCAAGGTTCGCGCTGGTGCGCTAACAGCCATCAATGTCTTCACTCCCCGAGCATCACAGGCCATGATAAACTCTATTGATGATCTCTTGCAGCATCTGTTCGTTCTTTCTGGTGACGAGACTCCAGATGTGCGACGCCAGGTTTGCAGAGCCTTTGTCCAGCTTGTCGAGACCCGCCCAGACAAGCTCCAGCCACACATTGGTGGCCTCGTGGATTACATTATTACGCAACAAAAGAGCGATGATGAGGAACTTGCTTGTGAGGCCGCTGAATTCTGGCTGGCTGTAGGCGAGCATGACGATCTTTGGGGCGGACTTCAACCATATCTCCAAAAAATTATCCCCGTGCTCCTGCAGTGTATGGTGTACAGCGGTGAGGACATCGCACTCCTGGGTGGTCTTTCTGACGACGAGGATGAGGAAGATCGTGAGGAGGACATCAAGCCAGCCTTCGCTAAGAAGGCCTTGACGAGGACTGCAAATGGTGAAGGAAACTTGTCAGCTGATCCAGCCCAAAATGGCAATGCATATGAGAAACTGGCCAACATGGACGAGGGTCTTGAGGAAGGCGAAATCGACGATTATGACGATGGCGACGATGCGAACCCAGACGAACGATGGACTGTCCGAAAATGCTCTGCAGCGGCCTTGGACGTTTTTGCTCGCGACTTTGGAGGCCCAGTTTTTGAAGCGATCTTTCCATATCTCTCGCAGAACCTCAAGCATGATGAGTGGCCATACAGAGAGGCTGCAGTATTGGCCCTTGGCGCTGTTGCTGATGGCTGTATGGACACTGTCACACCTCACCTCCCAGAATTAGTCCCGTACCTCATCTCCCTCTTGGAGGATCAAGAACCTGTTGTCCGACAAATTACATGTTGGGCCCTGGGAAGGTACTCTTCATGGGCAGCCAACCTAGTTGATCCTGTTCAGAAAGAGCAATTTTTCGTGCCTATGATGGATGGCATCCTTCGCAAGATGCTAGACAAGAACAAGAAAGTCCAAGAAGCTGGTGCCTCGGCCTTTGCTAATCTGGAAGAAAAGGCAGGAAAGAAGTTGGAACCGTACTGCGGACCCATCGTTCAACAGTTTGTTCGGTGTTTTGGAAAATACAAAGACCGCAACATTTACATCCTCTACGACTGTGTCCAGACCCTGGCGGAACGGTTGGGGCCATTTATAGCCAACCCTGACTTGGTTAATCAGCTGATGCCGGCTTTGATTGAAAGATATAATGTTGTGTCAGACCAGTCACGGGAACTGTTCCCTCTCCTCGAATGTCTCTCTTACGTGTCACTGGCCCTGGGCCAATCTTTCACTCCCTACGCCCCTACTATCTTCCTACGATGTATTAACATTATCCACATGAACCTAGAGCAGAGCATCGCGTCCACCAGCGGCTCCGCTGTCGATCAGCCTGACAAGGACTTCCTCATCACAAGCCTCGACCTCCTGAGTGCTATTATTCAAGCCTTAGGAAGTGAGAAGTCAGCTGAACTGATAAAGACATCCCCGCAACCATTTTTCGAGCTCCTAGGTTTCTGCATGGAGGATCCTACTGACGAGGTTCGACAATCAGCGTATGCATTACTTGGAGATTCAGCCAAGTATATTTTCCCGCAGTTACAACAGTATATACCGACTATTCTTCCCATTCTATTGAAGCAGCTCGATATGGACAGCATTCTAGATGAGGAAATTGAAAGCGGATTTGGGGTCATTAACAATGCGTGCTGGTCTGCTGGTGAAATTGCCATGCAGCACTCCAAAGGCATGGAGCCTTGGCTGCCCGAGCTACTCCAGAGGTTTGTGGAGATAATGTCGAATCCTGGCGTGCCTAAGGGGCTCACTGAGAACGCGGCCATTGCTCTTGGACGGCTTGGCCTTGGTAATGCGGAGCGGCTTGCGCCTGCTCTACCAACCTTTGCCGACGAGTTTTTGAACGCCATGCAGGAAGTTGACCCAACGGAAGAGAAGGCTACGGCCTTCAAAGGCTTTAGTTTGATTGTTGGACAGAATCCTCAAGCTATTGAAAAAGTATTGTTAAACTTTTTCATTTCCATCGCTCGTTATCAGGACCTGAACTTGAAGAACCCGATCAAACAAGAGTTACACGATGTGTTCCAAAACGTGAGAATGCCTCCCCGTGGAAGGCCGTCTAATGGCTTGCTGACATAAATGACTAGGTTCTCAACGTTTATAAACAGATCATCCCACAGTTTAATGATTTCATTGGCCAGTTACAACCGCAGGACCAGCAGAGCCTCAAGGCCCACTACACGATATGAGAGCGAGGGTCTCTAGACACAAGATGCTTGATTGTTTAAATAGTTCACTGCGGGATATTGGAATTTTGATGATAGCGCTGGCCGCAGAAGGGGAGGAAAATACGGGAATACTGCATCTGCATCTCTAGAGAGTTAGTGGTGTGGTTGCGTGGTTTATGTGGCGCCAAAGACTCACGAGAAATCTGGAGGATGAATGTTAGGCAACACACGTGGATGGTTCACATGGCGCTCTGACGTTCAGGTAATCGGGAAGAGACAACGACGTCTCATGGAACAGGGGCATGCGAGGTGATTGCGAGAAAGAAAGAAAAAAAACCGAAACTGTACGCCTAGGCCTCTCGGGCTGCCAAAACAACTATACCATGATGTGATGCTGAAGGCTGAAAAGCAGTGATGACGGAGGAATAGGGAATGATGGGGTATTTGCGTTATGGGCGATTCATGATTTTATGAGGCTACTACTGCCCAGTTATAGATAGCATATTTTATTTAGCCGCGTCTGTGAAAGCAGAGTGGTATGGCCATTGCGTATGTACGCTTCTGGTGAGCCAAGATAACTTAGTTTAGAGCAAAAGAGCCATCCTGGACTGTTGTGTTTGGACAGGTGTTACCGATTTGGCAGCGTTCCTCAGTAGCCATTTTTACTTGACTAGCTATTAATATTAAGATGTAAGGATATTCACAGCAATGTGGTGTACATCGCGATTGGTTCGGTGTAATGCGCTTTTCGAGATTAATTGACAAGTGATAAATAAATAAGTCTATTTCCCTCTTTTGGTACTGCTTTATTCAACTTTTGATCTTTTCTCTTGAATCTCATCGGGTGAAGTAAGCCTCATGATGAGATTCTGTTATAGTGAGAGAAGTATAATATCCACCCTTGAATATCCCTCTCGCTGTCTAGAATATATGTATGTTTGATTGGAAGCAACTATATGCTTTGCTATATTAGTAATATTCCACGAATGAATTTAAGCTTGGTCATAGTTAATCATTATGCTCACGGCGCTAAGCCTTGGTTTTTGTTTTTCTTGAGCTTCGGAAAGTACACAACCACTTGCCTAGACTAGAGCTTATTGCAACCATCTGTCCTCGAAATTGTAGTTCTCTCTTGTATGGCTTGATGGATCGAGTGGTAGGCAGATGCTAGAATTCGACCGCTACACAGACGCTCAACGCTAGGTAATTCTACATAGTCCCTCATTCGTAGTATCTTCCTTTAATGCCTAAGATCCCATGATAGACGCTTCTATATTACCATTCGTTTCCAGATGCCTATCGTCTAAAGTAACGGTTTTTTATCAAAAGACCCGGGTGGCTGAGCAGATCCTCTAGCCTATGTGCTAGACGCCTTTTGAAAATACTTTTATTGCGGTGAAAGTGTGTCTAGAACTTTGAATCGTGTAGGTGCATCTCCTCTTTACTGACCTAGACACTTCGACGTTTCTATAGAGGGCTAGGAATATGATTTTCTTGAACTGAATAGAGATATCACGCTCGAAAAAAACAAACACATCAGAACTGCTTATATTCTATTTCATGATTTCTACTGTTCTATCCAAAGGTATGAGAAGGGAGATATAATGGCATACAGAGCCTACATATACGTGCTCCCAAATTCTCTATTTATCAAATTCGTTGGTAAAAATTTCCTCATCTGGTATGGTTTTCTACAGTTTTCTAGCTGTAGATCAATAAATAAATATATCAAGCAACTAAACACTTGACTCTACAATTTCTTGTAGTCCTGACTTCATTTATAGCCAAGACCTATATGAACGCTTCTTAGGGCCCTAATTACACATATCTAGTTCACGAATAGTCTGATTTGCAGGTAATTTCAATATTCCATACAACCCCATCAACTCGATATCAATGCCATTGTAGATCACAATAGCTTCATAATAACCCATCAAGCACCTATACCCCTTATTCCATCAACCACCAGGCTTAGCTATTTCCACACACTTCGGAATATACAAAGTGTCATATACGTATCTATACATTGTCGGGTCTTGGCTCCCCAAAAGCAGTGATATCAGCCTAACGCGTGAACTGCCACAACTGATACTATTAGTGTCAACTTTCGAAAAGACGATTCTTTCGCATCCAAGGAAATAGAGATGAGGGTGGAGGACTGTGTTCGGAAGCACATGTGATCGATAGGATAGGATATTTATAGTGTATTGAATATCATATATGTAGACTGTTTGTCAAGCAGCATGTGCCAAAGTCCAAGATACTCCCTCTCCATCTCTCAATTATGCCTCTCATGCTTTTTTAACCTCCACATCTCCCGAACCGTTATTCACAATAATACAATGACATTCAATCCATCCAAGCCACTGTATCTCTCAATCAAGTATAAAGGCCACACTACGATGCCAAAAATCTAATATACACCACATCAGATTAGACACACATCGTAAACACCAATTCAATACGGCAACTCAGCCATGTATCAATTTTTATACCAACATATAGAAAATCAATACATAATCTACACTACACCTCACCACTCTTCACTATCATACTAATCACCCCACCCCCCATCCCCACGCAGGCATTCACGCCAAGTTATTCTTAGCCCTACCCTACAGAAATTATATTAACAAGCACACCAGCCCACCTACATGCAAAATATGCAAACCCATGCATTCCATATACACCAAATTCTCCCTTCGGCTATAATAACTGCAGGACAAGGGAGCAAAGCGCACATTGATACCCTGTGCGGGTTATATCTGACGACTTTGGAGGGGGGTTAACGCAGGATATATATCATGTTGTGCTAGCAGTATAATTTACCCGAGAACTACGCACTTCAATAGCATCAACGATACATACGCAGTATACATAGGTATGTCTCGGAACGGCATGCAGCAAAAGAAAAGAAGAAGAAAAAAGAGCCGGACCCATTTTAGAGAGGATAAGGATGCGAATGATTAATTACTCTTGCCATAATAGTCATTTCTGGTGGTGAGATATCCGTACCAACGCATTTGGTCGGCTCGGTGAGCTTAGGAAACCTGTCACTCCCTCGAGCTAAACAACTGTTCTGCGAGAACTTTTGAAAATATTGCATTTACTTTATAGATTTAGCCTTGAAAGCTATTTTGGTTTTACGACAGGTCCTTATCTAACAGTCCATCTAGAACTTTCAACTCGTAGATTGAGTGAACAGCGAGAAACATCAACTACCCCCTAGTAATTGATCTCTCGGCCGAAACAAGAACAGAAAAAAAAAGAGGCCTCATTTCTCCCCTATTTAGAAAATTTGCATACCTAAACAAAAGGTAGGGGGAAAATGGAAAATTCAGGGACAGATTGACTGATGAGAGATGGAGAAAATGCTCCGTAAATTCCGCCAAGAACAACCCATGCTGTTTCAAACATCACAGAGCTTACCTACCCTGACCATACTCCATAACAACTGCTAGCAAAGTCACCGGATTGGGGTTCATCCACCCGTCGTGAAAAAGTGCAGAACTTCTCTTTTAGGGAGGCTGAGGCTGTCTAGGGGGCAGAATTGGCAGACCCGGCAGCAATACCGCCGTTCATTGTCCATTCTGGTCAGTATAGGCGTCTCTTTCCGGTGTAGAGCTAAACTGCCGCTATCAAAAGATGTCAATAGAAGCATTTTAAGAGACCTACCTTGCTTGGCATTGAAAACAAAAAAAATCTGTCAAGCAATATCAATATATATGCTATCAAATACATCATTGTGGAGTGGGAGCCAAACGGGAACAAGGCCATTGATACTCCATTCTCAAGCAATGTGTGACGTTTAGAACCTAGACCTGTGGCCATTATGGTAAAGTGCGAGCAGCATTTAAAAACCGCTTAGTCGACAAGAAATTGTTTTGTTTGGCGCGGTATGGACATCGGTCCGTTGCTCGGGTTTGTTGGATGGGGCGGGCGGGCTTGGCTCCGTCTAGTGAGGGCGGATTGGGGGGGGGGGAGACCCATGATCTAACGATGACGGGTTAATAGAAAAGACGTGGTGGGTTTAGAGATCTGCAACATGGTGCACCTTTGTGACATAGACGAAGTCCCTTTTGGGAAAACACGTCGGGTTGGCTTATGGTGGTGGTTGAATCGGCATTCGCCAATTCCGCTCCTGCATCCCTCGAGGACAGACCAGACATGCAATTCATCGATAGAAATAGATGATAAACAAGCATAGATGTGAATCTATCTTGAAGAGAAGAACTGCCCACCATCAATCATCCCATCCATGCGTCGAACCCGTTACACAGTCATGCCGGCAGCACAGCATGCTGTAGAAGTGCACACACTTCGTGAATCTTGTGGTGTGGACCGGCCTCTGCTGCTGGCTGGCTGGCTGGCTTTGAACAAATCATCGCCAAAACGACTTCTGCCAAAATAGCCGCAGCATGGCTCTCGGAAGTCCTGGGTCACATGGACAGGCCGGACCAGTCGGTTTCGCAAAATGGGTATATGCGGGCGACACTTGCACTGGAATTGTGTTAGGTCCGGTTTCTATATTTAGTCGCGACCCCCCAGTCACCGAAGGCAGTGTCGAAGATGGGGGCGTGAGCCAGTCACAGTGCAGAACTGGTCCCCTGGGCACGGAAACATGCAGAAGTTGGGCCCAAAACTTGAGAGAGCGTGGGAGAACATGTGAGTTTGAGGGAGGGACAGACCAGACACACACTCACTCACTCACTCACACAGGGTTGGATCGGGCCCGCGAGGCGAAGTGCGGAGGGTCGTCATTGCGTTTCGGCAATTTAGCCCAAACTAAGCCTAGGTTCTTTTCATCTCAGAGCTATGACGGTGTTTATGCTCTCTTCCCACTGGTGCGCGCTCCTGGAAGATGGTGGTGGTGATGGTGGTTTCGTGACCAGTGGTGGCCCTGCTGCTGTATGGTGTGAGCTGGTTGGCGTTGATGCCTCAAGATTTCACCCATTGGTTTTCTGATGCCATTTAGGTCATTGTGTGCGCTTCCGCCCTGGCACTGAGCCCTATTTTAGAAAAATATAGACTGGATCCACTGTCTGTCAGGTCTGCTCGATGTGTGACGACCCTGTCGGCAGTAGAAATCGTTCGTTTCTTCAACAACAACACATTGAAGTTTTTTTTCATTGGGTCCCAGATATCTATGAGCTTGCGTTGGGCATCACAGCAACTCGGCTGCTTGCAAACTCTTAACGACCCAAAGATCTTCATTGCCAGAGCATAATAAAACACCGGCAGCTGTTGGGTAGGGAACTGGATCACACTGCCGCCGATATGATGGATGGTCAGAGCAGTGTTGCGAAGGGCCGCGGCGGACAGTGCCCATCGCACGGCTGGCTAGAATTTCGGAGTAGACGAGATCCTTCTCAACACTCTTTTTATCGTTCTGACTGGTGACTGACTGACTGACTTGTGGGCACGCCATTATCGGACCGTCTGCAAGTGATCATCAACCAGCCTTTTTGCCTCTGCCTACAGGCTGGACTAGCTGGTTCGTTCGTTCACCTAGGTTTTGCCCCCCCGGAGGCTGTGGTGACTTTTGTCTGTCGCATCATCCAGCCATTTTGAGGTCTGATGATCAACGAGCTGGATCACGCACACAAAAAACTGATGTGCAGATTCGGCTCGTTCAACAGCATCAAAGCTGCAGGTCTACAAACATCGTCGACCCATCCATCATCCCACGACTATTGCGCGCAGATGGATGAACTACAGGCATGCCATCGTGCATTGCATCCATTACCCCACCAGACCAGTCCTGTGTTCAGACCAGACCAGACCAGACCAGACCATTCCAACACAAGCAAGTGCTGTGCTGCTGTGCCGTGCTGTGCATGAGCAACAGAAAACAAAAACTATCGAACGGTTGTGTTGTGCGAGCCATATAGCTCTGTATCATGTGGCTTATATCTCCTCCTCACCGCCGCTTCTACTCGTATAGAATTGCCAAGCGAGCTGAGATGTATTCCCTCGCGACGTTAGCAAACATGCCATGACTTTGGAAAGGTTGATACCGAATGCTAGGGTCGTCTCACTGGAGGATTCTATGGCCGACGATCTGTGAGCTTGTCGGTAGTGGTGCTTGAAAGTGCAGTGTTGGTTTACCACAAGGCGTCCCGTCTGTACGACCGAATGTTTCACAGCTGCAGAACGGCATTCCCATGATGCACATCTTCTAGCTCTTCAGTGACCCAAAATCTGATAAAGCCATCAATTAGTTGGCGATTTCGTTCACGCGGTAGAATTGGCTTTGAAGCCAAAAGAGCAAACAAAATCCACCCCCACCTGTCGACAAGCGCACACAGATTGAGGCTTAGCCCTCAGCATACATTGGTAGCTCGATGTGGGCAGTTTCTGCGCACTGTTCTTTTTTCTTCCTTCTTTTCTCATCGTCAGTATAGTAGTCACTTAACCGGCCAGAAATTACCTTCAGCCTAGCCGTTCCCAAGTTTGATTGGAACATCTTCCTTAGAGCAGCCGTCGGTGGAGAAGCCGTGCTAAATTTTGACATCTTCATCCGTATCTTCTAGGTTCTCCAGCGGCGAGAACGCAGTGAGGCTGGTAGAACTCTTCCAATGACAAAGATGAATTCGTTTTTTCCCAATTTTCTGTGCAACAATGTGCTACGCACAATAACCCATCATCTACTAGCCACGACGTCATGTCACATTTACGGCACGTGTCCGTGAGCTATGTTTAGCAACAGCTAGAATGAGAAGAAGAAGAAAAGATCCTACCATTCCTTTCCAGTTGTGCATAGAAGCGTAGAACCAGTAGAAGGATGCAACAGCGGCGCAAGAGTTTTGGAACTTTGACCCAATGTTTCCATGAAACGTTGCAGTATTGACAGGGCAAGCAGCATGGACACGTGCCCTGTGGCGAAGGGTCTCCTTAGGTCTCAACTAGTTGGCAAGCCCCCATTCATCTTTGCTGTTCCAGGCATATACTGCGTAGCATAGCCACACTTTGAGCCTGGTAAGCAACTGGCCGACGTCAATTCGCCGACACCTCAACTAGCGAAGCTGTCTCAGAGAGGTCATAAACATGACGCCTGCAATCCATGAGGCGTTTGACGACGGGCATATTTTGAACATTATTTGATGCGCTATGTACTTGAAAAATGGACACTACCATTATTGTGTGACGTTATAATAAGTAGCATATACCGGCCTTTTCCAATCTTGGATAGGTAGGTTTGGGGCACTGACTCAGTCAACCTGGCGAGACACAGCCATGCCGTTGACTAATACAAGCATAAAACGTAGCCTGCAAGGGTCTATTTAGGGGGGGGTTGTAATCGAGACAATCCTCGAATGGATTGCGGGCTCTCGCCAAGGGCCGAATGAATTTCCTCTTCGACAAGAGTCCAACCCGCAATGTTTCATCAGCGCGGCTGGGGGAAGCAAGTCTAGAGAGGACACCCAAGATCTGTATATCGTTTATCGGGTTTGCAATCTGAACCCCAACTAAGCCCTACGCAGCCGACGAGTATACACTCACTTGTTGACAAAGTTTCGAGCCCGAGATGTGTCTCAGCAGTCAGGAGGGAGCCTCCAGACGGCGAGGCTCCTTTCTGTCGGGTCTTGTAGGGCTGCACTAAACTTGACCCCTTGGCGTCTTCGGCAAGTCTCTTTATGTTGACACCGCAGCTCTCGGATGGTAAGGAGCGCTCGGTGCTGATGCATGGTTGCGTGCGAAATCCCATATCGAAGACATTAAGACATACATCGCAGGAATCACCAGCTTGCCACCGTAAGGCTGTTCATAGCCACTGGTGTTGTAAGGATAACAGCAGCTCCAACATATGGGATATGATCCCCCGAGACTCGCACCACATTACCATAAAGGGGTGACAGCCTTGAGCATCCCGTGGGCATTAGCAATCATGCCCTTTTTGTTTACCAATAGGAAGAACAGAATCCGAGTAGATAGATCGAATAAGACACTGAGACACTGTAGTTTCATGGGTGTGCAGGAAGTTGCTTTTGCGTAATGGCATAAAACGGTCAGCCAAGAGACTAAGAATTAGACAGCTAATTCTTTTGACGCTGTGGTACATGCCTAATTCAGCTGCTTAATAAGTAGTCCTTCGAAAAAAATACTGGAGGATTGAGGCTTTCTCATCTTCAACTGTGAACGTCTTAGTAGCGTGTTGTTGAGTTCAAAGCTAAGCCACCAACCGCTAAGATATCTTAGAAGCGTACGGGAAAAAAGTCTGCCAATAATAATGAGTTTTAACGTAAAATGTAACATTGCTTTCGTTTTTGATAAAAGAACTGCCAGCACGATGACATTCTACTCTCAAAGTGGTATGATTGTTTCACCGCTGTCAGGTCAATTTGTGGCTGGTGAAGCTGCTCGCACACCTAAAAGAGGTAAGCCAAGAAACAGGGGTTGCGCCAGCTTGGTAGTGCTGGTGCGGCTTCATGCGCCTAGATGCCCTTTTCGGACACGAGGTTTTGGAACGTATTTTTGGCTCTCATTTCGCTTGAAGCAGAGCTATGGCTTTTTATTCCTGAACGTGATGCGGAATAGAATAAACGGCGTCATTGAGGACACAAATGAGGCAAACCCCTGAAATCGACCCCGAGACTAAGACTCTAAAAGGGTTCACGGCCCGTTCGCGTGAGGCTAGGGTCTTGCTTGCACGACTCTATGAAGTGTACGCGGCAGCATGTTCTGTTAGATGATTTGCCAGCCTTGCGACCGTAACCATGACGACTGTCTTGCGACCATGCGATGAGCCAGCTATCGTGGTAGCACCACGGTGGTCGTATCAAGCTTGGACCTTAGACCGTCAGTGGGTTGGAGATTTCTCGCATCGTCGTTTGGTAGCTGGTGGATACTGACAGGATACTGACAGGAACGAGGTGGTGTTTGACGCTCGCCAATTAAACCCGCAATTTCAAGCTAAGACGTGTGGCGGTAGGTTCCTATTCAACACTGCTCAGAGTTTCGGATCAACTAATAACACCTGGTCTCCTATGGGGTGTATCGACTTTCTTTGGATCAGCGTTCTACCCAAGCCTTGTTATTATGTGGTGACTATATTTGCTACCTCCAGAATCCCAACGGGATACGTTAGCGGCGAATGCTGCTATCAGACTGGCAGGGAGTGATGTCTCACCCGTAAACTTGAATCCCCAGAGTGTCTAGAACTTCCGTAAGCGACGTAGAGTGCGGGCTGGCAGTATTAGGCATGACTCTACTATATCAGCGTGAGATGACATCGATGGTATTATTATAGGGTCGTCAACGCTGATTGCTTCCTATTTCGGCTCTGGGCAATTATCCGCGTTGGGACAATTTGAATCCAGCACATAGCCTTAACCAGGAAGCAGTGCGGTGCCATGGCTGGTAAGAGGGCTGACGAGGAGATGCTGTTAGAACTGTCATCGACTTGTCGATCAGGAACGCATGCAATGTGGTGAAACTAAGTGACTAGATGTGGATATGGCTCAGATGATGCGACAGGACCAGCCAACCAAAATCACTCTCGTACAAACAAATGACTAGCGACAAACGACCATAGAAGTGAATGACTTGCGGGCGGAATTTGGAGCTAACTAGGTCTCCTCGACGACTGTTAGCCCAAATGCACGAAGTGGTGATAACCCCAGTGAGGGCTCACATCGTCGTGGGAGCTTAGACCAATCTGGCATACCCTTGCCTCCTGGAAGTAGATGCCGATATCGTCCCTGCAAGCCCAGATGTCTACGTTCACGATCGACGTCTGACTTGGACTCCGTTTGAACTACCAGTAGTCCGCCTGCTAGAAGAGCTAATGTACAGACGTTTCAGCGTTCATTGGCCAAGTTTTGGTTCATGAGGGAGCAGCCCCCTGGGGAAGAGGTACATGGCTTCGGATAGAGGTTTTTATTCTCTACGCTCAGATGCGTTGCAATAGTTCATCTAAAGCTTATTAAAGCAAAACGTGCTGCTGGGTTCGATTCAGATAACTGACGTGTCCACGAGGATGGAGGAATAGGCGCTCTCTCTTTGGCGAAAACTCACCTCCATGGAGGTCTTCCAATGCACAGACCGTGCTTTCCGCTATTCCGGACACTGGGCGGACTAGGGTACCAGGGTATGCCTCTTTTTGTTCTCCCTCGCTATCCTTTGGATGTTGGGGGCGTCGTTGGACGACGTACGGACGGGTCTCTGCTATTAGGCTGCACCTTGCAGGGTCTCACAGAGACGGCCATTATGGCATGTAGACATCTATAGACATCCCGGTTGAGCATCTGTTGGCAGTCAAATGGGGTTTAGAGACGTTACCAGGACTGTGGTCAAGATTGCCGTTCAGACTGCCGTCACACTGGCCATACAACCGTGCGGTAGGTCCATGGAAGCAATTCTCTCGGGATGGCTACCCGGTCGAAGCTTCGCCTCAAGCTCGAATCGAATGGCTATCTTTCTTCGGGGCGCGCCGGGCAATAGTGGGCGGCTTGAAGACGGTGGCTTGCAGGGGAGAGAGTCTCAGGATTGGGGTCCAGTCTTGGCTGTGCACACTACCTGCAGGGCTAGGGCGTGCGAGTGAGTGCGAGTGAGGAGAGGGTCGTCGTCGATTCGAGCTCTCGAGGGTCGTCCGGGTCGCCCATTCGTTCAGTGGGTGGCTTCCGCTTTTGCTCGATGCTCAAAGTGCCTGGCCCTAACCCACTGCCCGAACTCTCCGCGACAAGGCTGTGTAGTCTATCCTAGTGGTTTGACTGTGTAGGAAGCCATGGCGGGCGAAGGTTTGGAGCTGTGGACCATGAGGGACTGTTTTTTTTTTTTTTTTTTTTTGGGTAGGTTGAGCCCGCTTGAGCTTTGGGTGACTAACGGGAACGGATTGTGCGAATCAAAGCATTTAATGCACATGATGCCATTATTCGCACTGTACATCTACCTCGCTGTTTGTTCAAGTTACCAGTACAGGGTAAATATCTCTATCTCGATCTCTCCTAACCCGCTATGTACCCATGTGCCAGGGACTACCTGGTGTAGGGACTCTTAGCCCTGAAACTTGACTTCCTTGATAGCAATTAATTGTTAGGTTACCTGGCAAGCCGTTGTGACGTTTATGAGAATTGTGAGCGGAGTTGCATTACACACTAGAGAACTGTGCTAATCCTGCGCCATTGACGGACCTGTCCGTTGGAACTATTGATGTGACGATGATGAAATCTTATCTTCATTGGGCCAGCAAATGGCTTCAGCCTATCGGCCAACCATCTCCTCAAGCCCTTCTTCCATCCGGCTGTTGGCCCTTAGCCAGATGTACCAGCGGCGTCATGAGAGTTGGTTACATCCCATCCGGTGGCCTTGGTAATAGGGCTGGGCCTGCGATCTTTCTCGGCGAGACCCAGGAGAGAGACACGAAGAAGCTCTAACTAAGAATCAGGGACCAGTCTGTGCTTCGTGCATGTACGATTCTGACAGGAACAGCCCTAGGAATCCTTCTGTGAAGGGCGAAGTTGAGGCATGCTTGGTTGTGGCTTTGAAATCACTGGCTGCGATGGGGGTGATCAGTCGGCAGCCATGCCAAAAGTACCGGCGGCTTGGGGGTTTGCTGCTGTTGGGGCTCGGTGTCTCAACGGCTTAACCCTCCCGAGGCGTCCATCGCTCACCGTCAGCAATAGTCGTTGAAAAGAGATGCAGCCCGAAGGTCAAAATATGCGGTACCGAGTGCATATTTGGTGATGAGGCGGGTGTCTATTAGAGCACTGCTAACAGGTACCTAGGTACTGTAAGAGGTCAGCTATTATTCTAGGTACCATGTATAGTACTGCCTCATTATGATGGGTGGTGTCTTTGTCGGCGCGCGTGCAGTGGATAGCCCCAGCAAGAAGATGGTGACATATTGATGCATTCATACAGATCTAATTGTCTGGCAGCACGTGGTTGTCGGGATGTAGCTGGGTAGTAGTAGTGGTAGTCTTGGGAATGGAGGTTGTCGATAGGATTGATTGCCAGCGCCATATTACTTATTACAGAGCAACTGTGTCCCGGCATCAGTCATCAGTGCCAACAGCAACTCCCGTCTTTACGCCATCAACCAAGGCAAGATATGTAGGGCAGCCCAGCGACGGGTTTGATAGGATATGGCCGAGAGGCGAACAGAGGAGAACTTTGTTCCACCTGGGATTCTTAGAGCTTAGCCCCAGCCCGAGTGGAGAGAGAGCCCTGGAGGTGTTTGGTTTGGTTCCATGACCCCCCACAACGGCGGCCAAACAGCAGGCTAGGTTCATTCCCAGGTAAGGTATAGGTAGGTGGGTAGCAGCCCTGGAGAGCCCAAACCGAACTCCCGCCGCTCCAGTGGTTATTTTTAATTCTTGTGAGCAAAAGAGCAGGCATCGTGCCATGTGCGTCATGCTTCTTCCTGCGGCTTGCGTCTAGTTTGGCCTTTTGATTCGATCCACCTGCCAAGCCACCTCGAAAGCAGTCACACACCCCAGCTAGCCATCCATCCAGCCAGTTACCATCGTGAGCAGCAACAGCAGCAGCAGCAAGCACCTAGCCCTTGCTTCGGTGTCGGCCTGATGCTTTGCAGCCGAGCGTCCGTCCGAATTTTTTTTTTTTTTTTTTTTTTTTGGGTGTGCTGCGAGCCATGTGGATGAAGGCATGTAGGGTACTGCTGTATGCTGGGCAATGTTGTCAACATGTAAGCAAATAAAAAAAATAGGGGATGACAATTATCAATCTGTGGCGGCGGCATTGATGATGCTGGTGTCGCGGTCCAACGGGTGTCCGACTTGTACTGGGCACAACGCCTCCAGTAGCCATCATCAGCGTCTTCTTCAGCAAGTGAGTGGTGCTACTGGTGCGAGTACCTACTCTGTACAGCAGCGGCCTTCGCTGGCTGCTGCACCACCACCACCAGCAACATGAATTGTACTTTGGCACCCGCCGCCGCCGCCGCACCTCCACTCCCCTCACAGTCACCGTAGCACACAGCACCACAGTGGCACCCCCTCCCAGAAGACCCCTACATCCCAGCCCAGGCGCGGAACCTGGTCCGCTGAGGGGGGTCCCTAACAAAACCGTCCTTCTACGGCACTAGCTCCTAGCGGCCTACGGCGGAGCACCAGGCTCTCGTTAGCACTGTCGCTACGCTGCTGCTGCTGCTCCTGCTGCTGCGTCGGTGAACAAGCAGCACCAGCACCCGACCCGAAGTATGGATGTACCTATACAGCGCAGCAAACAAAGCAGAAAAGGGCACAACCCAGGCGTGGGAACCGGCCGACGAGGACATGGTCAGGCCAAGCCCGCCAGACAGGCCAGGGTCCCCCCCCCTAAGCCTCCCCCCAAAGTCCTCAAGTTGGCGACCTGATGCACCACCCTCCAGGGCTTACCTGCAACAAGTCGCTGTGGTGAGAGTCAGTAAGTGAGTGTGTGCAGGTAGGTAGTCAGTCCATCCATCCATCCATCAGCACTGCTCTGCTATTTAACAATCCCCGGCCCCCCCCATCCCACATCCCATCTTACTTCCCCCCCCGGCTCAACATTCGCCTCCAAACAACTATCACCATAACGTTCGCTCCTCACATTCGCTTTCCTCTTTTCACCTCCCCCTTCCTCTCGCTCTTAGGAAGTCCTCGTTGACTCCTGTCGTTCGCTTTATCGGTTTCTCGCTTTGCTCATCTCTCCTCTCCAGCCGCCGTCTCCGCCTCCACTCACCATCCCACCACCTCGGCATCCGCCTGCATCCACATCTGCTCTCGAGTTGGAAATCATCGTGAGACAGGCTCAAATCTCGTCGAGGGAACTTTGGGGCTTCGAAACCAAGGCCTGCATTTGCCACAGCTTGTACCTGCCGCAAACATAAGCTCAAAAGTCGCCATAGATGTCTGTCTAATCAACATCTTGCATCTCTAATAACATACCACCACATTCGCTTCTACACAAAGAAAAGGAAAACCAAAAAAGAAAAATTTCAAAGCACTGAGGATTTTTGGATATCATTCCATCGTTTTCGGAGCTTCAGGAGGAAATCAAGAACCAGTACACACTATCGCTACTGTTCCAGGAGAAGAGAAACCCAGTCTTTCTAGCTATCTGAGACTAAAAGCCTGAGAAGACCGACTTCTCGGACAAAAACACCTTGCCGTAGCCCTCCGAATCGCTCCACGACGCTCGCTGTTCTGCCACAAGACCTAGTGTTTTGTGCGGCTTCGTTTCACGTATGTGCGGTTACAATCCATCTGCCCTTTGTGCTTCGTGGTCACCTCGTGCTCTTGTATGTGTATGCGTGTGCGTGTGCTAAACAGTTTTCCCTGAGCAGTTCTTTCGCTTCTCTACTACCCGGTATTTTAAATTTCAACAATGGCTGGCCCAGGCGGTGGTCCCCCTCGTCGCAGGTTAGTTTCTAGAATTTTTCCAAGATTTTCTTCTGGGACATAGAACTGATAGACTCGTGATAGCCACACCAAGTCTCGCAAGGGCTGTGACACCTGGTACGTCTACATCGAACGAAGTCTCCAATGATGGACAGAGAGAGACATGCTTCATTTGCCACGGTGATGCTAACCATAGCCTCAGCAAGCGTCGACACATCCGATGCGATGAAAACTTCCCTCAATGGTATGTATTGGGATTCTGTCATACGCGAATTATATTAGGAGTACAAGCTAACAAGTGCTCCTCGCAGCCGCAACTGCACCAAGCACAAGATCCGCTGTCCGTACAACGACGTGCAGGTGCCTGATGCCGGCCGCTCCACGACACCGGACAAGCCCGATCTCATGTGGACGCCTCAGATTGAGGCTGCCATTGGCGAGTGGCAGCGAACTGGCATGTTTCCCTTCCCGTCGCTCGGGGTCTACCCAGCACCAATGCCGCACATGTACTCCCTCGAGGACCTGAGGTTGATCTACCACGTTGCCGCCCTTTATCATCAGCTGGCGGCCATTGACGCCAACAATTTCACCTTGTGGACCCGTCATATACCTACGTAAGTGGAAAATACGATTTTGTCTTGGCCCTCAGTCACTGCTGCAAGACGGCCGTGCTTCGAGTACCACATTGTTCAACTAAGCTAACCTGGTCACCCCTCCCCCCTGGATAGTCTCCTCAGGATAGGCACAACCACGCCCTATGTCATGCACGCCTTGCTTGCGTTCTCTGCCATGCACATTGCCTTTCTCACCGACTGCCCTCTGGTCGGTAGCATGGCCTATGAACACAAAGGAGTGGCTTTGAGTGGTCTGCACGCGGCTATTGGCTCATTCTCTCGCGAGTCCTCTGATGCCATCCTGGCCGCATCTCTCGTCTTGTCATGGCAGGCCACAGATTGGTAAGTGATAGTCTTCTGCAGGTTGCCGCGCATGCAAAGGTCTCAATGGCTAACCGCATTCCACTATAGGCGCAGCTGGACCCAGCTTATGCAAGGAACCTCAACGGTACGTTTGTGATGAAGGATCTGAGGAAACCCGGTCAACTCTTGTATTGGCATTCGCTCAGTGCTGACATTCACCTAGGTCATCGATGCAATGGACTCCTGGAAACATGAATCCCAGTTTACTGATTTCATTGCCGAGAGTAGCACTTTCCCCACGGCACCTGCTTCTCCGGACCCGGAACACCGCTCTACGCAACCACGCAAGGAGGACATTGAAGCATACCAGAGGACTCTGGACCAGATTATCAAAGTTGAGGCTCACCTCAAGCACCACAAGGAGGAGACAACCCAAATCCAACATCTGATCAGCTTCCTCAAGGGCTCTCGCAAAATCAGCCCCACCTTGTCCATTGCTCAACAGTTTGAACGCCTGCAACCTCTGAGGACTTGGCTGTTTTGGATGCCTGTTGGCTATCTCCAGAACTACCACGGCTCTCCCAATTCTCTTGTCGTCATTGCCCACCTTTACACCGTGGCTCTTTTGATGGAACGACTCTTCCCCGAGATTGGTGCGGCGTACTTTGGCAGCCTGTCTATGAACCCTATTGAGGAGATTGCCCGACGTCTCATGTCAATCAATGTCTCCAGCACCCTCAAAGGCACTTTCCAAACCCCTCTCACCCTCATGGAGTTTCCCATTGACACGGTGAGCGAGTTCCGCTCCCGGATGGGTTGGGTCAGTCCTCAGCGGACCCCATCGTTCCCCCAGTTCCACCCTCCCAACTTCCATGTCAGCGAAGAGATGTCTATGGTTGCTACCACAGAGTCCTACCTGCCCTATGGGAATCCTGCCTTCAGCTACAGTGCCGAGGAGATGCCCATGCTCAACAACGCTGCGGCCCCTAGCGCCCATGGATCCGTTAGTCCGCTGGGCATTTCGTCGCCGTTCCCCAGCCAGCCGCAGTACTTGAACGTCCCATCTCCGTCTTTTGGGGGAGCCTATAGTCCGGCCTCGTCGACATTTGAGGGTTCCATTGCGTACAGCGACACAGAGGAATACGGTTCCTATGACATGCGAGGCTTCCATCCAGGCCAATCGCCCTTGTTCGAGGATGCGCATCGTAGCAACTACGGCGTCGGGTTCGTTACTCCCCAACAGCCTGTGTGGATCTAGGTATCTAGATAGTCAACCACATTGCGGCTTGAAACCCCGGCTCGAGGAAGCACAATCGGATTGACCAGTGGCACTCAGGAACTCCACGACACCAACATATCCACCGCCAGAGGATCCGTTGGCCATGGCATCATCATTCTCGGGATCCCCATCACCCTTCCTCTACCAGGACCCTCTGGGCATGCTTCCTCTCCCCGAGTCTCCGGTTCCCTCGAGCAGCCAACCGTATCCTCGACATGACCATTCTGCATTCGTTTCTTCCGGCCCTCATCCTGCTTCGACACTGTCCCAAGCCCCTCTGACCTTCAACTATACCGAACCCAAAGGCAAAGGCAAGGGCAAGGAACGAGCTAGTTGAATCCATGAGGATAGATGAGGGAGCTCCATAGACGGAGCCGTTTGGTATTTCGCAAACACGACGCATTCTGGATTCGTTGGATATTGCTGGGAATTTTGTTTTCTCTCTCCTCCTTTTCAGCCCGCACCTGATTTTTTCGACACAGACGCAGATGTACAACACTCCTTCACGTTCGCTACCACCGCTTTACGATGAACGGGCCGTGCTTTTCGACAGCCAAATCTGTCCGAAACAATTGCCCAACGACAATCCTTACTTCGAGTTGACCTCGACAAACAGTCCTTATAATATGATAATGCTATCGACTACTAATAATGTATTAATTAATACACCGCACTCCTTACGAATGATACCCTCCAACTTAATTCACAATCCTTCAGACAGAGATACCCAAATTTTGTACACTCCTTACGATATAATGATATGACGGAACATTGGGTCGGCATACACACATTCCTTACGGACACCCGGCGAACAATGCATCACACTGCATAGCGACTGTTTTTTTAGTGCTTTCAAGCACACATGCACATTTGAATAGAACTTGGGAATTGGGTGCAATTCGATTAGCAAGCATCGGAAATGGAGTTTTTGGCTTGTATTTTGTATTTGATTTTTTGTATTCAGCTTTTGTTTGTTGGAATTTGGACACGAGATGACAGGCACAAAAAGCCTATGAACAAAAACGATGGGACTAGATAAGAGGATTTGATTCAATGGGCGACGGGCGGTGGTGAGATGGAGCGTGTATGGTTGTTATCTTGTAATGATTATGGAGGAGGGATTCAAGCTTTTGCCACTTATGGACAGGCATCTTGACTGGGATTAATACTACTCGCTCGAACCGCCTAATTATCTGGTAGTCTTTTGCATTTATTTGTGAGGTGTGAAGTCGAACGTTACGTAATTGGTGTAAAACAGTTCGTCTGTGGCCCTTGGAGTCGCTGGTATCAGGTTTGGGATGTGTTGTAGATACTCGACGCAAACGTTTTCAAGATCTTTAGTGATTCTTTCTTATTATTTCCAAGGATATAGATTAAAGCTCTCATGAATTGGTGTTATATTGGTCCATGGATAATGGTCTCTTTAGCCTGTTCATGCATATGACCGACCACGCTTGTAACCATGACTTACGCTCTGAGATTTCTCATCACATACTTAACGTGATCTAACGTGACACTTGTTAACATTGAACTCTGACCCTAATACAATGCCCTAAATACTCTATCCTCTTTTAGATGAAGAAAAAAAAAATACGTCAATTCCCCCCCACTTTTCCAACCGAATCCCTTAGTTGCAGAGTGACACCTCAGCCGCCTTTTGACCCCTATTTTCCTTTTTCAAATGGCGCACGAAGGCGGCCAAAAACCGAACTCCGCAAGCGATTTCTCGACCGACTGACCGGCAACAATTACCCCGTTCAGACCCCAGACTAGTCTATTTAGGCTGCTTGCTGGTTGGGGCTGCTCCTAGGAGGGGGTTCGGCCTTGGTATATTTCTTTTTTAGGGCGTCTAGGAATACGAGAAATCTGAGCTCTGGGTGCAGGGGGTTAGGCTATTCTGGGCGGGCATGAGCTGGTTTTCTGTGTGGTGGCCGGCTATGGAGCGGATATTGATCTGCAGATGGGAGGATGGGTGTCAAAGAGGGTTTTTAGTTTGGGTGGCTTGCATTATTTTTTTTTGCTTTCGCCTTTGTGACTTGAGAGATGAGGGAGGGAGAGACGGAGGATGTGATGGATAACGGTGGCTGCTGGAGCGGTTAAGCGGGTTGAATACGAGAGGGATGGGCAGGAATGTTGTTAATTTTAGATGCTAAGGGGTCTATAGAGGAGATCTAATCGCAGCTTTGTCGGATTATACGCAAAAATTCGGTGGAAGCAGTTTTTCTTTTCTTTTCTTTTGACTGGTGATGATAGTTCTTGAGGAGTAAGTATTGAAGGGCTGGTTGTATTTCGCGGTGACAGCTCACTGTGGTATCAAGACTATGAGAGTATGGGCATATTTGCAATTGAAGTAAAGGTACATTACAATTCTACTGATTAGATTCCCATAAAGACGGCTAGAGCACACCGAGTCCCGGATATCCCAGTTTTTATAGATCAGTTGCTCTGACGCCTCCTCGACTAGCTACGGAAATATGATTTTATCGAACTAGGGAAGTCATTTGACTGAAGAAGAAGGAATACGAAGAGTACGTCTGTTCAGAGAGTTCATATTGCCAGGTTTGCAAGGCTTAGACACTGAGCGTTGGAAGATGTTTTCTGGAGTCGTAATGCAAAGCTCCACGAATTGATTCGAGGAGGCGCGAGTCTGTGACGTGAATTTCTGTTGCTACTGATCGACCAGAGAGAATAGCAACCATCTACTGATAAAGCTTAGATATCGGTTGAGCATTAGTACAAATAATTTAGATTGTTCTAATAGGAGAAGAGCATGCTCATGACTAGGGCGAAAGTCAGTGGATGTGGTCTGACGTGGTGGAATGTTGACTACCTCTAGACAGAAAGATTTGCATAGAGGAGCAGAGATATAATAATTTTATTCATCAAAGATAATGGATGATATCCAATTCCCCGTAAATATGAGTTTCTTTAAATCCCATATGTTATGCTTGGCTTAACATGCTCCGCCCTCTTGACGGCACGGTCTGTCATTGAAGTGTCAACACCTTTCGTATGCCATTGAACGGTTAAAAGGATATAACACCATTACTACGTTGAGATACTACCCCATCAAGTTGCCTCCATGTACTTGCACTCATTTCATCCAAGGCCGTTGTTTTCCTTACTCTACCAAGTCTAAAGTGATTCATCAGAACAAGCAGTGGGAGCCAAATTCAGGATGCTTATGGCTGCGTTCATGTTCGTCGCATTTACAAAATGGGCATGAAAGTTCAAGACACAATAGAAGCACGTTCCTCTTAGAATTTTCATTTTAGCATACATCTTAGGTGGCGAATAGCTCGCTGCGGATGCAGGCTCAAGATCATCTCTAGAACCCGGCGTCTATGGGCATGTTAGAGCGCGCACCTAGATTCAATACCCTACAGACTCTCCCCACTCTAACTATTATATTATGCGTAGGGTACGGGTGAAATTACCAACATGCAATAGAGCCTACTTGCTAACCTGGCTCAGCCTTATTTTACGAGGTTAATGCAAAGTGTCAGATGCGAGCAAGTACATGTGCTTGCTGTACATATTCCTTTAAATCCATGAGGTCAGATATTATCCTGACTGGAAACTCTGGAACAAATTGGCTTCTGGGATCACAATGTACCTCACCAAGGCTTCTATCATCATCCAAAACTTGTCAATTGTCGTCTCCTTTCAATTCTGATATGAAGAGAGGTGGCAACACGGTGTCCAAGTAAATATCACTGAATGAACTCACTTTCGCTTGTTCAATTTCACATCTGAATGGATGCTTCTCAAGGCTTATGAAGAAGTATAAATGTAAAATTTAGAATTGACAGGAGGAAAATAACTAAATATCAGTTCGAACTGATCTCTATTCACTCGCTATGTTGAGGAAAACGAGTATTGCATTCCTCTTTATATGTCTTCAGCTGATCCATCTTTTTCTGTACAAATGGCTCAAGCTCCGCACGCGCGTCCTCATCAAGCAACTCAATACCTGCACCCCCGTCGTGCAATGCAGCCCAGTAGACGGAGTCCAGCTCGAAGCTTTTCCTTGCTGCATAATTAAACCAAAATCGTCCAGACTTCCATGAGTCGCGCATCCGAGTAGATAGATGTGGCTGGGGAGGTTTATTTCTCTTGGACACTGACTCGCTTTCCACTTGTTCTAACGCTCGCAGGAACTGCTCCATCCTGGGCTGATAAAGGGCGCGGAACTCTTCTATACACCCGCGATCAAGCCACATTTCCGGACCAGACAATAGTAGCCACCAGGGCGGGTCGTATGTGAACTGTGCAGGCATAGCATTTGTAAACTCGAAATCGAGCACCGCAGTAATTTGAAGCGTATCTGGATCAACAAGCATGTTTGAAGGCCGTAGATCGTCACAGAAAGGTATGAAGGGTCCGGTGTCGTCAATGCAGTACTTTGGGATGAGCTGGGCGAAGCAGTGCCGGGCAATGAACCGCGCCTGAGCAATTTCCGGGTCATCTGCAATGTTGCGTTGGGTCCAGATGTGGGCCAGGTGTTCGTTGGCGACAGACTTGAAGTAGTCACTAGCATTATCAAAGGTTGAAGTGGGAAATTGATCCTCAGGGTAACCAGAGACAGTCGCCAATTCGTTCATGTTGTATGTCAGGGGCCTTCTGGTAACAGTCCACGCATCTAAGTCGGAATCTTTAGAAATGGCCCCAATCTGAGTGAAGTGGAGTTGAGAAAGCTGAAGCATGTAACCACCAATTTGATAGTAGACCTTGCTTAATGTCATGTCGTCGATATCTGAGTTTAGTACCATGTCCTCTTGATCGTTTTCAGTCGGTGTCATCAACACGTTTGACAGCAGTGTTCCCTCGACGTAATCCATAATGATAAACGGACCAAACTGATGTGGACTATCTGCGGTAAGGCCCCAGCTATGAACAAGAGGAACAGGAATCGTAGTATTTTGGCTGATATATTGCATTACTTGGACCTCATTTATCACCTTCTCGTCACGAAGAGATACAGCCGTGTGTCCTGGTTTGGGGAACCGAATAATGGCGTCTGGTCCTTCATCACTGAACCTGAATCGAAAGCTGAAGTTGAAAGAACCTTTAAGAAAGCCAACATACTCTGTAACTCTACCGCCTTTCCGGCGGCTAGCAACAAAGTTTGCCAATTCAATCTTGGCGTCAAAAACTTTGTCTAGCCACTCCCGGCACTCATCATCACCGTTAGTCTCCTCGATCTCGTCGAAATATGTTTTGAGCAAGGGTACTGTTTGCATGTTGATAAGGGATTCAAATTGGAAAGCGAAGGCGGATGTCAGAGAGAAAAAAAAGGAGGTTTAATGCCTCTCAAAAATTTCCGTAATATCACTATGAGAGACCCAGGATCTGCAATTGACAGCGGCAGTGTGTAGAACACCAAGGCATTCAGGATCACAGACGGATGAGTCGTGATATAAAAGGAAGAAGTACTCCGTGGAGCAGCACAGATCAATCCACCGCCACATGACCACTTGTGGACCCACAAGCGCCTAGGTCCGTTGGGCCTTGGTTGGTTTGTGGGCAGCGCCCACTCCACTATGGATCCCACCAAGGGTTAGCGTATACCGTAGGCGCCGGTGGGTGATTGCAAAACTTTGGACAGCCTATGTCTATCGGCGCCAAATTGTCCCCCCCCCCCCCCCAGTCATCCTGGGATGGATGTTAAGGGCTACAACTACATACATGGAGAGCTTACTACGGCACCAAGTCTCCTCTTCCCATTCTCAGTATCACGTATGCTCTTTATACAACGGCCAGAACACACACTTCGACATAACACCGAACCCCCTCCCAAGTGTCCATCATAAACGTTTCTGTGTCACCGTGGTGCATTGCCAGCGGACGAGACACTGCCGCGATAATTTAGATACAATAGCCTATTGAGCATGGTGGCACAGTTATACAGATCACAAAGCTGGCGAACACGTGGCCTTTATGTGCCTTGACGCGAATGTGGCCAAATTACGATATATTGAAAACAACATACTGGTTTGACTATGCCAAATGTATCTCCAATGAGTAAGATTTATTATAAAGAAACTGGCGAAGCAAGCACTCTCCCTACCCTTCCTTATAACGCGCAACAAAACATCGACGGACAAAATCCAGGACTGACAATCTATACCCAAGTGTTTACCTTCATGAGGTAGTGTTGTTTCTCCCCACATAGAAACCCTACTACACGGCCAATCTTTCGAGGACCTTTAGAAGGTGCCTGAGATTGAGTTCAGCATGTTAAGCAGTCGAGCCGCCACCACCACGGCCCCTGCGCTGTTGAGAACTCTGTCCCGCCCTTCTCATCGCCTCATCCATCTCCCGCTTCTTTCTAGCCTCCTCGCGCTTACGCTGAGATTCCTTGGCTGCCCTGCGCATACGCTCTTCCTCCTCAGAGGTAGGGACTTTGATGAAACCGCCACTATCGGTCATGTTGTCGACTTGGTTGGCGAGAAAGAATTGACTGGATGAAAATTGACTGGCTAAGAATTAGCAGTTGGCCAGAAACAAATCCAAATGTCAAGGGCTAGCCTAACCTGTCGTCTCACTGTTTGAATGAATAGAAAGAAATGATGCTGAATGTCTGCTTCGAGATTTTGCCAGGAACAGGGAGAATGGGTCGTACTTATATACACCAGGAGGCAGCCCAATGTTATCCAGGTGAGTTACCAAAAGGGAATTTACGGAACTGCCTACGTTTCATGAGCCGCCTTGCACTAAGAGCTTTTCTGCCTACAATTTGTGGCGAAATAGATATCAGTTAACATAGGCGCCGTGAATGAATCAATTCTGCCTCAAGCTTGGCGCCAACGTGCTGCTCCGGTTATCTTCGCCAACCAACACTTCTAGTAGATAGGCAACCATCACATTACCCCTCTCTCTTCTATGAGCCGTCCAACAGGCTTCGCAACAGGACCTGCTGACTTCTTGAGATCGTGGCTAAGCTGTGATCATGGGAGGGCAGGTTGCGAGGCCCAGACAACACCTAACACGATATCTCGCCAGCCAACCATTCACAAGCTGAGGATAAAAATACAGTAGTTGCATTGTTCTGACCAGAGGTGGTCTACATGGCCATTCACCATGACCTAATGGCCGAAAATGGCCCGATTTTGGAGGTGATATCTCCTTCAAATAACGTTCAACGGGCGAATCGTCACCGTAAAGATATCTCGACTGGACACCTCAGGACGTCCAGCCATACTTGTGCTCCTCCTTCAGGTTCTCCTACTGGCTCACCGATCTCTAAAAATATGCATGTTGGTTTCAGGAACATCACAGGCTTTCTCTTCCAGTGAGTTCCATCGAACTGAGCGGCTAACGGTCGGCTGTCAGATAATTGGTAGAAGAGATCACAAGGTTTAAATCCCGACCATGGTATGCCTGGCCACAGCGCGGAGGCCACCAACAGAAATCAGTCTCGCGGTTAATATTGTAAGGGATGAAGCATCCTCGTCAAGTAGAGTACGATTAGCACGACCAACATGGATCATATAGATAACCTACCTGTAGGCATAAAGCTCAACCAAATGCCACAATAGTGAAATCCTGGCGAAAAAAAGTAGTGTAAACGCCCGCCCACTCTCTGCCAAGACCAACAAAAGTGGCGGCATCCCCACGATTTAGTGGCTCAGGCAGCGCTTTCGGTGGAAGCGTCGCATTTACTACTGGTCACCATCACCATCCCACTAACCGAAACTACGCCCCTTCTTGAGACAACTCCTCCAATCCCTCTGATTCTGTTGTTGGTCCTAACAGTATTCACGGATGCAAGGCCTCAATGTCATCCTAGCACAAGACAGCCCCTTCTATAGTTCGTCAATAATTAGCCATATTTACTAGTATGAATAATACGTCCTTCGTCGTCGATGCTATCCATACATCCACCACCGAGGTCACAAAAATAGCGAGCAGACTACATATATAATTCACTCTCAGCGCCCGCATCTGCATTATCGATCCTGATTGAACCTCATATTATCTTTCAAGTAAAATAATGTCTTCTCCAGAGCTGTGCGAGAACGAGCGGCGAATCCACAACGAGAAGCCAGATCTCATACCCAACATCTCGAATAGCCATCTCGAGGGTCCTACTACTTCTAAGAGGACTCACGGTGCTTTCCCCCGGATAATCAGACAATACAATGACCACCGCCTGGGGTAGGTGATCAAAGGACCCTCAGTCTCTTGTTTCTACTTCTCTCAAGCTAATTCCTCTAAACGACCAGCGTGATAACTATTTTACTAATAGTAGAATCGGCTTACTACCTCTGTTTGCGCTCACACTGCAGCCCGGATAATTGCCAATCGTAACGGGAAGCCTTCTGGATTATCCTCGTCATTACTTGGGTGGCGGCGGGAGAGTACGTTCGTCGGCGCATGTAAGATATAATCTGGCATGCTTCCACCATAAACATTCTATGTTGAGACTTCGGTATGATGCGGTTGTTCGCTTAGTCTTGGGATGTTGCGAGCTCGAGTCAATCAATGCAGCACTTGGGTATTAACTGTAAGCAGGCTTCGTGTCTTATATATAGATATATATATCAGTTGAAAATGCCCAAAACTATCTGATGAATTTACTCTACAGACTCCTGTTGATACAGTTGCCGACCACTCCAAAACTATGCAGCGATCACAGCTGTGCTTGCGCGTAGCCAACTCTCTACATTGCTTCTAGATATTCCAGAGCAGCAATTAAAGCCTACAACTGTAAACACGACTTCAAGTTAGACCAGCAGCGCTCTATCCATGCTTTCTTTCATTCTCCTCTGTTCAGATCTATGAAGTCACCACTACACTAATAATGCATCCCCCTCCCCCCCCAGACTAGATTGTGAAACAAACCACATAAGTCCATCCCCCTCTGTTCCTATCAGCCGTTGGCCCTAACAGCCAACAAGCAAATGCCCCTCCAAAAGCGATGTCACCGTAGCAAAAGCAACATAAATCAGCCAGCGCCGTTCCTCCGTGTCAACTTCGTCCCGATCCCTAAGTACTTATATCGAACTCGCCAAAGCCAATACATCACCCGCCAGATATAACCTACGACGCTCCTCCTTTTAACTAGATTTGCGATACTATAGAAACAAGAAGCATGTCATCAGAACAACTAGAAAAAGGGCAAGCCACCAACGAGAAATCACAATCCCCTAATCGACGATACCACCGTCTCCCCAAATGACTCTAACACCTCTGTACCCGAGGTCTCTACGAATACAACCACCAGACGACGCAATGGTCTCATCTACTGGCTGCCTTATTTTTCAATAACCTGACAACCATGTAAGAAAGCCTAGTGTCCCCATCTCTATCATTCAATAACATGCCCCCCTCCCCACAATCAGCGCCTTCTTCTTATCCTCGCGGATCTTCTCACAAAGAATCTGTACCTGGCTCAGCACTTCAAGTTTCTGCAAGGACGAGTGGCCACCTATAGAACAAAGTATCATGATTCTTCTCGTCGCAGCCCACTTTGCCGCAGCACAGTATATTCGAGGGATGGGCCAAGAGGCATCCAAGACAGTACATATATACCGTAGTTTTAGTAACGGCACTGTCGAAATTGTATGAAGTTTACTTTGTTTAGTTTAGTTTACATTAATATGATAATTTGGAATCCGTCAAGTTGGATGCCTTAGGGAGGACTCTGTTCCTAGTGAGCCTCTCAACACACACGTGCTGCATGTAAAAGGCCTTTGGAGATCATTTCACTATTGTGTATCTAGGTATTTTCCCCCGGTTATTCTTGAAAGCTTGTCTTATTTTGGATACGTCCATTCAAACCAAGGCCATTCTCACAGCTAACTGAATAAATCGACCCTAAGCCTAGAAGAGACAGACCATTCGACTAGAGCTTGGAGAGCACATCGCTTAAACACACCCCAAGCCAACCCATCTTACGAGAACGAATTATAGGCATCAATCCAGAGAACAAATACAGTCTTGCAAGAGCGAGAACTTTAGCTTTCCATGGTATCATGTCCTACTCATTTAATCTTCCACGGCCTCCCCCAAAAAAGAGCCGTATTCTAACAAACCCGAAACAAAAAAAAACAAAAAAAAAAGAAGACACTAGTAGAGGCGTGACCACGCGGCTGTTGGTGGATTTCCCAATGCTATACAAACTCCCAGGCGCCTGTGCAGTTAATATGTAACGAAAACAACAACAAAAAAAGGACAGTGTCTGCTTAGTGCTCAAATCATCCCATGTACGGACTCTCAGCGTTCAAAATAACCTCTCCAGTTCCCCAACCCTCGCTTTTTCCATCACCGGACTCCTATTCTTGTGAATTTATTGCGTGCCTAGTTTAAAAATGCAAAAAAGGGCTTTTCATGCTGTAGCCTCGTTGACTGTCGTTTCATGAATTCATCTGTCAGCTTGACTTGGTCCAAAGTCTGAGACCTCTGATGAGGCCGCCCAGCCTCAGCTTGAGTTGGAGGAGGCGCTAGCTGAAGATTCTGCGTCTGAGTCTCTATCCGACTCCCCGTCTGACTCCCTGTCTGACCCCCCATTAGAATCCTCAGGACCCAAATAGTGCTCTCGCTCAGGGGTAGCCCTCCCTGCTCCCTGTAATATCGCATCACTGTAGCTCGGGGCAGGGCCATCGGGAATTGGAGTTCGCCTCCGTGGCGATGCCGTCAAGGTAGCTGACGACGTGCCTCGACTTCTGTTCATAACTCGGATTAAAGGAGTATTCTCCTCTTCGCTATCGGTGCTATACCGGCGTCTGCGGGCGTCGGTATCCGAGTGTGTCGGGCTGGCATAGTCTGGCGGAGGGTTGGTGGCGTCCTCGAGATGGAGATGAAGGGGGTTCTCATCAAAGTGCTCCTCATGAGGATTTTCGGCGCTGCTGCTAGCCTCACCGGTCTCTTCTGTAGGCACGAGCTGGGCAAGAGATATGTCTGTCGGACTTCTAACCGGGCCAGGACTAGTCGGGGGAAGCACCCTAAAGCCTCCGCTTCGAGATCGCCCGTGCTGGGAGTTGAAATTATTTTCAACAGGTCGAACATTGTATGTAGATGCAACAACCGAGTGGCTCTGTGCTCGAGCTCGTGCGGGCTGGAATCCGTCCTTGTTGCCAGTCTCCAAAAGGATACTGCCCTGTTCAGAACCATACGGAGGAGGTGGGGCCAGACTGCCCGTCACTGGAGCAAGTCCCCATTTCTTGACGTTGGCCTCGATGAAGACGAAGCCTGATTGACCAAAGTTGACGTGGACTGTGGCGGGGCCGTTGGCTCCGATGGTAGGGAAGAAGTTTTGAGACTTGAGGCCGTGGACCACTTCTTCGAGCTTCTTGCCATTCCGGGTGAAGAAGATGGCACCGGTTCGGGGTCGATAGCCGATGCCAACGACATCGCCTTGGACAATCTGAGGGCCGTAAGGAGTTCGGCTGAATGGCTGGTTGTAGTGCCGTGAGCCATTAGAATGGTATGCGACGGAATACTTGTGATAGCCTGCGACAGAATTAGAATTGAAAACAGCTGCCTGGTTTAGTTTAGTGGGCTATAGGTATTTACCAGGTAGTCTGAAAAGCGGATACGGTTTTGTAGCCATGCCGATGGCTAACAGAGTATTCTCGGGCTTCTCGTACACCTTGGCCTCCCAGTAGTAAACGTCGTTTTGCTTTGGGACGGGAAGGTTGCTCATGACAGTGCACTCGGAGTCGAAGAATTCAATCTCGGTTCGGCCTTCGACAAAGCAGTTGGCAATTTCCAACTCGGGCTCAAACTCCCAGGCCGAAACGCCCTTTTCTTGGATGGCGAGGTACTGTGAAAGTGAAATATCAGTCTGCGCAGACTCTGGAGGGTTGGCGGCAATGTAAGCTAAGCATGTGTCAGTATCGCTGATCAAATGAAATGCCTAAATGAAGGCAGAGAAGAAAGAGGGAGAAAAGTACCTTTTGCCCTCAGGTATTCCGTCCTTGACATCTCGTCCATGTTCTCAAGAGCCTCCGCTTCCTCCCTCGCAAATGCCTGCTCGTCATCATATTCACCCGGGCGACCGATGCGATCGAGAATGATGCGCCCTGATCCAGCACAGCCCGAAGCCCAGAAAATGAAGACGACGAGGAAGATGAGAACGATGGAGCCAAATGATGATACAAGACCAATGATGACGCCAGTCAGGGCGGAGGACCCCGTTGATGTTGAGACAGTCATGGTGACGGGCGTCCGCGATGCGGGTTTGATGAAAGATGCAGTAGCGTGAGGAACTGGTTGGGACTCACGCCCGCTCGTCGCGGGGAAGAGTTGGGGGTGTTCGTCGTCGTCGTCGCCGTCGAAAGGACGAGAGGGCGTCACCGCCCCGGCTATCGCTACCTTTTGCAATGCGTGATGCAGTGGCGATGCGTGGAGCGGGGAGGGGAGTTTCTTGTTAGAATAGGCTTAAAATCTCGAGGGGCCAAATTATCTCGAAATGTAGCCTTTCGGATGTTGAGGTACAAATTCGCCGTCGTCGATGTCGCAGTTCTGATGAATAATAATGGCTGCGAGACTCCGGAGGTGCCGTTGCGGGTATGGAGGAGAGAAAGCCAGCGTTGGTTGGCGGATCCGAGTCGAGTCAAAGCCGAGTCGAATTTGCTTCGCCACTAAAAGCTGCGTTGTACCTGAGGATGCGATAAGAGGGCGCGCGTGTGTACCTCACTCAAGTCTCTTTTGCAGCAACAAAAAAAAACCACAAATGCGAATATGACTCGTCGTGGTCGTGGTCGAGGCGGTATCGAAGGGTTTGGTTTGTTGGCAGAAGCAGCAGCAGCAGGGCTTCAGTGTTGGTTCCCCCTCGTTCGTTTGCCAACGTACGTACGTAAGACGAGACGACCCAACCAGAAAGGATTCCCGCAGGGGTGCGAGACTCGGGGACAAGTCCCAACTCCGCTGGTCGAAGGATACGAAGAAAGCAGAGGCAGCGAGATGGAGAAGGCGTCGATACCAGCGCACGCAAAGGAAAGCACTCGCAAGCGAAGAATAGAGTGAAGAAAAGGACTGTAGGGGGGAATAGTCGCAGGCACGAGAGGTTGAAGCAGAAGATGGGGATGTAAAAGAGAAGGGGTACAGTGGTTTCGATGGATGGATGGATGGATGGATGATGCGACGGGTCAATCAGGTCCGTCACGCAACGTCTGGAACGAGAGGCTGGTTGGAGGAGCAGCCAGACAGATAGGTAGCCTGGCCCAGCACAGGTTAATAATAGAGAGAGTGTGTGGAGGAGAGCGAGGTGGAGATGAATGGAATGTCCAGATAGGCTCTCCTCACTACAAGGCAGCATCCTGAGACACCCGATAGCACACTGCGCCAGGCTCTACGCCAGGCGCTCCAGCTTACCGCCGCAGGATCATCAGGGCTTCCAGGGCGGTCCCTCTCAGCCCACTACAGCGGGTTATTCAGGGAGGAGGCGCTCAGACGCTCCCCAGGAAAGGTACCGAGTACTTAGCAGCCTGACTGGCTACGATAAAATTTACTACTGCAGAACACTCATATGCGCTATCACGCTGGTCACCTGGCACAGGTACCTACACCCACCTAACATTAACCCTCCCCTCCCCCTCCGGTCCCTGACGACGACGAGTGTGACGCAATATGTGTGGCATCAGCTGGGCTTAATAATAAGCTCATCCATCATCACACACATATACATACATTGGATGCATCTGTTGTGATGCGAGGAATCAGGCACATAAAGGCCAAATCAAACACCAAGCCCACCATCTCCAGCTGCGTAACGCTCAGTGGATTTTGGAGCGAGTCAGCCGATGTACGGATATTTGCTGACGCTTTCTAGATGCTGGGCAACAGAATGAGCTTATCACAAGCAGCTGATCAGCTACCGTAGATAGATAAGCGATTTTGGGGGCTAGTACGCATCACATCAAGCTACCTCATATTATAGGTCGCACGCATGTCAACTTTAATTTCAAAATCATTAAAGCCATGCGATCAAAGAACGGTAAGTAGGCACGTGTATCCGTTCAATATGGCCAGTCCCGTGCCTACCTAGGCATCCATGGATAATAAATAACAACGGAGTTACTATATTCTTGGGCACTACCACCGACCCGGCTTTGACCAACACAGCGCATGCCTATTAAAAACTATAGACGATATTGATATGCATTGCTCTTAAAATACACGTCTAACATACGTTGATAGAATAGTCGCCAGGCTTTCTACATGTATCCAATGCATAAAGCGATGCGGTGGAAGGATTCATCCATAGGTGGCTACTTGATTGCTACATAGCACAACAGCTGCTGCAACCGCTAAGCCGCCAGGAGCTCACTACCCGAGAGCGAACGCCCTATAACTAAGGGGATTAATATTGGCTAATGAGAAATAAATCCATCGATGCCTCCTCAAAAACCAGGTCATTTGAAAGAGTATCTCTTGACTTGGTAAATATAAAGAAAACAAGGCCATATTAAACGAATAGAACAATGGGGGAAATTCCTTTTTATTTTATTTTATTTTATTCTTATTTTACAGGGTAGGCGATATACAGATCTAATGGAGTGTCTTGAGCCGTATACATAGAACCCAACCATGATATATAAGCCTCATCCAGGCTCTTCATATTACGATTAGCGGGAATCCCTTGACATGCTTCGTCATCTCAACTAAATTCTTCCAGGTCCAGTGAAGAGATAAGAATAAGGTATATGTATATTTACCTCTTCGGTCTAAACAATGAAATCGGGGCGCACAACTTCTTCTACTTGTTGTTTTAGCCACTCTAGATGAGACAATTCTAAAATGATAGACTGAACCGTAAATGATACTCAAAGGAAAGACACCTCATAATTGTTATAGCTGTTTATTTTACGACTGGCCTGGGCCTTCTCCGTTATATTGTACCGTCAGATTGGGAATTCCGTCCCCCAACACCCACATTATTAACTATCGCAGGCGTAGCACTATACAAGCCATGTCTATGGTGTATCAGGAAAAGAACTTTGCAGGAAATATTATGTGATGAATCACGGTTGAGCGCTCGAACGTGAGCAGTGTGTGGGTCATCGTCGGATACGGCCGCGAGGTCAATGCCCATCCGGGGAATATTCCGGCAATCCCACCATGCGAGTTGCGCGTCATTTCAGGCAATATTAGATTTGGTCTGGAGGCATCAAGTTTCAGGGGGAAAGGAGGACCTTCGGAATTCTTAGTAACATTTAATACTGATATGATAGCTGAGCGAGATAGGCTTCGACGATTGACCCCGAATCGTCTCTTGGATCATCGTTTAGATACGCAGTGCCTCCTCAGGTGGGTCAGCAAACTACCTAGTCCTTGGGGGAGAGAAACTAAATCGATTTCATCTCAGTCTAATTGATATCATCCAGCGATTTATCAAGAGAGGGTCCTCTACCACTGGGTCTGGAATCCTACGAGTTGTCCTAGATGAAATTGGTCGATAGCCATGAGCAGAAGTTGGTGAAGAGATTCTTTACTCCTATTCGATTGTTGGCCAAGGCTGGGACATCGCCTTTGTGAATGACGATATTTAGTAGAGTTATGTCAATAACTATGATCATGGGGGTTCTATCAGCTTAGTTCTATATGCTAACATCAACCTTTCCCCGTCAACTTCAAACAGCGTCTTGTGGCATGCATGCCGAGCTACGATTACTCTTTCGCAGTCACTGGAGTGTCTGGCTCAAATGTCAACGAGCGATCCGTCAATCGAAACCCCTTGTTCACTTACTATAACTGAAGGATAGGTAAGACGCACTGCCTTTGGTGGAGCTCTCGTAAGGAAGTTGGCTGGAGGGAAACTTGGGTGAATTGGGGCAACCTCGAAGCGGCGTAGCTAGCATGGTTGAGGTTGTAGATAGCTATAGAGACAGTATTTCTAAAGAAGAACAAAACAAGCGTAGGTAGGCAGGTATAGAAAACATGTTCGTCCTTTTTAATAGCAGCGTCTTCCCATATGCTAGGCTTCTTCCCTCTTTCGTTGCCCACCTAACCCTATCGTGAATCGCGACACTCCCTAGCTTTCTAAGAATTTCCTTATTCCCTGTATTCACTACCCAAACAATTAAATAATTAAAGATATCGATTTAATTATTTATTAAAACCCAATCCTCTCCCATATTTACCCGCCCTCTATTCGTTTCAGCTCTACCATAACCTGTACACAGCTCAAGTTTCAGACATGCGACACCGTCTCATCTCATGTCAATCACCCGACATTCATTCGCCTCTGATTAGCGAAGACGCCACTCCAATTTTTGAAGTGCTAAGCTCTGAAGCTACAAAGCAGAAGTTATTGGACTGTTAGATTTTACTTATAGTCCGGGCTTCAAGAGAGAAAAAAAGGGGCAATCGTGCTCTAAACTACCTTCTATGTAGGATGTTTGTTTTCAGCGTTCATATAATTTTAAATTCGGTAGCGCTGCTAGTCTTGAGCACCTGCTTCTAAGGTACCTAGATATCGGTGATGTTATATGGTGGACATTAATAGTGTTGGCTATTAATTCATGGGGCAGCTATTGAAATCGTATATATATGGTCGGATCTATCACAATGAAGTGTATGTAGATAAAATGTAAGTGGTGGCATAAGAAGGCCACATGTACCATATGTCATACTTATCTTGGTCAAGCTATTAATTGCTCGGTAGATAAGGTACCTTCCATGACCAATTTCATCTCTGAATGCGTTTTTGGTATCACCTATAATACTACACACAACACCAACTACACGTACATTTCTCATGGTCCATCAAGCTGGATGAAAATGATAGACAGCCCTATCAGCCATCATTTAACATCAACGTAGTTCCAAAGCTATAGCATCAAATCTCCGTCTTCATTGTATTTAAACTGATACTTGATTCATCGTAGCTACATTGCCGTCAAGCTATTCTACATACATACATAATCCTCATTTACTCAAATGATTGTCCACTTTGCTAAAGGGAAATAACCCATCCATCCAACAAAATAACTATGCATCCTAGCAACCCATATTCACGTAAAGAACAAGAGCAACAACAAAAGGAAACCAACTTAGATATCCCCCCAGTTGACACTATCACCTCAACCGCATCAACAACCCTCACCATTCTCTTCACAAATCTCCATCCTCGGTATTCCCTCTCCTATAGCCACTCTTAGTCCTCCTCGCCCTCCTCTCCTCCCTCTCCCTCCTCCGCTGCTCCCTCAGCTCCGGCATCGGGTGATGATAGCTCTTGGTCCCCAAGTCGCTTCCTGTGCCATCAATCGTGCTCCCACCAACCGAGCTCTCACCCACCGTCGTAGAACCACCACCACTTCCCGACAACAAACTCTCACTAAGCTCACTGTTCGTCACACCGCCTCCCGAACGTTGGAACGAAAAGTCCCGTCGGGAAATCTTGTCCTCCTGGCGGGACCGTCTCGCCTCGGCGCGCACCCTCTCCGATTCCCGCGTGGCATTACGGTCAGCAGTGGAGTAGACCTTGCGGATGCCGCCGCCACTCTTGGCTACCGGAGGTGCTGAGGGTACTTTAGTCGGTGTAGAAGTCGGGGTGCTCTGGCGGTTAGACAGCAGATCAGACGAGGTGCCCACAGACGATTCAGTAGGGTTCGTAGATCCATCCCAGTTGGAGCCTTCGGATTCCTTGTTGATGCCTCCAACACGAGCAGGGCGTTCATGGCGGTACTTGCGCAGAAACTGCTTGGCTTCCTTCTCGGCCGTCTCATCCATAACACCCTCATGCTCATACGGCTTCTTCTTATTCTTTTGGTCCTCCTTCTCGCCACGGCGTTTCTTGCGCTCAGCTTCCCTCTTCTCCTGCTTCTTCTTGCGCTTCTCACGAGCAAAGATGTCACTCGCTCCCGCGGTAATGCCACTTAGAGCCGTGCCATCCGTAACCGTGGTTCTGCCATCATCGTCGTCATACTGCTTGTATACACTACCACCACCGAGATTAGTCGTCGGGGTAGCTCCAGAAAGAAGTGTGCCGTTGGGTCCTCTGCGGCGCAGGACCGTAGACTTGTAGTCCTCCCAGTCGTTGTTCTTGAAGTGGAAACCACCGTTCTTGGCCCAGAAGAAGAACCAGATACCAGTGGCAACAAAGGCCACGCCAATCAAAGCAAACAGGAAAAAGAAGCCTGCGTTCTTGATATCGTGGGGATCTAGCACGCCTTGGGACGGATCGACAGTTCGGGTCGACTGGCGTGCGAAGAGACGGGCTGCCTCGGCAAGGGGCCCGTCTGCAGAACGGCCAACGACAAAGGCATCGGTGTCGATGGTCTCCAGAGTCGAGGAGCTTCTGGTGGTCACCAGAGTTGGCGCCATGGTTGCGTTTTTGGAATGTCCTTGATGGAATGTATGTGTCTCTCCTGTAATTGAAAAGACGGGGTAGACAGAAAGGCTACCAGCCTCAGCTGGAACGACACTGGACTAGCCGCTAAAGGTTCAAGAGACGTTGAATACACACACGTCCTTGATGAAATAGTAGAGAGGAGTTTCCACTAACTCTTTAAAAAAGCGTTAAGCGGAAATCGTCAGTCGTCAATCGTGAAGAGATGAGGTTTGCAGAAGCAGAGAACAAAGCTAGTGAGGACAGGAAATGCGAGTGCTTTGGTAGCGTGCACGCTTTGGCTGATAGTGACCAGGCTTGTTCCCACAGAAACCACCAAAATTGCCGTGGCTGGGATGACCAGGTCAGTGCAACCAGGTCGGTGTGCGTACTGTGGTCAAATACTTCGATTCAACAGCGGTTCGCCGAGAATTTTCTTACAAAATCCTATCATGCAGTGCAAGACTGCAACTAATTTGTTTCTAAAAGACGCTCATAAAAGATCCCCTTTATCTTGATGCCTTTCCATCTTCTTCGTTATGTCCTCTAGCAAGCTCCAACCTCCTCGCAAAACCATTCAATAAGATGACGCAAAGAGTAAACAATCTCACTGCTGACCCAGCAACGCCCCGCCATTTTAGCCAACCAATCCCACCTCACCACGCACTTTGCACACCACCACCATAATGACTAAGACGACGCCTTCATCCACTCAACCGCCGCATCCCAAGACAATGAAGTGTGGAGCCTCTTCGCCTCACTGTTCTTTACCCCATCCCCTGTTTGCCGCCAACAAAAGAAGATTGTTCGACTAGCCTCAATCTAACCCCGTATGTATAGTATAGCCGGCAAATGAAATGGTACCGCAGCATTGTTACATACTTCGCAGAACCTGTTTTCGTGATCCACACTGAGGATTTGGCTACGTGGTGACCTCTCAGGCCGAGTTGCTGACCACCTTGCCGGTTCCTAGAACATTACACTGCCTTTGTCTACATTTCCATTTCGTAAATCGTCACTTCGAAGCGCAAATGTCGCTTGTATCATTCAATTACAAAATATCAATCACGGGGCGAATGGATGAGAAATGAATGTGAGCAAAGAAATCCGTGCATTAATAACGTTCAACATCCCTCATGAAGAAAACCTCATGAAATACCATCCCATCTTCCACACATAAATAAAACCGTCAAACAAAGCCCTCCAATCATAAAACGTATGCCATACACAATCAAATGCCAGCTCCGAGGCCCAACCACGGACGCTCCCCATCATACTCCAGCCCGATGACATACAGTCGCTCCGCCATATCGCACAACTGACTCAGGCTTTACATCATACATCCATATTGGCTAGCAATGTAAGCCGTGAAATGTAATAGTTTGGCCTGAGTAATACATCTCAAGACCCTAAATTCTCAAACGAGAAAAAAGCCTCTATCTCCAAAAGAAAAGAAAAATTGAAATCGGAGTAGACGCCAATCCAAGTATAACAGGATCCACCACGTACGGCAGAGAGAGTGAGGGGGTGCGAACCCCCATTGCTCGTACAATCTATTGTTCCGTGACTGACAAAATTAACGCCTCAGCAAGTCATTGATCCTTGAACCGTTGGCCCCATAGATAGCAGACACCAACCAGGTACACGTCGTAGTTCGATCGAATTGGTGTTTGACCGGTGCCAGGTCAGCGTTTGGAAATGAGCAGAGACAAGAAGTAGCAGTTCCAGAGTGCACCTTCAAGTCGGTCCATGTCAGATGAGGGCCAGCCACGTTGAAGAAAGAAATGAAGAAAGGAAGATAGAAAGGAAATGCCAAGCTCCAAACTGTGATGCAGGTCTGGTAGCTAGGCTAGGTTCTCTCCCTGTTCAAATCATCCTCGATTATCTCAACGACGCTCTTGCAAATAATTCGCATGCTTCCAGTAGCAAGAAAGAAATGAGAATGCATGTACGTGTACCGCGGGCCTGCCTGGTAGAAAACACAGATTATCTTGCCATCGGCGCTATTTTAGGGTATCAATGTTGTTGCCGATACAGCGTCAACGGTAGTTATGTGAACCGCCACGGGAAGTAGGAGGATGTGTGAAAGAGAAAGAAATGAATAACATGAAAATAGAAGAGAAGAAATCAACACAGAAATAATCGGCGCCTGAATCTAGGTATAGACAACATGGCCAAGTGATTTAAAATATAAAAAAAAGAAGGAAAAGAAAACCCTATAACGCTCGCTTGTATGATATTCGATATCGAGAGCATCTCATAACAAAACACATTTTATCATCATAAAACATTCATAATTTTTTTTCGTCCAGTTCGTTAATAAAAGTTTGAAGCTGCAAGGCTTGGGTCGTAGGGAGCATGTTCGTATGTCAGCTGTTCATACGGCGCATGTTCGTATGGTGCACTATCATAAGGTGCATGTTCATAGGGAGCATGGAGCGCAGGATAACCTCGGCTTTGCGAGTCAGATTGGCTTGGTGCTCGGGGCCGGTGAGGCAATGCCTTGCGCTCCATTCGAGAGCTTCGTGCATCCTCAAGTTGATATACAGTGCTGTCTCTATCGCTACCAGCGCGAGAAGCTCCGGGGGGGCGGCTAAATGTGATTTCACCGCCATCACAGGCAATCTCAGCACCAGAGACTCGCACGACAGCTTGTCCAGAAACCTTGATGGTGAAGTCGTCCTTGCCAGTTGAGGACTGCGTGATGGCAGTAGTGTTGCTTCGTTTGTAATCACTTTCGTCGCGACTACCACTGCTTCGGGTGGATCGGCTGCTGGCTACTTCGCCACGCCTCGAGGCCTTGCGCAATGTCTCGGCAGTCAAAGGTACGGGTGCGCCCCCACTCACGTCTTCTTGGTAACGCACAGCATCGAGATACTTGTCCTCCTCTAGGCTGACGCCTCCAGATTCGAGAGCGTGAGCTCCATACACAGAAGACCGGCGACCGCGGCTCTTGGCTGGAACAATGTCAAGGCCGTGATGATCATACTGCACAGAGCTGCGGCGTCTCCTCTGAGTCAGAGCGTGACGGCGCTGGTTGGGGGACACATCGTGGAAGAGGTCTATATCCTCACCAATTATGTCGTCGTCCTCAAACGCCGGCCGGTCTGCAAACCCAACGGACCTGCGGTGGGAGTTTGGTGGTCGATGCTGGTTCTGGCGAGATGGCGGGCGCTCCCGTTGTGTCGGGGGTGCTTGAAAAGCGTTGGTAGTAGGCCGTGCTGACTGGGTACGCTTTGGAATAAAATCGGGCGGTGGCATCTTTTTCCGGTCATCCTCGCCCTTCCTTAAGCGTGGAGGACGACGTGCAACGTGCTGAGCAGGCGGTTCTTCCTCATAGTCTTCAGGCAAGTAGCTCATGCCAGAGGGAGGGGAATTGAAACCCATGGCAGAGGATGGTCGCTTATCGAATCGATGTCGCAGATTGTCACCTGAAGGTGGGGGTCCCATCTGGCCATCAAAGAAGGAAGGGGGAGGGCCCATGCCCATGGGCGAGGGTGGTGGATGCATGCCATGGGGCATAGGATGGCCGCCGGGACCGCCGAACATTTGAGGCGGGGGAGGGAAGCTGCCGACGGGAAATGATCCGGGAGGAGGAGGCCCAGGCCAACCCAATTCTAGCGGTGGTGGTCTCATTTGTTGCCCAGCATAGTAGCTCGCGGGACGGGTTTTGGCACGAGGGCGTGAGCCAGAGGTTGCTGGCTGTTGAACTCCGTAGGCGGCCGGGTCGTCGAAGTGACCCCTTCGATAGGCACTCTGGGAGACCACCGGCTGGGTTGCAGCGTGCTTGGGAGCAGAAGGCCTGGTCTTTTTCAGAGCCCTAGAATCCCTGGCCTTGGCCTCAGCTCGTGCAGCTTTGCGAATTTCCTCCTCATCTCTGCGCTTCCTCTCCCGTCTCCGATGTTCTCGTTCCCTCTCTCGTTCGAGTTCACGATCACGGTGACGCTCGCGATCTTTGTGCGACGAACGCCTGGGTTCGCTTGGTCTGACTCGTTCCTGTTTGGCTGATCTTGGAGTCTCATCAGAGTCAGTCAGGCTGACACTTGAATCGTCTTCGGAATCTGAGGGCAAGGCGCGCCTTTCGCCTCGTGTCTTGCCAGTGTTGGGTCGCTCAGGGCTTCGAGGGGCCTCTGAAATGGCATACCTTCGAGTGCCTTCAATAACATCAACAGAGCCGCATGAATCCTCCGCTGCATCCTCCACGTACCCCACGTTTGGGGCTAACCGGTTGCTAGGCATTATATCTGAGATTAAATATATGTGATGAAAGCGAGCAGGTGGTGAAAAGCTCGTCGGTTTGAGGGGAGAGCCGCACTTGGGCGGGGAATTGGTGCTGGGGCCAGCTCGTTGTCGCTGATTGACAGTCGAGATTAGGGTCTGAGCGACTGGGTGCCAGGCGGTGGGTGGAGAGAAAGGCTCGCCGACTCGGTTAGTGCAAGGCGAGTATCGGCGGCAGGGGCGGCGAGGGGACAAAGTCGTGGGTGACAATGTACTTTTCCAGGAAGAAAAAAAATTGACGAATGATGGCCGGATTGAGGCTGTCAATGAGAGCAAAAATGCTGATTATTCGGTCGGTTCGTAGATGGTAAAAGAGGAGATGGATGGGCGTGGTAGTCGAGAAAGGCAGAGAAAGCCTGTAATGCTGACGGATGAATAACGCTAGTAGTGAGGCTCAACAGACGGCACAGCGCAAATAAGTACTTGGTGGTCGTTAAAACAGTCGATAAGGGGCGCAGCGATGCATAAACGAGTCGAAATGAGATGAGATGCGATGTCTAGGAGCGATAGGCGATGGCGAGACAAAAGCAAGGTCGGAAAAGCAACAGACAGATGAAGGATTTTTTTGCTCCTCGCTCCGAGAAAAGGGTATGGCGGTGCTTTTTGTTGACTGAAGCAGACCAGCGGACAGCGCAGTAGTGGCTGCGGCGAGGTTTTAATCCAGACGCTTGCTGTTCCAATGGGCGGGAAGTGCGTGCAGTTACAGGCTGTACAGGACAGCCAGAGCCAGCGGAGCGTAACAGGAGGGCGGGAGTGAGGGGGTGTGCGTGCGTGTGTGTGTGGGGGGGAGGGATGGAGAGAGACAGAGTGTGTGTGCCAGCAGGGCTTCTGGGGGGGTGTGGGCGTGGGCGTGAGCTTGGGCGAGGTACCTAATAGTGAGTGAGCTGTCCGAGTATCCAGTAATAATCGGTGGGTGTCCAGTGTGCGTGTGCGGTACAGCGGTGCTGTGGTTGCGCTGTGCCCGCCTTGCCACGCCGTGCTGTCTGGGTGTCAACAAAAGCCTGTTGCTGATGTCTGCTAGCGATAGTTGATGTTGTTGTTGTCGTTGGTGTTGCGCGGCTTCTGCTGGGTCCGTCCGGGACTGGAGACGACGATGACTTCTTCCCGGTCAACTGCTGACGTGAATGGATGAGGAGGTGCCGCTGCTGCTGCACGAACAGAACAAGGCGTGCGACGAGAGACGGACAGCCAGGCGATTTCAAGACAGTCAGTGAATAGCAGGCAGTGGAAAGCCAGCAATCAACGACTAGGCGTAACCCAGGCAGCCCAGTAATAAGAGGAGAGGAGGGGGGGTGGTGAACCACAGTCTGTGCGATCCGGCCTAAAATAAGCGATTCTCAAACTGATCAATCCTAAGGCGGAAGATGATAGTCCACTGGAGCTCCCAGAAGAATGAGTGGTGGTGGTGGTTTGTCGCTGTGCTTAATTTTTTCGCTGTGAATCATCGCCATCGACCGACCGCAGACGTGTCAAGAATAGATATCGAAATATGCGTTTCACATCGGAATTACATCGCACCCTCATCATGTAGGGTTGTTCAATTGCATGTGCAGCCCGAAACGCAGCATCGCAATGGTCTTGTCAGAGGTTGGCCATGGCTGGAGCTGGAGCACTTCCTTCGGTCTTCCGGCGTGCTAGTTGATTGCTCGCACTGCCAAGAGGATGCGTGGGTCGACAGCCTGCTACCTGCGACCTGCACAGTGTACCGGCAGCTAGCGAGCGCCTGACCTGGCCATCAACGCCTCCAGTTGGTTCAGCAATCTAGGCGACAAAGCACGACGACAGCCCGCGGCGGAGACGCTGCACCGCTGCCACCATCACCACCATCACCATACACCACTGACTGCACTGCACTGCACTGCACTGCATTGCGGAGCAGCAGACAGGCAGGCAGACCGGCGGCGGGCAGAGCAAAGCGATAACGACGACGATGCCAAATGGGCGAATGGGACTGGCGTAGCGACGCTGCAGTGAGCACATGAGACGCGGGGAAGCAGACTCCGAAGGACAGGACAGGCGAGAAGGGCATGCAAGTTTCCTACGGGAAAGGCGAAGGGGGAAGCATTGTTTGTTGAGAATCAAATCTCGGCAGTCAAACAAACCACCACCACCAGAAGCCATACTGTTCCTGCACGTACTCGGCCTCTACCACCGCTGCCGTTTGTCTGCACAGCCAGCCGTGACGAAGTCGCAGCCAAACTTGGTGATGCCTTTCCCAAAAGCCGCAAGCGCCAGTTCACAGGTAATTGCGCGAGGTTAGAACAGGGATCTTGCCATTACTCAATTTGGGTGTGTCCGGAAGAAAGACACTTCCCAAAATATTACAACCTTACGCCTCCTTCATCCATCCACAGCCGGCTCACTAGGGCCAGAAAATCTTAGGGCAGAGACCGGCTGGGACAGAAATATCCTGATCGGCTCTCGTTATGCCCCCCCCCCCAAAGAACATGAAGCCACGAACGCCCGCAATCATCTTCAGCGGATAAGTTCTATAAAGGTCAGAGTCGTACCGTACGCTGTGATTTCAGGTCGACAAGAGTGACGACGGCGGCTGAAGTGGATATCCTCCAATCGGCCTGATGGGTCTCAGTATCATGGCATAGACGTCACCGTGCTCACCAGAAAACCCGACCCGCCGATCAGCAAAACGGCCAGGGGACAAGGCATCGCATGCACTGAGCATATACACATGTGTTGGATTTGATTCATCAACCTTTTTCTCTGCCATTCCTTGCCATTCCTTGCCATTCCCTGCCTGCTTGCCAACCGTGTCGCTCTTTCAGCTCATTGAGCCGCGCAACACGGCACCGTTGCAATGGATTCATGGAAGTGGTCCGCCAAGACTTTGCATGGAAGACTCAGGAAAAGCACCCAGGCCTAACTGTGGAGAAGGTTGGCCAACAAGCGGCTCGTCTCTACCCGCTCTGGTGCCCGCCACTTTGGGTTGCCTTGACTGTGAAACGCAAAGTCAGGTTGAAACCTTGATGAGAATCTCAACCCTTGATCATCGCCACCTGGGGGGGCACAACGACCAGAGAGGATTCAGAAATTTAAAAAATCTAACGGGGACGACAAGGGCAACATACAACTCGACAGCCCCGTTCAGGCAGGGCCCAACACATCAGTATCACTGCCGTCGCCCCCATGTGTGTGAGCTTGTACACACGACAACCACCGAAACCATCCTCACCACCAGTTTGAGCAGAGGGAAAGGAGGGGCAGGCAGGCTTGGTGGTGGTGGTCCCTCCTCCCTACCTGAGCTGGGGTACGATGCCGTCAGAACTGCTATGTACGCCAAAGGCCAGAATGCCGAGCAGGGGTGCTTGTCTGTGTGGCCGCCACTAAGCAAAGGGTTTTCTCTTCCAGTTCCTTCTACTTGCCCATACCGTGATTCACTGCAAACCGAGTGCCTTATTTTCCTTGCTTTGTCTCCCCTGCCTGACAAATCTCGAGAGCTGCCCATTGTTGGGCGGGGGGGAATTGGGTAGCAATCGGTACGAGTACGCAAACCTGGTTCCGATTGGCAGACATAATATCACTTTTTAGCCCGGTTGGTAAAGCTATGGTCATGGGCACAAAATAATGAAGCAAAATACCTTGAACATCAACGAGATGTTGAACAGCAAGATGACAAAGACCCTGAAGTTGATGGGTTTAGTGCTAAGGTTGATGAAACAAATCATTGAGCACCAACACTAACATCATCAAGCAGAGTCAGACAAGGCAGAATTTTTCGCCTTGCCAAAGCGGGTGAGGAGGGGACGCGGATGCCAACACACAGTGGGACCCCCATCTGGTCTTGAGGCCCAATCGTCGACAGCATCGTCATGCAAGCCAAACACGCCATCGAATGCTCATAGGGCAGCATTTTTGCTTCCAGACACACCCACCCCCCTTCAGATTTTTTTCTCACACACTCCGACTGGTGTCCTTCAGGGACCTGCGAGCCAGTCGTTGGACGGAAATGGCTCGCCTTCCATTCTGCTGTGTACGTGGATTGATGACTCGAATATTCCCAGGTCTTTCTCGGACAAATCGACATGATGTCTTTAGTGATTGCTTCACGTGGGAGTTTCGAAATCCATGCCCCGCACAACACGACCCGACGACGACTGGTTGACTGGCTGTGCTTACTACCCCGTGTTGTTAGAATGACATGTTTCCTTGTTCCTTGCTGCCGACAGACCCCGTGCCCAGGTTTTGTCCCACACACCAGGTTGCACCGCCGATTGTTTAGACGGCCTGCTCTCGGTGCTCCGATATGTTTTCGAACCAGATCCAGACGGGCTTCGTGGTCGGCCCTCAACTCCCCATGTCGCACACACATTTTTTTGACAACAGCCCGATAGCGACCCACCCACCCGGGCCTCCGTCTCTCGTTGTCTCGGCTTCCGGCCGCAGCCCGCCATTCCTCGTCTGCTCCCCCACGCCCCCCGCCTGGGTGCAAAATCTCGGTTACCCTTCTCTTATCATCACTGTCCTTGATTTAGTCTCCCACTTTAAATCACTCTCATGTGGTTCCGAGGTCCGGAGAGAGATGCTGCTCTTCGCCTCATGTTGTTGGTGACCAGCAAGTGCATCAAAGATCAGCCTCGCTTCGAGCTAGATTACGTTGCTAACCTGTTTAGTCCCTAATATTTGCCACCGGGACTCGATCTCCCCCGGACATGCTCATTTGTTCATCACAGCATAATTAAACTGTGGAAGTACTTGAGCAGTGTTCAATGCAAACAAGGCTCCCAAGTACGAAAGCGACGCATGTTTAAGAAATCAAGCTGCCCAAACCAATTAGATGCTACAAGCATCCCTACATACACGCTTCACACACCACCCCCGAATGCCAAGGATGCTGGAATAAACAGCCTTCCAGACAACTAATCCCGCATTATATCCCACTCAACATTGAAGAAGTGCCTACCTCCCTTTGTCATTGTGTCTCCTACCACCATTCGAACGTGTTCAAGGCCGGTCTATGTAAGTCAAGTCATTGGCCATAACAAGATTTACATACTACCGTGTATCTCGATCATTAATATCGCCTTTCCATCTAATTGACCTCCCTTACAAACAAACGTAAGCAAGCATCGTGCTTTGAGATTAAAAATCAAGATTTCATTCATCTATCCCTTTAGAGAATAGCCCTTTTTACCCAATTAGCTGTCTGTCTCACATCTAGACAGGGCGAGACATAAAATGACTGGCAGGGTGTAAAGCAGGTTCCCAACTACCTTACCTACCTAGGTACCTACCTACTCTGCAAAACACAACCTGCCACGAATAATCTGTACCGCCTCATCCCGTATGGGGATAGCAGGGCAGCGGGAAGTGAAACATTTGTTGACGTGGTGGGCCATTTCGGTTGGAAAGTGATCAAGCGAACGACGTCATTCATGCCAAAAGAAGAAATCTGAACTCGTAGTCAGGATCGATCGAGCCAGCTGGATTAGAGCTAGTTTAGACTCCCCCTTTTTTTTGGTTCTTATTCTTGTTGTTGTTATTGTTATTGTTCTTCATATATGTAGAAACCCCTCACATTAAGAAGTAAATCGAGCCGCTCAAATTGGTCGTCGTCATTGGGCATTTTAGACTGATGTTATTCAGATCGGATGCAGCGGAGGATTTCATATCCAGTGTTAGGGCTTCAATTTTATGTACCTCTATGACAACCAGCCAGCACACAGACATACATACAGAGAGATGTGAGGCCGACGAGCTTCGGGGTCGCCTTCTGTGATGCCACGCGTCAGTTCCTCTTCGTGTTATGTAGGCAGTTAGTTTAGTTGTTCGTGTTGCGATCCACCCTCGGCACTTATCTCGTAAACTTGTTTTGTTTCTCTTTTGCTCTGATAACAAAACGTACATAGTGTACAATCTGCAACTCTACACTCCTATACGGGGTACGTACGTACTCATACGATCAAAAGTGAGGCGACGGCTGCTGATGCAACATTTTTATTTTTATTACAGATCACAAGAAATGGTTCTGCTCATCCGGTAAGATTACTTCTTTCTGGATTGATGCTATGTACAAGCTACTCCATATTAATGCTATTTACAAGTGTGTTTTCATCAAACAAGCGAATAATCATGGTCTCCCCCACGATGAGGGTGCGGATAAGAGGACTATGAGAATGCTGTGCATCCGCAGTGTGCATAATCGTAGATAGTGACCCTTGTGTTGATGAATGCGAGTGAGCATATAGGGAGGGAGGTAAGAATATTATTCCTCTCCGAACTGGGTTGGAGAAGATGTGGTGGTGGTGTTGGTAGTGGTTCGATCGCATTCCGTTCAGCCAGCCCATCTTCACCGCCCTTTTTTATTGCCCCCCACCACCAAAACCCCGCCCTCTCTCTCTCTATACGCGCAGCGATTTCTGCCACTCTTCAATTCATACCGACAGTAGAGCCAGCCAGCCATTCAGACCCTCTCTGCGGAAGTTGGCACTAGTGCCGAGAATGATCGCCTTGGCAGGGAACAGGTACCAGCTACCAGATACAGGGCGGTGGACCTGTCGTTTCTTTTTCCTCTTTGCCATGGAAAAATGCGGCATTGCAATTGGTAGAGAGGGCGGGGAGAGGGCGGGCGCGATATGTGGCGCGACATGGCATGGTCGGGGATGAACTAAATGCCGGGGCCGAGCGAGCCGACAGTGATCGTCGGAGCTCCAAGCTCTACCCCAACACAACACAAGACAACACAGGGTCGCGATTGTGTCTTAAAGCGAATTCCAAGGGGGGCTGCATTCACGTGAATGTATGTGTGTAACGTGTAATGTACGTGTACACCGTACTCGCTGTGTTGTGTGATTGCTTGTTTGCTTCGAGAAAGCCGCGGGACGGATACCAATAGTCCGACCAAGCTCGCCGTAGAAGCGTACATATGACGCCAGGTATGCGTTTGCGAGGCGGGGTTTTCTAAAGCATGTTTGGTCGAGCGAGAAGTAAACGGCGTGAATTTTTTTTTTGGTTTGGTGATTCGCACATATGATGTGATATGATGTGGTAGAATCCCATAGCTCAGCTACCGCGCGTCGCCACCGCCGCTAGACCTGAGCTGCGTGCGAGAAAAAAGACAAGTGTCGAATGGCGCTGGGTGGTGCGCCACCGCTAGGTATTTGATGACGACAGTAGTCGTCGAGTCGTGTTTGTCGTGTGGTCATGGTATCATTGAAGGTCGTTTGGTAAAAATAAAGAAAAATAAAAAATAACGCTGGATGAATAAAAAAAAAGTAAGATGACGGGGACAAAAGTGACGATGGCTTCTCCTTTAGGGCAGTTGATGTAATTGCGAAAAAAGGTAGAGGCAGTGTCGCCTACACCTGGATGTCAAGATCGGACACCACTGGCCGGTGATCGGATACGCGGATCTGGTCGTCAAACATGTTTGGCAGCACACCAAACGTCTTGACCACCGCTGTAGACGGCTTCTGGAGGAAGAGGAAGTCGATGCGCTGCGGCCACTCGTCCTCCTCCCCGAAGCTCGTGTAGGTCAACCTGTTGCCAAAGTGCTTCTCCAGGGGCAACATCTCCGCGACGTCCGACATGCCGGAGTCGGGAGCCGTCATGAGCTGGTAGGCCACATCGTCGGGGGTGCTGTTGAAGTCGCCGCCGATGAGGACGGCAGAGTGGTTGCCGCCCTGGTTCCATTCCGCGGCGAACTTGAGGAGCAGCTGGGCGCTGTTCTTGCGGGCGTCGAAGCTCTGGTAGTCGAAGTGGGTGCTCATGACCACGACGTTGGTGCCGGTGACGCGGTGCTTGAACTCGCCGAGCGTGACGATGCGGTTCTGGTCTGCGCCCCAGTCTCGCGACGGCCGGTCGGGCGTCTCGCTCAGCCAGCGCGTCTCTGAGCGCACGGCTTTCCACACGTCGGCGCGGTAGAAGATGGGCGAGAACTCGCCGTTGGTTTTGCCGTTGTCGCGGCCGTGGCCGACGTAGGACCACGAGTCGCCCAGGCCGGCTTGGATGTCTCGCACCTGAGGGTACAGAGCTTCCTGGAGGCACAGGAAGACGTTTTCGTGGCCCGCAGTGATGAAGTTGACTTCGTTTAGCAGCTTGGGCCCGCGCTGCGTCCAGACTCTTTCCCCAGTGACGGGGTGGCTGTTGGCGTATCTGATGTTGAAGGTGATCATCCGCAGGGGGATGGAGGGCTTGTGGGCAACGACGTCCATCCTCGTAGGGTCTGGAAGGTCTTGGTCGTTGAAGTTCAGGCCGACGCTGTCCCGGATGTCGAATATTGACGGCACGACGTTGGAGTTGACGAGGAACCAGGTGCTGGTGGCTGCAAAGAGGGCTGCGATGACCAAAAACGTACCCAGGACAATGCGGTATGATTTGGATGATCGCACCATCCTGGGCTTGGAGGTGTAGATTGGAGCAGCCATTTGTTCAGGGAGGGCGGCTGGGCTGCTGTCAAGTTTGGCTGTCTTTTTCTTGTTATAGCGTCCTACGCATGCGCTGGGACAGGACGGACGGAAAGCTGAGCTTCGTCTCTCTCTCTCTCGTTTCTCTCAACTGGTCCACGAGTTGGTTTTCGTCTTCTTCTCTCTGTGTTCGTATGGTGACCCAGGCGCAAAGAGACACAGAGGAGGGAGAGCTTTCCCAGTTGCCGTCCGTCCCGGACACTTATATGTGACAGCTTAGTCCGGTGACTGGCCGGGAATCCGTAGTCCGGGTGTAAGAGGAACGATATGGGCTCGAATTCGTACAAGGTTGAGTTGGTTGCGGCCACTAGGTTTAGGCCTGATGGGGTATAGAGGGTCGGATTTAACAACTCTGATTAATAAAGTGCTTATGTGCCGACACAACAGTTTGCAACAACTCATTAGAGTTGTGCCTAGTTATCAACCCACCTATGATAACAACTATAACAATAATAATGCGGGCAATTATCTGAGGCCAAAAACAGGACCCTTTTGCTTTACATTTATATGTATTTTGAGTCAGGCCATTTCAAACCACCTCCCTAGGTACTTCAGTACATCCCCCCAGCTCATAGCTCTTTGCCTTATTAGGCTTAAGCCATGTCCCCGCAGCAAGCTTGGCCCTGTGCGCGAATTGTTTTGCCCTTGCGCCAAGGCCAGGATGCGTAAGCAAGATTTCTCGCAAGGGTCGCGCAAAAAAAAAATAAAGCGTGGGATGTGGGATGGGGGGATGGAGACTCGCAAGGCTACGCCGGAAGAGATCTAGTTAGCCAGCCGTCTTGGCGCCCCCGGCCCTCCCTGTGTCCAATGGCAGGCCGGACGTTGAGATGCAAGCAGCTCCGAGACTGCCGTGGAGCGAATGAGAAGGGAGAGCAGTTGCATGCGGAGCGGTGCGGTGCTCCAAGCGGCTGCTACCTGATGGGATTGTATGGGTGCGGTTGTTGGGTGCAGTTGTTGGGTGCAGTTGTTGTGGAAGAGAGAGCGAGAGAGAGAGTCATCTGCCGAACCACCACGGATGCAACGTACATACTATGACCTATAGTATGGAGTACAGAGGATATAGAGATGCATGTACTCGGCATACGGGGGTGAGGGCTCAGCTTGTACAAGAGACCGCAACTGAAAAAGAAGAAGAAAACGATTGCGGGCTTACCTCGCTGTTTCCGACGAGGATACCTGAATCATGGATGGGACGTGGGAGAGAAGCCACAGGGCGCTAGATTAGGTACCATGACAAGGAACAGAAACAACATCGGTGACTTGCCACGCAATCAGGGCACGCAACAATGGATGGTAGTACCAAACAAAAGGCGGTGGTTACGGGAATACGCACCGGCATACGTAAGCAGCAGGCGAGGCTACAGATTCCTGGCAGATAAGGTAGCAGGTAGCTTATGGAATCGATTTCCAACTTTTTAACTCGGCCAAAACCAATGCCAACCCAACCCAACCTAATTAATAGGTCGGCATCCGACAAACGCGAATGCGACCTCACAAAAGAAACCAAAGCGAGAGACACGAGTCACACAAAAAACAAGCGTTGTTCCTTCTTAATCAAACGGCCTTTTCTTCTGCCATCCATCCAGCCATCCATCTCTTTTCTTTTTGTTCCGAACATGCCGGGGCTTGTGGTGCGCCAAGAAGGGGGGGCGTTATGCCACTGACGACTTGGGGGCGCTCGGATGCCAGGTGATGATGATGATGGCAGGTAGTTTGCAGCAGTGGCAGCCCTGAGAGAGGACCCTACTTGCTTACCTAACCGCCGGCGCGGGATTTAATCGCGGACTCTCGGAGCTTCGCGCTCTCCCACCACTTCCCGAACAAACTGCCCCCCCAGCCTTACAGCACGATTGGGTGCATCTGATGGAGAGTCTCCGTATTTTTCCTGTTCTTTTTTTTAAGCATCTCTTGGCTGTGGACCGTCTCTCGGAGCCGAAGGTCTTGGCCTTTATATTTTTTTTCTTGTAGGTGGGTTCTAATCATGCATGATGAATAATGGTGTACCACCCACTTATTATTCTTATACATATGAGGCATCACCACACCGCTGCTGACACTTCCATGGTGTTTCCGGCGGTACCAACCGACCGCGTGATCACGCACGTTCACATTTTCCCATTGTTCATTAAAAGCAAACAAAAGACAATTCAGCCCGTTTATTTTTCTATGACGTAGTTGAAGTTTACATTCCAAAGGTGGGGATCTTGTTCACGTTGAGAAAAAGGTTCTATGCAGGATCAGATCACATCGTATGCTTCTTTTTTTTTTTTGCTCATGAGGGCATATCCCATGGGCTAAATAGCTATATTTTCATTCTTCTACCATCTTCTTTTTTTTTTATAGAAAATAGAAACGCACGCGCAGGTGAAAAAAAAAAAAGAGTCTATGATGACGCGATAAGTCGCAGTCACCAATACGGGTAGGATTGGAAATGGATGAGTCAAGTCCCGGGTTGTAAGCAGATAAGGCGCCGAATCAGCGCTCAGGTGCAACTTATGGAATCGAATCGCCCAGAAAGGGACATTGCCGTCGAAAAAAGAAATCCGTATTTAGGGCTCGCATCGCCCGCACTAGTAGCGGGTGGCCGGGTGCTGACAAGCGTGAGGTTCTCAAAATATAGCATTGGCAGCATCACGTTGATGAGTAGGGAGGGAGGGAGGGAGGGAGGGAGGGAGACAGAGAGACATAGAGATAAAGACACGAAGAGACAAAAAGGGTCACCACTAGTACTAGTAAAGGCTGTGTTAAGCTCCTGCTACGCCTCCCTCCGCACAGAAATCCCATCAGCGGACCTGCTGGATTCATCATCATAAAAGAGGCTCGGGGGTATCACCAGACGAAGTGACCGACCGAACTCCCCCCCCCCCTCCCAAAACACCCACCACCAAAGAACAGAGACAGAGAGGGTTTTGCCGGGGGGAATGAGTTTGGGTTTCTGGAAATGGCAGCACGTTGCGAAAGTTTGTAAGGAACCGTTAGAACACGGGCGATGAAAGAAGAAGGTTTTGGCGCATCCTAATGGGGGATAGTTGTCATCAATTTCCAGCTTTGGCTGCCTCTGTCTCTCTGTCTCTGTCTCTCTGTCTCTGTCTCTCTTCCTTGGTGTGAATAGTAAATACAGTATTATATGCTTGTCCATATCGCTGATCCATGATTCTCCTCAGCTCAGCCCAGCTATCGCTTATGAATATGCAGTCTCGAATATCTATCTAGATACGCAACAGCTTCTGCATCTCTTATTCAACAGGTCCATCTCTAGCGCCATCTAAGAGATGAATCATGCAAGGCACTGTGCATATGCCGCTGCATGAAATACCGTCATCGTGGGTTCCCTTTTTTTTCCCCTTCATTTTCTTTCACGGCTTTGTTGTCCCCCCCTCTTGAACCTGCATTCCCGTCTTCGCATGGCCCATCAGGGAGTCATTCTCCCTCCGATCCTGCAGTGTTTTGCTCGATCGAAATCGCAGATCATGCAGATGCTCCTCCATCGCAAGGGCAGCATGACCCAGAAAGCGGGGATTCAGCCCACCCTCATCTTTGGCAAAGGAGCAGTCATCTGCTCCCTCTTTTCTGAGTCTCAGCTTACGATACGGCCCTCGCGCACGCCGCCCTTGCAGCCCAGCCCATCAGATAAAAAGAATATTGGGGAATGGGACGACCTAGTTTGACAGCCTCCACTTGTCCGTTTGACTCGAACCGGCCCGCACTTGCGTATAGCGCCGCCCCCATCCATCATATCACAGATGGATAGGATAGTACAGAGATAGATGGACCTTCTATGGCCAGAATGGAAGCATCCACGCCTCTCTTTTCTTGGGTCCACCGTTCACTAGTCCCAGCCAGCCAACCAGCCTCACATTCACGCGGCGTGATAGATTGGCAATACGGGCGATCAATAGATATTGCCCGGAAAGAGAGCACGTCCCATCACATCATCGTCAGCCCCATATGACTGATATGCCCACAAACCCTCATTCGGATGGGAGAAAAAGCGATGCCTAGGCGCGCTATGGGGCTGTCACACACACACTACACGCACACGCACCCTTTGGGCAATTGATGGAGCTTATGTTCCGCTTCTTTCATAGGCCGTCTTCACGTGGGCGCAGAGAAACGGCGGCGCTCGGCCGGGGCAGAGGGGGGGGTTGCGCTGCTGATGACCATTCTGGGCAATGACGCCTCACAAGGCCACCACCTGCCGCTCGTTATTGTGATGATCCCGGGAAACTATCGAGGGTGAGAGGAACTACATCACAAGCTGTGTTTGGTGACTTGCTATCGTCTTGGAAGAGGGTGTGGCGCAGGAACTATACGCAGCTGGCTCCTCTTTTGTCGACACACCATTTCACCATTGTCCGCCGTCTTGCAGAATATATATTTCCGACTTGTCCACTGCCTCCGAAATACACCAGATCCTGTCTCTCTTGCTATATTACCAGGTTTTTATCTAATAACCTGGTCTTAGGATATCGAAAGGGACTTGTTCTTTTTTTTTTTTTTTTTCTCAAGGTTTCTTTATTCACGCCGGCCTCGCCGGCATATTTGTCCCAAATTGCGGCTTCGCTCACTTTTCTTATTTTCCATTTCCCAAGTTTTTAACCCGTGAGGCATACACGCCTCTGAGTCACGCATTAGGCGGCAGGAATAACAAAAAAAGTCCTACGCCTCACCTTACCCCTACCTTTTTACCCCTACGATTTCTAATAAAGCACAACATAACCCGCCCTCTTCTAATCTCACATTCATCATGCCTACCGAATCAGAAATCATGTCTAGACGAGAGTCGTGGCCGCCTACTCAGGTCCGCTTCAGCTCCGTCATGTCCTCCAAGAAGAACAACACCAGCAGCATCAACCTCGTCTCTGGCAGCGAGCCCCGGCCCCTGCTTGAGGACATTGACGAGAACCCACTTACCTATTTTCTTACGCCTGCTCCCGAAGATGACAACGATGAAGATGCCATCATTGACGATGATGATGACATGATGGATCTGGATGACGATGATTTGATGATGGACTTTGATGCCGGCATCGAAGACGCCAGCCAGCCCCGCGAGATTGTCCGCACCGCCAGCCCTTCCAGCCTCGAAGGCCTGCGAAAACCTTCCTCTCATCAGCAAGGACGCCCAATATCCCCAGAGTTCTTTGACTCGGACGTCCCCACCACAGACGACGACGATGATGATGATGATGACGGTGAGGACTACATCCGTTTCTCACCACCCAGCTCCGTCCTCTCTCCACTGCGGGACCTCGCCATCGACGGCCTGCGCTTCCGCCCTCGCAGCCCCGTCTTTGGCCTCACTGCCAATGCGCTACTCTCGCCAAGCTCGTTCCCTGGGCCTAGCGGAAGCAGCAGCAACCGCCGTGGCAGGACCAACATCCGCGGTGACCGCCACCACTCGCAGCAGACGAGAAGCCTGTCTGCGACGCGGTCGCGGCCGAATCACCTCTGGAGGGAGCCGAGCCCGGATGTATGGTCTATTGAGGAGGAGACGGAGGAAGAGCTGATGATGAGTGATGCGGGTTTGGTAGAGAATAAGGCTGCAAAGCCAAAGAAGAAGGTGCGCTTTGTACTCCCAGTTAAGGAGTAACTTTTTTGTCCTTTCTATCACCTCTCTCTATTTCTCTATCTGTTTCACTATCACTTTTTTTTGTTTCGCATTGGGCGGCGTTAGTGGCGTTGGTGGTTTTCTCTCATGCATATTATCTATCTGTTTGTCCTTGGGCGATGGGGCTACTTTATCATAGCATTTACAGGCGTTTTTTGGGTTGTCTTTTTTTTGGAGCATTTACATTGGGACAGGGCAACAGTTGGACTTGGGAGGTCATAATTCCTGAACAGGACATTAAGCAACAGCATAATTTGCATGGGTTAGGTTACGGTTTTGTTGGAGTTGTGTATGTGTGGCATTTTTGGTTCTTCATTTTCAATATACCTTGTATGTGTTGGTATTGGGATTAATTCAACATTCATTAATTATATTACTATTCAGTGACAGATTCTGTCTTAGCCCAAGTGATGTGATTTCATTAAAATGCCCATAATTAGGAGATCAGCTGTATATCATGAGCACGGCGTAACTCTACGATGTTTAGACCTGAGCCTAGGGCTGGTCGGAACTCCAAACTTCAAGCTAGAGGCGCGAATGATGTTAGCCACGCCGCCATGTCGGATAGATTGCTTCCGTCGTTTCTTGAAGATCACGCAAGCCATACATACCCCCCCTCAGAGTATGCCACATCCCACTAGAAACCTAAATGTATGGATGTGTGTATGTGTGTGATATATCATGTATCACCGTAGACCGTACCAATTCACACGGAACTTTAAATCGGGAACCAATATTACAGCAGTAGTTCCATGGGCGCCGCCAATGCAAGCCGGCCGTTTTTGATTTCCGCAGAACTACATCTACATGTGTACATGCGTAGTAGGGAACGTTTGGGGGCTACCTACCTACTTTAGTCAAACGCCTTGTGAAGTAGCTGGTGATCACCCGTTTCTAGAACCAAGAGGTTTAGCGTGACCTATCACAGGACGGGTTTTAGTGCGATTGAGGAGGCGCGCGGGGCTGTGAGTTATTGGCTGGGCGGTGGTGGTGGTGGTGGTGGTGCGTAGAGGGAAATCTTGTGGGATATATTCGTGGTGGTGGTGGTGGTGGTGAGCGTGATCAGCTAGGCAGGGATTGTAGGGGGGATAGATGACAAAGAGAGCAAGATGAACAACAAGAACTACATTAAAAAAAATTTAAAAAAAAAAAAGAGGAGAGATGTGGAATGCTTGCTGCTCCTACATAGTTGAAGGTGATGTGATGAATGGTTGGATAGGTGGTATTAGAGCGATGATGATATTTTTGAAGAGGGGAAGACTCGAGCGATAAAAGTTGGGATTGTCGCAATTGCGCATAAGTGGTTGTGGTGACAATGTAACGCTGCAGGTTCATACTATCTTCGAGGAGGGATGATACGGCAAACGGTTGATCTAGTTGATACAGATGAAGCAGTTGATTCGTGGATTGGCCTTGCGGGATTGGAGGATGTGATAGGTAAGACGAGCGAGATGTGTGTGTGTAAGTCTAAGTGTGTGTTTCAATATGTGTGTGGGTAAGTGGGTAAATGGGTGAGGGTTACGTTCTCGGTAGATATAATCAATCCTGTGACCACGGTAGGCACACGCCACCATCCACGGCTTGAGAAGTTTCCTATCGTGTAGTGAAGAGAAAAAGAGGAGTTGGAGAGGATCATCAGTCAGTGCAGCAGATCAGATTGATTGAAGAGCGCTATCTTCTTACTGGCCAGTTACTTTGTGGTTTTTTTTTTTTTGTTGTTTTTTATTGAGGGGGGATGAGTAGATGAGGAGATGGCAGCAGGGTTGTTCATATCTGAGACTCGCATGACTGATTCCATGGGTATTCTAAGTATGTAGATTGGATGGGATGGAACGTAAGGATGACGTGGGTGAGGGTAAAAGTGTAGATGTTGGTGATCTCCGTCGTTTAAGTGCTTCTTTAATCAGATTCTCTACTGCAATCACAAGTCTTCATCTCATACGATGGATGTCTCATGCGAACGCCATAAGACGAAATTGAACAAGAATAAAAGCCGGCAGGACCCGAATTCACGAGTCAGGCCATTGCATTACAAAGGGATGAGATGATGAGAATGTGGCGGCGTCAAACATGAGAGCGCCACATAAGTGAAAGATGGTAAAAGCAAACTTGTTCCTTGAAAGAAAGGAATTTCAGGTCATGTAAGTCAGCTGAGAATGAATGTCTGCATGCCTTCCTAGAACCCCATTTCGAGTCGTCTTGGTGATTTATCATCTGCATTGAAGAGAGGGAGAGGAGGAGGAAGGAGAAAGGAAAAATCAAGGTTTTCTTTTGCGTGCCAAGGACGATGGTAAACAGCACGGGCGATAATGAAATTGACAGTTGGGTATGACTGAGTTGCAGTGGAAATTAAAAAGGCCCCAATATTGACTCAGTGATGCTTTTGTGAGGAACTGTGAGGAGATTGAAAATTACTAATATTTTTCAGGGTATAGGGTAGTGGCGAGTGGGTTTTGAGAAGAGGGATGGATATATATAACCTAGCTGTTCTTCGGTCAGAGTGATGGATAGATCTGCGAGAAACCCTATTTAAGCGAATCCGGAAATTGCTCACTTGCATGCACTTGTGTATTCTGCATGAGATTCATCTTGGTGATCTCTGGAGCAGCAGGGGCTCATGGGCCGTCTAATTTCGGAGTCAAGGTCGCCTGTGGCGTAGATACAAGACCAAACACAAGCAGCAAGTATCAAAATATCAAGGAAGTCGAGAGCACTAACCAGCAACCTAGCCAGTGGGGCGTAGCTTGTGTTACTACAGACCCTCTGATAGGTGGGATAGCCTCTCATCGGCCGTTTCGGGGACTCCTTCTAGGGGACGGACAGCCCTGGAGCTTTCTTGGTGGGGAAACCTCGGTGGGAACCACAGCGCTCAGGCCATTGTTTACAACCTGCAAACTGAGCCACGGAAAAGTGGGCCATCCTTGGCTGCTGCAGTAACCAGCGGCAACTGCTTCAGATGCGCAACAGCAGGCGATCCAGCTAATCAGCACCGCCGCACCCGCCACTACTGCACCACTAACTATCGCTGCTTTTCCACTTTAAGCTACCAGTTTGGTCTGGAGGACGGACCTCAACGACTTGTTATTGATTCTCCCTCGTTGATGATCCCCCCCCATTCAGACGCTCCTTTATTGTACATGCAAAGATTTTCTATTCTAGACGTCTTTTTTTGTGTTACATCTTTGATTATTGGATCTCATTCTTAATTCTTGCGTCGACATCACGTCACAACTTCGTGCATCATACATAGTGCGCATCTCAATCGTGGACACGGCGGGACCTGCGAGCTATCCGAACATTGCCATGTGCAACAGTTGACACGGCGCATGGAATCTTGACCAGCAACATACGCAGTATGCTACCCATACAAGGTACGCCGAACATGAACTAGATATACCCACGCATTCAGTCTGCAGTCAGATGCCTTTTTGCTGGAGGCGGACACGGTTGCCACGATGCTCTCCAATTTGGGCATCTTGGGCACGGCACCTGCCTCCTATTTACCCCCCCCCCACTATAGAGCTCTCTCTCTCTAGTCTTCCTCCTCCGCCTTGCCAAAACACCTCTTGAGCCTCATGCTTAAATCCATGGTAATGTTGAAGCTGACACAAGGTGCTGCAGATTAAGGTACTATGCCTGAGTCAACCACATCTTCTGGCGACAGCACCGTGTCGCCAGACCCTACGACTCCCACAAAGACCTCGGCCGCAGATAAAGAAAACAATGCGACGACCACGACAACATCAGCAACCACAACCACAACCACAACTACAACAGCATCAACGCCCATAGGTGCCAATAAGACTTCTGCAGAGACCCCCAAGTCTGCCCCGGCGGCGACTACGGGAGCCCGTCCTCGATCCAGTTCAAAAAAACACGAGCCCACACTGCTCCACGACTTCCTCCTAGGCCGACCGTCACCTGCGCGATTGGCAGCAGAGCGAAAACGCCGACAGAGCATCGACACTGTCAAGGCTGAGCTTCGCCATGAGATGAGGCAGACACATGTGCGCAAAATACAGCCTCCAGGTGGTGTGAAGGACAGGGTCAAAACCTGGCAAAAGACCAATGCCGCAATGATGGCAGCGGCCAACCCGGAAGATGCAGCCTCGGAGCCTACTGATGTTGCGTTTGACGGACAAGAGATTGATAGCGTGACTGAAGAAGACCGAGTCCGCATAAAGATGCGCCAGAAGAGGCGGCCCCCGAAAAAGCCGATTATTCATAATGGAGAGAACAAGTCGGACGAAAAAGAGCCCCCAAAACCGCCTAAGAAGAGGATCGTCAGCGACGATAACTGGGTGAAGCCCAAGGTCCGAAAGTCATCCATGAGGAGAGTTTCGCCACGTCCTAGAAAGCCCAGCAACCAGGCTCGAATACCTAATGGGTTTGTCTTTCGAGCAGGAGCTGCGCCGAATCCATCCTTTTCCAGCAAGGTCAAGGCATGGGCTGAAAATGTCCAGATTCCGCCCCCCCGGAGCCGCAAGTCGTCTGCTACAACCATGATGACTTCTGCCCTAGACGAGGACTATAGTGATGATGATGTGAGCGACATGGACGACACGATAACTGAAATCACTGCAAGAAGACCATTGAAGCCGAGGGTGAATGATAACGACGGCATACGAGTCCAGCCGGTGCGCGCAAGGAAGCTAGACGATAGTGATGGCATTCGGGTCACTCCCGTAAAGGCCTCAACACAGTCGGCACCGGCCAAAGATGATGGAATCAGGGTGCGGCCAATGAATGATGCCGAGGCAGGACCAAGTAAGCCCCGGAAAACATCAGGTCCCCAACGACAACGGAGCAAGACGACTTCTGCCACGCAAAAGAAGGGGACAATACTTGATCTGATTCGGGCTGTTGAGGAGGCCTCAACCCAGCTATCAATGTCCGATGAGGCCGAAGACTTGAACTCCTATGTCGATAATCTTACTGCAGATCCCAGGCCGAAATCGCAATCTGCTGTGAAGAAAGCACCAGTAAAATACCAAAAGGCGAGGGCTAAGTCTGTCGATATTGAGTCGCGTCTGACTGATGAAACGTCACTCCTCGACGAGAGTCATATTCCAGATTCAGATCTTGCAACTAGCCTTACCAACAAAACCCTGGCCGATATCCCCGGCGACATTCCTTTTGGACACTCTGCCTTTAGTGAACTGGATCTGCCACTAAAAGGCCCCCCAAAGAGCAGGCCAAAGCGCACAAAGGTGGATAGGAATACAAGCCTCAAGGGCATGCCTCATATGTTCAAGAAGGTCATGGAAGAAGGGAAAAAGATTATTCATGACCTGAATGAACCGCCAAGACATGCTGTGCCCAACAACCCGCCTAGCATAGAGAAATGGCTCAACAACACTGTTGAACCCTATGATAAGAAAAAACGGGCGACATCCCCTACAACTGTACGGACCGAGGACGTGACCGAGGATGACTACTCGGTTGATGATTCCGTGGACGATGAGTCGAGTCTGAAAACTCCTCAGAAAAAGCCTTCTCCACATGAGGCCAATAGCTCAATGCTTTCCAGTACGGATGAAGCCTCCCGAATTACATCCGACCTCACATCCTACCTTAACTCATATCTTGACTCAAACCTAACGTCTACCATCGATTCCGCGACAACGGACGATGCAACCCAGCGGTCCCCCGAGAGCTCGAAATCAACTCCAAAAGCAAAGGACTCCTTAAAGAAGGCAAAAACCCCTCCTTCATCGGGCCTAAAGCGAAGCCAGGCAACAAGAGCTTCTTCTTCAACCCCATCAAAGGCAAGTGGACGACGGCCATTCTTCGGCGCTTTGAAGCAAGCCTTCCAAGGAGAATCTAGTGGACTTCCCAAACCCATTAAGAGCTACCAGAGCCAAGAGGAACGTAAAGTCGTTTGGGATGAGGATGAAGGGGCAATGGACCCGCACTACAACCAATCCAGCTCTGACTTGGGTAGCTGGTCTACTACGGACACACATTCCAGCGTTACTAATTCGAGCGGTGATCGGGACTCGTTACCATCTATGCGTAATGCAAAGACGACACAGCAAATGGTTGGACCACGCCTGCGGCCACCCACAAATGGCAACTACGAACTCTCAACAATACTATCCGAAGGCTCCAGCGCCATCGAATCTGGAGCACCGTCAGAAGTTACAAAGTCCACACTCACTCAGTCAACGACGGTAACAAGGTCTAGTAGTGGCAGTTCGAAACCACAACGGCAAGGATCGGGACTCAAGCGGAGGCTTACACGCCACTCTGATCTAGTTTCGGCGCTCTCGCTCCCCGAAGATCAGAATGTCCCTCAGAGAATCAAGAGTAACAGATCACGACCAAGCCTGCGGAAAGCAAAAGGGCAGTCGAACGATGTAACGGCAGACGACTTGCTCATAGAGTTTGCTGATGATGAAAACCTGTACCAGCGTGAGCTCAAGACTTTGGTTGATGGCGTGATCCCAGTTCTTCTTTCGCATGTGGTCAATGACGGCAATGCTCCTGCCAGCAAGAGAAGCGATGACATGTCAAAATCCGTCGTCAACATGGGACTCGCTCTTCAGAAGCTCAAGAGTGCGCACGACAAAGCGCCGTTGACAGACATTCGCCGGGTAGCAAACTGGGCTCCTGGCGTAATTCCTATTTATAACAGCTATCTCAGCGCATGGCGACTGGGTTTCCAGGACTTGATTGTCAACCTTGCACCACGCGGTGATGGTTTTGATGACGAGGACTCACTCCTAGATGCGCTCCCGCGGAATGAGAACGGCGATGTTATCAATGAGCAGGGCGAGCGCGTTGCCGTTGCCTATCTATTGAAGAGACCGCTCGTTCGGGTGAGGCAGATGTCTAAGCTTATTCAGTGCGTCGACATGATGTTTGGATCTAGCAACACAATCGAGCTGGTCAAGGATTTTGAGACTCTGCTGGAAAAGGCAAGACGAAGACACAGAGAGGAACTGGCCAGGATGACGGATGAAGAAGCTACGAACACAGATACCACAAGAGCCCGAGATCTGAGGACTCTTGGACCTACAAAGCCTTTCACTATTGACCCTGAGCACCAAGTCAGTGCTAAGGACCTATTTTCACTAGACCTCTCTCATTCCAATGGCCAGAGATTGGAGTGTCAGGTGGAATTGATCCACCGAGATAACCAGAGCCGACCTGATTACCTTGGAGATTTGCTGATCCGAGAGGTTGGAGATGGTCGGACATCATATCTTTTGTTTCCGCCGATACCTATGACCCTAGTATCTGCCCGCGCTGGTGATGGCAAGCAAGACATCGTTGTCATGATTCGGGGCACTCACAATGGCAGGGACTGGCATGAACTGCTTGATTTGTGGGCCGATGAAGAAGACCAGATTGCTGACTGGCTTGACATACTGCTATCATCACCAACGCCACCTAGAGAGGCCGAGCCTAGCATCTTTGATGAATCTGATCTTGGGTCTGCATCTACTGGCAGAGTCCCTGATGTTCCTGTTGGTGCGCAAAGTATGCTTAGTGGATTATCGGAAGAAGAGTCCTCCGGAAATGAGTCTGATAGCACGGTATCAGCACCTCCCAGCCCAGTGAGACCTGCAACCAAATCCCCGAGATCATCCAGAGAAAAGACACCAACACCAGACGATTACGAGAAGAATGCCAACAAGAGCCGACCTCTGAAGGAAGATATGAGGCCCGACCCAGAATCTCTGAAGAAGATTTCTGCCCACTATAAGAATGACGCTCCACCTCCCCGTCCGCCAGTCCACAGAACTCTCAGCCCAACTCCTCAGCAAATAGCTAAGTCACAAAATCTACTGAAACCGCCGGTCGATCTCTTTGGCGGTGACCGGCTTAAGCGCCGAGGCTCATCCCCTCTGAAGCATGAGTATCTGCCTTCGGAGCCCTCATCAGCGTCAGGACTGTCATCCGCTGTTTCCTCTGTCAGGGCCGAGGAAGAGGAAGCTTCTGATGAGGAAGACATTTCCGATATAGAATCTGAGTCTTCTGACGAGGAGATCGAGAGCATAGATATACCCCAGACTGAGCTCGGCTACAGCATTAGAGAAGAAGATGACCTGCCAAAGCCATCCATGGTCCCGCCTTCTGAGTGCAGCCTGACACCATCCAACTCAGCCTCCCAAGCTGGTCTCCATGGACAAAAAGATTCCTCCGATGACGGTCCTTCTCGATGCCTGGCCACTATTTCAATATGGTCAGACAAAGGTGCATGGAAGGACATCCACCCTGACCACTGCTCCATCACAATATCCGATGGTCTCATTGAGGCATATGCTTTTCTAGATAGCGGCTATACCCAGCAAGAGGAGAGACCTCTGATCGCTTTAGATCTTACACCGCTTGTCCTTATCCGACAGAGCACTGCCGTTGATCTCGAAATTCGATCGTCGGTGAAGTCGCATTGCCAATTAGCGCCCGTATATGGCGGAGGCAACTTCCGATTCCGATGCCTCAATGGCCCAGACTGCTACAATCTTTACATGGCCGTCCACCATGCCCGTCTGAACAACCAAAAGTTTATTGAGCTCGAGAACGAAGCTAGGTTCAAGAGCTTTGGCGAGAGGCAACCCGCTCCTGAAGATGGAGACTCTAGCAGCCGTCGACGGAGCCTATTTGGTAGGAAGAACAGCTACCGCAGCTCGGTTCGCGCACCCTCACGATCCAATGACGGCGCCAGCTCAACACCTTCATCCACTTTGTCGGCCACTAGCTTCCTCAAGAAACTTACCATGGTTGGCAATCTCTCATTCAATCTTGCTCGATCCTCCGTGGATAACCATGGCCGGAGTGGCAGTGGTGGAAACAGCCTATACACGTCGGGTTCCTCCTCTGGTTATGGAACACCACGCTCCCCGTCTGTGAGCGTTGAAAACAGCGACTCTATGCATGCAAATATGGGAAGCGAAAATATTCGCATTAGACTTCACCTCCTCATCTCTTCTACTAAATGGGAAGACCATGGCAACTGCAGCCTGCAGATTAGACGACCACCTCCTGGATGGCACCAGGCCCTCCGAGCCGATCACGGTCTCGAGAAGAGAGTCACTGTTACGACAATGCCCAGAAAGAGCTCGGAGAAGCCCATCATTGTTCTTGATGCCGTGTTGGGAAGTGCCTGTTTCTCGCCCATGGGCAGCCGAGGCGTTGTCTGTGGCATTTGGGAAGAAGTCAAGGGTGGCAATGGTGTCATTGGCGTAGCGCCAGCGACAGGACCCACTGGAGGAAATATCAAGAAGTGGTGTTTCCAATTCTCGAGCATGGCTGAGGCTAACTGGGTCCTGCGACTGGTGCACCAGGAAGTTGTCACTGCTTAAATTCGTTTTGAATCTGATACCCCGATGGACAGCCCCATATCCTTTTTTCTTGTACGTTTTGGGGCTGGTCGTATCCATCATTGCTAGTTATTACTTTGAAAGAGGTGTGCATTTTTTGGGGGGTTTCTTGTTTTTGTTTGTTTGCTTGTTTGCCTATTTTTATTTTATTTTTATTTTGCGACTGGAAGCATACTTACATAGTGCTGCTTATTTTCCTGCATCATCGCAGGTTACATTACATTTTCCGTCTTTACGCAGAAAGCGAGGAGTTTTATCTCTGCACGTATGTATACACGTGGACTATGGCATTTAGAAAGGTATATATGTTCGGCGTCAGAATATGGCGGATGGGAGGGGGGAATTGGCGTGATACATATACGGCTTGGTTTTGCTCTTGGGGATTATCTATGTATAAGCGAGATTATAATGGTGGGGAGTGGAGGGACTGGGAGAAGCATTGCATTAGGTTGGGGTTGGGCGGGTGACGAGGCGGAGGGTTGATAAGTACTGCCGCAATTTGCGTATATCAAATAAGACCGTTAAACATATCTTGAGAGGAGTGGCTTGAGTGATTGAGATTCAAAGTATGATGCCGCTTGAAGTGAAAACGAAATATGGACTAGTTGTCTTAGTAGGCTTAGTGGAAATGCAACTCAACGTCTATGGACATGCAAGTGTGAATTCCTAGCTAATATCTTAGCTTGTTTGTGAATCTTAGATTTGCTCGTACGATATTTAATAGAGAGAGGGTCTCCTTTATTCAAAATTAGTTGTTAAGGAGACTCAGTAAGTCTAAATTTAAAGAAAAGTGATGTTTCTCGCGATGATGTGATTTGAATGCTATAGACATGAATGACAGCGATAATAGCAACTATAATCTCGTAGAAGCTCATTTCCTCAGTTGATTACTAGGGACTTACATGTTGAGAATGGCTTATCAGCTATAGGTATCTGATTCTTTTAGTAGATTCTATGATGGGTTGGCGGAAACGGAGGGAGGGAACCCGTTGCCCTCTGTTGGTACTGGACTGACTGGACAGTTGAGGTGACACTGCCTCGTAAAAAGGCTCGGCTCGACCAACCCAGAGGCAGAATGATATAAACATAGGGCTGAACTAAGCGTCTCGTGTGACTCATATCGTTTTGCCCTTCCAGGCCTTCGGGACAAATATACCCAATGCAGGAACGGCGAGCTTTAGTCACACTGCTTTGGTTGAGTAACATAGTCACGAGGACGGCTTACTTTGGGTGTCAAAATAATCTGGTCGAATGAGTGTCAAAATGGTAGGGAGCTACAAGTAATCATTATGTCATCTCATGTGGCGCAGCTCAGAAACGGTAGATGCTGGTAGAAGTGTGGCGCAGCTCATCTTGGCGGCCTCGCTCTGTTCCAAGTCTAACGACGTCACTGGTTTGACCTCACTTGTAGAGGCGAAAAAACAAGGGAAAGAATTATCTGTGTTCACTCCATCTAGGCCATGTGAGAATGATGCTTTGCTATTGCCCAGCCGTATTTAATGGGCCATGGGCCTTCCGCCCTGAGGCACCTGTGGCTGGAGAAGGCAAACGCACAACACAGACACAGAGCAGCTAATAAGCAAGATTGCCTAGACTGCCTGGCACTGGGCTTTTTTTCTGGGTTGTTTGCTTCACCATGCAGACTGCCGTTTCACAACTAAATACCGTCGGTTCTGCCCTGAGTGATACTGCGGAACACAACAAACACCTTTCGGAGCAGGACGTCTACGAAATTCAGTACACGACCATGCCTCACGCTCACGAGACGAAGCCGCTGTGGCTCATCCATCCGCGTCTGGACGCCGGTGAATACCGCGACAAGCTCATCGGCAGTGTCGTCAAGTACCCCGACCTACCGACGGAGCGTCACATCCCTTACCGAATAGCCAAGCTGCCCAAGGAGATTGTGCCGAACCTGGACCCCAAGCCGGTGCAGGTCCGCAACGTCAGGTTTTGGACGCGCCGTATCAAGGACGCGGGGGTATCGGCGTCGCTGAATGAGATTCTGGATGCCTTTTTGGAGAGGGCGAAGGAGGACAGGAGTGAGAATGTGGCTACGGTGGCGAGGATATGGCACATGGATTCGCCGGGCGAGAAGTTCAAGGAGCTGCTCAAGAACAAGCAGTACTTTGAGGAGCTGTTTGAGTTGCTGAGGGGCAACCACGACCAGGGCTACTTCATCACGGATATTGTCACGCTGATGAACACGGAGATTAACGACTCGACGGGCCGGGCGTCGGGGGTGGGAGGGTCCTTTCAGGTGCCGACTTTGGATCCCAGTCTGAATATCAATGTCGGCGCGGGGGCCAAGTTTCAAGTGGTGAGGGAGAAGGGGTTCTCAGCGTACTATGAGGAGGAGACGATTGTGTTTCTGGGGTACAGGCTGGTGAGATTGGAGAAGGTGGATGGGAAGAGGGCGCGGCTGGGTCGTATATTCTTGGGACAGAAGCATGGGTTTACGGTGAGAGATGGGTTTGATTACTGGCCGGAGCTGGTGGAGAGGGCAGTGGAAGGGAATGCGGAGCCGTTTCTGGCGGCGGAGACTCCAAAGGCGGAGGAGACGAAGGAGCTGGGGGAAGATGAGATGGATGAGATTGTGGAGGAGTTGGGGTTTGATTATGAGGTTGTGGGATAGGGTTGTGTTTGCTTTTCTGTTTTATGGGCGTTGGATGGATGAGATTATGATGTGATGAAGAAAAACTATATTAGATACCATGGTATTAATACTTTGTTTTGATGCAAAGATGGAATTATACATATATATTAACTTCTGCAGCTTTGATGCCGCCTCGTTTCCCTGTGATGTGATATATCGCCACTTAGCTACAGCGGTGCCATGACGTAAATCGAACACTCCTAAAGATAGATATTGTATATCTGAATGATTCATAATTATCCCAACTGAGAAAAATAAAATAAAAAATAAAATCAAGAGCAGAACACGTTTGTGTTTGTCAAAACTGCAATGCCCTTTCATCACATGGAATTACACCGAAACGCCTAGTTGTTGGGTCTAGTCTAGTGTCACACACACACACACACACACACACACACACCACAGGCACCCGGTTTGCAGCGGCCATGACTACTATCGCACAGACACCGCCACTCACAGCACAAACTCGGCGTCATCTATAGATGCCATGCCGCTAAAAAAACGCCTATAGCTCATCAGCCACACCGTCTTGCCAGGCCGCCGCCCTCCCTCCATCAATCCGCCTCCACTGTCACACCCTCAACTCAGCTGGTCACTGATTCAAGGAAGGTCATTCCGAGGCGTCTTTTTTTAATCATCCATTCGGGGGTTTTCCCCTTCTTCATTCAACGCGCGACATCGACGACGATCTCGATATTCAGCTGCAAGCTGTGATTTCCTTCTGGCCATGAGTTTCAAGCTGAGGACTTGTCAGTCGAGTCGTCTTGAGCGCATTTGACCTATATGGCGGACTCGTTGGAGCCGCTTAGGGGATTGCTCCATCGGGTGAGAGGAGCGGTCTCGAGACAGAAGAGCGGGGAGAGTAATGGGTTGAGAGTCGTGAGGGATCCTCAAAATGCGGAGATTGAGTAAGTTGGGATTGATTTCTCTGGGCCCTTATTTCAAATTGGTAAATGGTACTCGGACTGACTGATTTCGACATTATAGCATCGTGGCTGTTCATGGTCTTGGAGGCCAGGGCTTCAGATCGTGGATCACGCTGGAAGGCGGCAAATCTAGGTCATGGCTCGAGGAGCTGCTTGCGCGAGATGTTCCCAATGCGAGGATCATGACGTATGCGTATATCTCGGATAGCGTGAACTACCGCTACCTGGTGCGCAATGTGCTTTATGGGCGAGCGCTGGATTTGGTCAAGGAGCTGGGCAGCCAGCGCAGCCGGGACGGGACGGCTAGGCGCCCGCTGTTCTTTATTGCGCATAGTCTAGGAGGGTGGATTGTCAAGAGGGCGCTGATCATCTCGAGCGAGGCGATGGATGCACAGCTCAAGGATATTGAGCTGTCGACTTGCGGTGTTGCGTTCTTTGGGACGCTATCACCTGGTCGGCCATCATCGCCGACGCCGTTGGCGCATGTCATTCGAAGGACCTCAGGACTCAAGGATGAGCAGCCGCAGAGTCGTGGCGTCAGTAGTATGTCGATGTTGGCGCAGCCGCAGGAGAGCGATATCGAGTGGTTGGAGAACCAGATGGAGGCCTTCAAGGCCATCACGGCAAACCTGCCGCGGTTGTCGTTTCATGAGACGAAGCAATCTGCCGATGGGTTTGTGGTTGAGCCGAGGCATTCCATGTCGGGTTCGGATGGGTCGCAGATTGGCCTGTCGGCGACGCATTCTGATCTGGTGAAGTTTCGGGGCCGGGATGCCAACTACAGGACATTTATTGGAAATTTTCGCGTGTTGATTGATCGGAACAAGACGTCGACCTTGTTGGAGTCGAAGCGGAAGATGTTTGATCTGGCGGCTGGTAAGTTGAATCCCTTCATTTACATTTAGACTGTGCTTTTGCTGATATTGAAGCAGTACACCAGCTTGAATATCTAAAGGAGGGGTTTGAGATTCCATACCGACTGCCCTACGAGTCAGGGATCATTATTCATAGACAGGATTTGTTGGATCAACTCGAGGCTTGCTTCAGCCCGTCGGTCGATGCACAAATGCTTCACCTAAGCATTGCCAGCCTTTGGGGAGATGCTGGTACTGGGAAGTCTACGCTGGCAAAAGACTATGCAGAACTCAACAGGGACAGCATTTCGTTTGTATTTTGGATTTGGGCTGAAAGCTGGGAAACCGTGGTAGCCAGCTACTTGGAGTTTGCTAACAATCTGGTGGAGCACTATTCCAAGCATACTCCGCGAGCACGAGTGGAAAACGATCTTGGTCTTACTGACGTTGAAGATATGCTCAAGGTGAAGAGTATTCAACAGCTTGATACGTTACGCGTCAAATCGGTGGTTCGGGCGGTTAAAGACTGGCTAATGAGACCTGAAAACGACAGATGGCTGCTTATATTCGACAATGTGGAGACGTCGTTTGATATTTTCGACTTTATTCCACTGACTCTAACTGGAAAAATTATCCTGACGGCTAGGGATAGTAGTTGCTGTGCCTGGGGCACGAGGTTGCAGATTGGGCCAATGATGGAGGATGAGGCTGTGGAATTGCTCGGCACAGCTGTGGGAGACGATTCATTGCATGACTTTGCGCAAGGTAATGATGATATCGCACCAGTTGCTTCCGATCTATATGTTGATAAAACTATAGCCGAGGCAGCATCCCGATTGGTACGAGAGCTGAAATATCATCCACAAAACATATCCCTGGCAGCCTCCACGATTCGAAAGAAAGGAGTAACGGTGTTAGAGTATCAAGACGAACTGGAGTCGAATGCGCCATTGAGGATCCTGGGCTCGACACTCGATCAGTCGTCGGTTACTAGGACAGTGCTGCGGATTAGTGCTATGCTGTCCAGTGCTGTTATACCCGTTGCCTTGTTCTGTCCGACAAAGGGACACAAACAAGCGCCTGTACGATATACAGATGCTTTTGCTGAAATTACAGGTATGTACATGCTGAATCGTTGCCTTGAGAGCGAATAGGTGTTGACCGTATTACAGCATTCCAAAATGCAACCCGTCTCGACGATGTACTCCAGTTCCTCTTTGACCAAAACTTTATTCAAACGCCTTCCACTGAGTCGCCGCCCTCCTCTCAAACACCATCTCCTTCTTCATCGCAATCAACAGACTCCTCATCCTTTGAGACATTCATATTAAACCCCATGGCTCGTGATCATGTACGGGGTACCCTCACTGATAAAGAGCAAGCTGAAAATGCCTGGCTGGCATGCAATGTTTGTGTGGATGGAATTCGCGATAAGGAGACCGCATCATCAACCCTACCCGAGATTCATGATTTTGGTAGAATTATGGCGCCACATGCCAAGACTTGTTATGATGACTGGTCCTGTGTTTTGAAACATGACGACGATGATGTTGCATGGCACGTTTTGGGCAACGTGTGCATGACACAGGGGGCTGTGGAGCAGGCTATTGGGTGTTTTGAGTTATCCTTACGGCAGAAGTCGAATATGAATGCGGTCGAAAGAATACAGACTTCACTCTCTCTTGCATCCTTATTACAGCAAACAGGACGGCACGAGAGAAGTGCTAGTGTTCTCACTGACATTGACATTGACTCTATTGACAAGGCCCTAGGCTTTCGAGTTGCCTTGGCAAAAGCATCCGCTGCAGCATCGCGCGGAGAGTTGGACGACGCTGAGGATCAATATGAGCTGCTTGAGCATGAGCAAGAAGAAGAGCTGGGCCCAACGGACACAACGACGGTTAGCACAGTCCAGAAGCTTGCATCTACACTTGAGCAGCTTGGCAAGATGGAGGAAGCCCAAGCGCTGTACCGACGTGTCTACATAACATACCAAAACATGTTTGGGCAAAGCCACCCCATGACGGTTGAGGCTCTCGATGAACTCGCCAACATATCCAAGGATAGTAACGCTATTGACGAGGCAGAGGCGCTGTATAAACAATCCGTAGAGATTAAGACAAAGACTTTGGGGCCTGAACACCCTAGTACGGCGCATGCCATCCAGAGGCTTGCCGTCATCGACGACATTCGGTGCCGCTACGCAGATGCCAAGATGAAATACCAAAAAGCCCTAGACATCATGGCAGCATCTCTCGGAAAGGCTCACCCCCTGTATACTACGACAATGGAGAATTTGGCGCTGAGCTCTCGACTGCACGCCCACGCTCTGGCCGATGAAGCGGAAACCGCATCCATGTTTGCATCAGACAGGGATTCCCTTTCGGCGCCTCGCACACGACGTCTTATTATTGTGTCGAACAACAACCACCACACCATTAGGGATGAAGCGAACGCCACAATGGACAAAGAGGTGACTGTTCTTCGAGATGCATCTCGTCACCGGGCCTTTGGGGAGGCGGAAAAGCTGTACCTTGATGTGGTGGCGATTAAGAAGTCTGCGAGGGAGCTGTATACTGAGGAGCAGGTGGTGGCGACGGGGTCTAAGTTGAGGGAGATGTATGAGAATGAGCCGTTTTTTGAGGAGTGTCGTGATGAGAAGGTAATGGCGTTGATGGGGCTGTTGAAGGAGATGAGGAGGAGAGGCACGGTTTAATGATAATGACGGTATATCCATGTATTTAATAATGAAAGTTTTGTCTCTGTGTTTTGTCACTGAGTGAATGGGCTGTGTTGATGGTGATGTGACTGTAATGAGACGAAGTGATGCCACATGAGATATCAGCTTTTTAGATAATGGCGAGCATCTAGCTGTGGCAAGCTATTGGAATATAGACAGAATATGACAATTCACTGCAACCAGCCATTCAAGAGTCTTTCATCAGCGTTATTAAGAAGAATTACAGGACGACAATCAACTGATATTTTCCGGCATTTTATTTCCCAACCACGGATGGAAATATGCTTGCAAGGTCTCCAGTCGTTCCTCAGGCATCCAGTCGAGGAAACAATCCAAAAAGCCAAGAAAAAGTTCCTTTTCTTCTCCCTCAAGATCTGTACAGAGCGATTCCAAGTCTTTTTTGGGGGGTAAAGGGACTTGGCCTATCCATTGGCCTATTAAGAAAGAGGGTGTTAGTGCTAGCTCTGGGGGGTGGGCATCATTTCTTGAAGCACTCTTGCTTAGGACTTACCGTCTTGGTTCCAGTATTTGCTTGTTTCTTTGCATTTCTTCAAGAATTCGGGGGGTGGTGGACCTAGGAGGGAAGTCATGGCAGCGAGGTGGTGGGCGTTGTTGAGCTCTGTGTTCTCATGGTCGTAGATGCGGAAAATACTTTCGGTTGAGAGAAGATCCCATGTCTAGAGCGGAATATACACAGATAGATTAGCAAAAGGTTGTCGTGGAAGGGCTTGTGTAGCACCTAGGGAGTAGAGGAGGAGTTACATACTAGGAGACCAACACTCCAGCAATCTACTGCACATCCTTATGGCATGTTGAGGATAACTTCAGGTGCTCTGTATGGTACTGGCATGGCGTTTCCGCGGTGCTGGGTGCCGATTCTGGCTTGTCCGAAGTCGCAGATCGTGAGGGGGCCAGCACCTCCTAGCATGTATTGAGAGATGTGAATGATGGTGTCGCCGATGCGCTTCCGTGGCGATGGTTTCTGGATCTCGTTTTCCTCTACTGTGGATAGGATGGATTCATCTGTAATGCCAATGAGGAGGTTGTCGGAATGGAGGTCTTGCGAGGAACTAGTTAGGTTGGTTGTTTTTTGCACGTAGGATTGTAATATATATATATATATATATGTATGTATGTAGGTCTAGACACTAACCGGTATGAAGCACTTCCGCATCATGGAGGTAGCTCAGCCCAAGAAGGACTTGGCTGATGGCACTCTTGACGAGAGTCTTGTGGAAGACGCCAGTTCTCTGCATCTCTTGAAATGTTCTTAGACTCATTGCTAGAGGGGTCATGATGAAAACCTCGTGTTCGCCATGAGGGCCTTTTAGCTTAAAGGAATCTTGCAATTGCCGGACGTATTCTCGCCCAGGATCATCTGTAGCTGCACGCGCCAAGTGCTGATAAACCTTGAGTTCTTGGTTATGCTTCAAGGTGTTGATGTGAACCTTAAACGTCCAGTATTTATTTTCTCTGAGTGAAGTGGTAGACGAGTTAGTATTGTGGCTGGGGTTGCGTATAGAAGTCTTAACCTACCTCAGATCGCGGGATAACCAAACAGTAGAGGTTGTGCCGTAGCCAAGCTTCGCGACAACGTGGTACTGGCCATGAATAACATCACCAATTTTCATAGGGTAATACTCGTCTGGGTTATAGTAGGGCAGGGTCTCCTCTTCAATCTTTTGATATAAGCTGATGACTTCGAATCCATCGGATGGAAACACCCGTGGCTGGAGTTGCCCTGCCATGTTGGAGAGGTTCTGGGCGTAATTCTTGACGATATTTGAAGGTACACCTGATGGGTGGTGAAGCGGTCGTAATAATGGGACTGGAAATGGTCGAAGGAACCGCCTTGCGAGCATGTTTTGGTTGTGTGCCTTGATAGGACTGAATGGCTTTATAAACGAGCATGAGCATGTAAATTGCCTAGTTCAATTGCTCATGGATGAATTCTTCACATGGCCTTCATTTGAATACAGTTGGTAAGAACTGAAGGCGGGATGTTAGGTACCTTAGGTAGGTGCCATATACCTACCTAGGTAGGTATCTAGCTGCTTATCGTCGAATTGACAAGTCGGCAAGATATATAAATACCAGAACAGCAGCTCCAATTTCTAGCTACCGAATTGTAAAATCAGCAGAACATGATGCAATTCCTTTTTTAATAAGTTTGCCGAGATCCTATCGTAAGTACTTTATTACAGAACGTGCATGCGAGATGTATTAGAACTTCGACCACAAGATGCCGAATTTACCCCTCGCTTCGCTGGACAAACTGGCTACTGCGCTGAAGGACCAACAGCCAGCTAATGCATAAGCCTCAGGCCGGATTACTGGATCTCTGGATTGACCGTATTATCGGGCGCATAACAGCAAGTTTAACTAATCACCAAGCAAGTATTGCTACAGTCTCCTGCTCTTATTAAACTTGCTCCAAGAACCTTCAGGCTCTGGAGATCGATCGTAAAATCACATCATCGAGCAAGTCATTCACTGCAAATCATACAATCCGATACGTCCTCATTCACAAGTCATGATAGGGCAATACTCGTCACTCCGTCGGCTACATGTATATATTAACCCACGACTTTGTGTGGGTGATAAAATACTATTTTGGCGTATCGAAACGGTAATGTTTCTCTCCTAATTCCCTTGTCGTATGCTCGCTAAACCAGCTATCCAGCCCGCCTTTTTTTGTGTTCCTTCGTGTAGAATGCATCCAAACACGCCTGAAATGAGTAGAGAAGGTGGCTAAGCAACATCCCATCTGTCACATATAAGCCAATGTACATAAATACACCATTCATGCCCTCCGTATGCTGAATAAGCCAACGTGGCCAATATTAAGACAAAACTCTAGAGCCTTTCGTATCGTCTGCTCCTCAAACGGAAGAATCAAAGCAAATCTTTAGGAGGACCATCCCGGTAACGCCGCAAGAACATAGTACTGCTTAAAAGTCGCTATGAATGACTTTCCAAAGACAGAAAATGACATATCCCTCATTACAGGGTTTAGCTGATATTTCATTGAGGTCTTTGTTCTTCAGGTGGCGGCGGCGGCGGCGGAGGAGGAGCTTGGTATGGCTTGCCGCCGTCAACCAGAATCTGCTGGTCAATCCGCGCGTTGATCTCCCCAGACTCGACTCTCTTCCAGGTCGTTATGCGTGCCTCTTCTGTGTCGACTTCAAATACCCGTACGCGGCGAATAAAGCCTCCATAGCCTGCGTAGCCACCAAAGCCAATACCGCCAGAGTAGCACTTCCACATGGCGGGTACTTTCGGTGCCTCATCTTTCTTCTCCGATTGTAGGGGAAGTTTCTTCTCCCAACCAGGAAGGAAGGACTTTTTCTCGTCTCCGTAGGAAGATAGCGAGCAATAATCGTTGACATGATCACTTAAAATTTTTGTTAGCAATCATCCCAAAATCATGAAGCAGGTGGATGAGAATCAACGTACTGTCCTGCACTAACCATGACTACACCGTGCTCAATAAGGGTATCGTGGAATCCGGTGTTGAGGACAGGAGCAGTGACACCTTCGCGCCACTCACCGACACGAGGCATGTCCCAATCTGCATACTCGGTCAAGGGGATGTGGATAAAGGCAATGTCCATGTGCCGATGAGTGTATTCCCCGTGTTTTTGCTTTAGGCCTTCCGCCGTTTTATTAAACCACTCAATCTGGCTTGGCTTTAACCAGTCATAGCCCGGATAATTGCGGTCGTCAGGGGAGTATGAGTGGGTGTCAAGAAAGTATATGGTCAAAGCAGAATGGTCAGAGTGACCGCGGGCTAGGACCTCGATGTAGTAATTGCCCACACCGTCAATCTCCATGGGGCCAGCTCGCGAGAGGGAGTATGGTAGGGACTCCATGATGGCCATCTGGGATGCCCGAGACATTGTTTTTTCATCGTCATGGTTGCCGAATATGCCGGCATAAGGTATTTTGCGCTCAATAAGGAGCGACGCGTATTTGTAAATGGCCTGCGAGGCTTGTTAGCATTTTGCCTCTTATTTCAAGCATATGCTTGATGGTAAGGGCACGAACCGATGGTGCGTCAGGGGCAGAATCGCCGTTGACCTGGTCGCCGCTCAAAATCACCAAGTCGGGTTTCTCCTCATCAAGCATCTTTACGAGAAAATCGAGTGTTCGTGGATCAGCCTCACACTTGCCGCCTTTATAACCGTCCGGGACAGGCTCTCGACATTCGCCAACCCCAGTGCTGAGGTGCAAGTCTGCAACCTGCAAAATCTTCAATCGGCCAGTGTCGGGAACTCTAGGCTTGGGCTTCTTAAGCTCACGCGGCCTGCCTCTCCGTACGGTGACATGAGCGCTGAGTAAATTCCCCCCTGTACCCAGATGCAACGGTCTCCCCACAATACCCCATCCGTCACGGGCCTCTGTGGCATCATCGCCAAATACAACATCAATATCAGTGACAGCCAGATCCGAGTCGCTCGATTTCTTATTCCTAGAGCGCTTCAGCCATAAGCCGGCTGCTCGCGGCTCCCAGTGTTCATCGGAGTGGGAAAGATCCTCGGGAACCAATGCCCCCACAGAGATGTCGACGATAACTTCGTCCTCGTCTTTGAGATCCTCTTCGCGCTTGCGCCTCACGTACAAGTATGCGCTCGACGTCCATGCATTTCCCAGGTATAGCTCTTTATCGATACGTTGCCATATTTCCGGGTCGAGGCTGCAAGAGGAGAAGGGCTTGATCGTGGAGCAGGTCACGATCTCGACGTCGGTAAGGACAAGGCCGGCGTGGTGCGATGGCATGTATGTGTGAATGGCGGTGGGAAGAACACGGTAGTTGCGATCGAGAAAGAAGATGACAATAAATGTAAAGATCATCACAGCACCCAGCTGGGTCAGCGTCCTTACCTGCAAGAATTAAGATGTCAGCTGCGTCGACGGATACAATACAGTGCTGTGGCACAGCAAAGGGGGATACCCACAATGCGTCGCGTCATCTTGAAGGGCATTTAGAGGGGAAATTGATATGAGCTTGAAGGAGAAGACAAGTGCTTTCGTCGAATAAAGGGGGGTTGCGCAGTTCAGAGGAGTCTCCTCAAGGTCGCGCGATTCGCATCTTTCTGCGCCTATCGCATGATGGTTTATGTTCGAGGTGATGATATCATGGATCGATGAACAGTAAGCTTGGTGTATCGTGTATTGCTAAAGTTTACTAAGCACACAGAAAGCAGAGCCCCGGGCTGGAGGGATCCGGGAAAGCTGTCGATATGCCGCTGGAGGTTTGAGATGGATTCGAAAGGGGACAATTTGAGACGGAGGCGGCGGTTGGATCTGTAGAGTTGGAGCGGATTTGGAGACGATGATCCCTTCTAGGGGTCGGGCGGCGATATTCCGGGGACGGAGTGTATCAGCGATTGTAATTGGCTGAGCGGGTGTGGCTGGTGCACTCCGCGGTGAACAGTGACAGAGTGAGTTCCAGTGGTTGAGCTTAGGTGTAAAGGTGGGGTTCAATATGTCTCTTTCATCGTTAATCCTACTTTAGATGATTATAAGAAATAGCTCTAATGCACTAGCGAATATAAAACATCTAAAATGTATTTAACATGCAATATAATATAGATATATTACTAGTGGAGGCTAAAGTGAGTAAGTTGATTGAAGTGGTGACAGTGTCGGCATATACGTGAGAACGGGTAAAATAATATTATGCCTACAGTACGGAGTACCTATTAGATGGGTACCTACCTATGCTTGGTAGGTACCTATTTAAGCTCTACTCTGTAGTCTTCTTTGATTTGTAGTGTGATTAGCCCAATAGTGGCACGCTACCACCTATATAAATAGTAAGTGGCTATCATACTGTTCTTATTCATAGAACCTTGGATGCCCGACCTCTCATCCAGCTGGCTCACGCATCTCGCCTTACGCTTACCAACCACGTCCATTGAAGGCCGTGTCAGCCTTGAAAGTTGATCGGAAGTAGAATAGAATCTTTTGCTATCAAAAGTGCTTCCCAGCATGCCGAATAACACAACCTGCACTGAAGCGGGGTTGATGGCGGTTAGCACACACATGGACAAGAGAGAGATTTTGTATTGTCCTCGTCTTCTTTCTACCCCGATACTAAATAAATATTCCCCCAAAACAAGTTTGAATAAACCAAAAATCTACCCAGTGAGAAATTACACCTGACTTCGAGCCCAAACACAAATGTTTCAGATACAACTTCTAACAGGCTGCAACTTAGTAATAGGAAGGAAGAACCACCACACCACAAAACATGACATCAGTCAACCCAACCATCCAAGAACTCGAGTTCGTGAAAAAGCGAATCAGTGAGTCGATGCAAGAGGTACAACAGAAGCAGGACGAACTGCAGGCTACGATGGAGCTCATCAACATGATTCCAAAAGCATCACAGGACCAGATGCTGGACAGTGCCTCAAATTCTCGGAAGAAGAGAAAGAAGAAAAGTGTTGTCAGCAGCGCAGAATATTCGGCGTCGCTTGAAGCCAAAGTTGCAGCAACCACAGATGCCATCGCCCGATTATGGCATAAGATACATGAGTTACAGACCCAGGAGCGCGAATTAAGAGACGCAGGGCAAAGTGTAAGAAGTTGATCCTCCGCCTTATGTAACAAACCGCTATACGAGGGGCAGAAGATTAGGCCCTTGGTAATAAATCAATGTGGCACCCGCAACTAAATTTTGAGGGTCAATCATGCTGGGCCGTAACACGTCCTTTGTCTTGGCTGTACCGGGCTTTGCTTTGCCAATGCTTTCCTCTGGCTTAGTAAGGATCTCCCTTAACTTATTGCTGCGTCTTCATCAACCACCAGCAGCCCGCGGTCATCTAAGTATTGGGTATATCGCTTGGACTTCTCTACTCGACGTTGGATTTCCAGTGCGAGCCTTTCCTTTTTGTCGTCGTGGTTGAAGAAATCAGAAATTACTTGTTCGCGGTTTCCCTCAAAAAGCTTCCGGAAAATAAATCTGTAGTATACATAAAGGAGAGTGTCAGGCTGACGCAGTATCTGGACTATAGGGAACATGAGCGTCTGTGGATTCCACTCTTCCATGAGTTGGGTGTAGTTCATAGATGTGGTACTCTTTGCTTCTAGAACTTTGTAAAAGCCTTTGCAGATCGGATCCGTAGAAGGCATGACCCATCCGCTACGAGCATGACCCGTAATCCACAGCGGTGGTGTGAAGTATTGCAGCGGAACGGTGCCCGCGAACTCCCAGTCGATGATACCAGAGATATGCAGATCTTCGGTGACGATAATATTACCACATCGAAGGTCTAGATGGGTTAAGATAAAAGGGCCGCCGGACCATCGTGGATCCATTTTAGAAATTTGATCTGCGAGGCTGTCAAGGGCAAATAATTCCTCTTCTGCCTGTTCCCGCTCTAACTCTTCGGAGGGGAGGCGGCAGGTTTCTGAGAGTACGTGGTATTGGTAGTCCATGAAGGCCTCAACAGAGGTAAAAACCCCTACGTTCTCCTGTTGCCCTTGATATCTCTGGAGCTCATTTGCGGCCATTGTAAGCAAGCCGCCCATCATGGGTTCCGATTCGCTGTCTGGGTTCGGCATCAACGAGCCGGCTGTAGAGAACTCCGACCGGCGCAGTTCGGCTAGAATGTCTATGAGCTCATGGAAAAAATGCCTTCGTCGTTCCTCAGTGGCGTTCTCGAGCATATTCATACGAAGAGACTGGCCGGGAATGTAGTCAGAAATCATGAATGCTGTCGACATACAATCGGTCTTCGTTAACTTTACGCCTTCTCCGTACGCATAGACGTGGGGGATGGGAATCGTTGTGTGCTCTAGATATCTATACGGCCAGTGCGGTTAGTTATCCGTTAAAGAGATAACATAAGGGAGGGGAGCTTACCGCATAGTGGCAACTTCGCTCTGGATTTTTTTCCAGCTGTCATGGACAACCGGATTAAGGGGTATCCTGACGACCCATGTGGCATTGTCGTTAAAGCGCACAAAGAAACACACGTTAAAGCTCCCATGGCCCTGCCCTATAATATTACAAGGCCTTTGGCTATTATATCGTGAGGCTAGCTGACAGACAGCGTCCTGGTCTATGGAGCCAATGAATTCTTCGATCTGTTCGTCGATTTGCTCGGCGGTCAAAGGAAACCGGCTCGATGAGTCCTGAGTATCTCGGACGCTGACTTCATTCTCATATGTACAACTAATCAGCCCCTTTGCCTTCTCATCTTGCTGCTCTAGCGTTGGGTGAGAGTCGCTAAACGTTTTCTGCCCGGCGCGGTCGATAACTAGACAGCCATAGAGCGTGGACCAGTGGAGGATACATGACATCCATTGTGCCGGAATGAAGCGACGTAGAACGAAGGGCATCCCTTTACGTGTTGACGGCTACGTCTTGTGCATTGTAGGCAGCGGCGGGTAATAGAAGCCAGCCTAGGGGTGGACATAAAATGTTGGAAGAACCCAAATTGCGCTTGATCGCGATAACTTCTGGAAGCGAGTACAAAACTAATTTCAGGGACACTTTCAATTGAGCGCCGGGGGGAGATTACGTTATCAAGGCTTTTGAGGCGTTATGGGGCGACAGAGCAGGGCTCTCCTCTAGCCACGTGCTGTGCCACGCGGGTTGAGAGCTAGTGGGGAAAACCCCATCGCATGAGGTAGGTTAAGCATCGAAGATGAGAGGTACCAACACAGGAGACTGTGCTACACATAATTGGATGCTCTGTCACTTTGACAGTTGTAAGGGAGCATGGGAATCTTGGCTAATATCAAGTCATCCTAGTCAAGATATATAAATTGGAATCTTGTATAGGGTAGCTTTCTGAGGACCCGTACTAATCTATTTTCCCAGTTGTTGTGTTTTGATAGTATTTCCAACCTTCTTTACTATATAGTTGAAGGAAATCATTGTGTAAGTCATTATCGAAGCAAGCTTACAGTGCCCAGCTGGAAATGACAGCCCTGGGTGCGTGCTTCCTCTGGGGTTGTACCATAGCTTGTCAAATAAGATGCCACGGATAGACAACTCATTGCTAAATTGTAAGACATCGTATGTATATGACTTCTTGTAAGAGAGAATAGCCATAGGCACAGACCATATGAGTGATGAGATGAAAGTGCCGAGGCGGATTGGTAATAGAAATGTCGCCAGAGATCCTGGCTTCCGTCGTTTAAGTGTCTCTCTTCCGTTATGCTTGGAATCAGTATCTAGGAAAGGCTCGTTTTGTTGTCGTCCATATCTTAAGGCTCTGAACTGTCTTTTGCCGGAAGTCTTCCTGAAAGAAGGAATTGGATGTATAAGGAAGAGGAGGTAAATACAAAATGACTTTACGAGGCAACGAATAGTTTGCCTCTTCAAATTGGTATAAGTTGATGGGCGTCTGTCTGACCCCGAACAGCATGACCCCTTTCATCTGTCCAAGATTCAACTGGCTCCTCGTTTTTAGGATATTGATATAGATGAAAATGTATATACTTGACGGGAAAGCTCATACATGGATCAAGTTGTTCCGACGAGACTCTCACAATCCGCGCAACATAATGTAATCGGTGATAGGATCCGGGGCGGCCGGTGTGAGTGTGTTGGTCCACAGAGATGAAAGGATCGCCCTCGACTGACTCAAACTTTGAGCTGTCGATCTACGCGGAGTAAAACCAACTTGTCTCACGGATGTAACGGCCGCGATGGCCTGTACAGCTGCAATAACTTGATACGGCCGTGAAACCTCTATGTGGTTGTAAGTGACTTGGTGGCGGTGCAAAGAGTTGCCATTCTTGGTCATAGCATGCTAGGGAGCCAAATGTAGTAGTCGATATGGGAGCAGAAGCACCCGCAGTTAACTTGCATCCAACCTATGTCCTTACAGCTAAAGCACCAAGGACCAGTTCCATAATGTGGGCGGACTTTTAGACGATACACCTACATGTAACCAATGATTACAGGCACAGCATGCACAAGATGACTTGATAGAGCCTCCCTCTGTATCCAAGTTGCAGACTTGTTGAGAATCCTCCATTGGTCTGGTTATTGTCCCATATGGAGAGCTCCGAAATGCCACACGGCCATCAATTACGTGGCCTTGCTGCTAAACTAGCAGCAGGCAGAATTAATGCGGAGGACATCATATTCCAGCCATGATCATAACTGGTATTGGTGAGATAGGAGGAATCACTGACAGTGGGCATGGTCTAGGGGGATGTCAAAGACTGGAATTATTGCAAACTATTCTATGGAATCTTAATTCGTAACGTCATATTAATTTCAGCATTGAAAGCCTATCAGCACCCTCCAAAGACCAAGTTGCCGCTAGTATCTGTCTCGTCGATCCTATCAGCCTGAATTGCTCGCCAAAGAAGCAGGTACCGTGCAATGGTTAGAGTGATTATAGTCAGTCGTCAGCTTATCCACCTGACCACCCTCGGAGAAAACATGTTTTTCGAACTAGAAGCCACGTGCACAAGTGTTCCCGCTCTGTTCCCCACCACTTCTCGTCCTTGCTGAGAGAGAGAGAGAGAGAGAGGTCTTCCATACTGAGCTCATCTTGCCCGGCCTGGTCCCGACGGTATCTCCAACGAGACCGGTTAAATGCCTGTGAGGCATCCTGAAACTCATTTAATCCGGAACGAGGGCAAGCCTCCGGGTGCCATACTTTTGCTAACATGCTAAAGGAGTAATTACCCGGCTGCCTTTGTCTCTGCAACGGTACGCCGTTTTGTAGAAGCAATAGACTTGACATTATCGACTGATTATGACGACCGCCGTATAGCAACTGCAACAGAATGGAGGGCTTAGGAAACCAAGTATACAGATATGGAACTTTAGTAGCTCTTTCTTTAATAGCATTAATATCACTGTCATTATACCTTAGGACAAGGATAAAGGCAAAATTTTGTATCCTCTTAGCTAGAGCAACTACGTCATGATACTATCTTTCAGTAACTTACATGTAGATAGCTCTCAAAATTTCCCAGGCATTAAGAGTTCTTTCAAAAGTCTACTGGGATTCCCCCTCGAGCCTCGGTTGCAAGATTCTGCACGGCTCCGTTATTGGTAATCCAACGGTGGTCGAAGGCGTATTAAATTGTCTTCCACAGCACGAGAGGCCCGGCAATTCAATAGTAGCTACGTAATCCATTCTGCAAACTGCAGATCGCGTAAGCAGACGCGAAAAATCGGAGTAAGAGGACAGGACTTAGCCCCATTCTGAAACGTGGAATATGACTTTTGGTCAGGAGCTGACGCACATGCAAGGAACATTTGACAAACGAAAGACGTTGAAAGCTTGTTCCGTTGGATACAGTGTCTCAATTTTGTACGTGAGTAATTCAATGCTGCCACTTCCTTTGTAAACGATCAACAAAAATCCCCGTGGGGAAATGGAACACGGGGGGTTTGCACCAATGCGTACTTGGCCAAATGGGTGGCTTTCTCGGCATCAAGTGCCATCTCCACATTTGAGATCGCATTGCATTAGCTGGATCCTTTATTTTAGCCGTCACGTCAACGATGCCACTGGTCTATACTGATCACGGCCGCGGCTGGATTGCACCCGGGATTAATTAAGCAGCCTGAAGTTCCTAGATGTTGGCCTCTGAGTGTCGTCTGGTGGCTTGACTCTCCTCATTTGTAGGCTAGAAAGCAAGATTGGTTCTGCTCTGGGGTGCAGCCGAGATGGTAGTATCCCTTGCCGTTCTATCCGGTCAAATTGATTGTGACCAGGAGGTCTATCCTTGACTTTGAAAGGTTTCAAGGTCGCTTATTGGGTCAATAAAGACGAGACCTGATTCAAACCCCTCTTGATGGTCATATACTTCACAAGGTCATCAAACTTGGAACCAGCCAGCCTTTATTAATAGCCAGTCCTGTATCCTTTTTTTCTTGAAAGATTTAGCTCAACAAGTTCCAACATCTATCGTTAGTCACATTATTTTATTCAACTTTTCACCAAGTCAACTTTTAAGACAAAAAAATTATCTCATTGGAAACCAAACTTCTCTCTACGCCATGAAGTTCGTTCTTACACTCTCCGCTCTCCTAGCCACCACGGCCATGGCCGTTCCCTTAAAGGCGCGATATACTAGTGGAGATGTTGAAGTGCGAAAACTTGTTCCCTACGATAATTGTGGAGTTGGGCGTCGGTCAGTTGAAGCACGACAGCAGAGTTCTCAAGATGGTGGAAGTGGAGATGGTGGCGATAAGTGTTGGACAAAACGACACGATATTCCCGACGATGATGGTGGAGATGCCGATAAGCGTCGGGCAATTGAAGCACGACACGAGATTCCCGATGATGATGGTGGAGATGCCGATAAGCGTCGGGCAATTGAAGCACGACACGAGGTTCATGACGATGATAGTGGAAGTGCCTAGAGTCGTCAGTCAATTGAAGCTGGTATCGTCCATGTGAAAGAGGAAGATATCATCTTGATCGGTGACCGAGCAATAAATTCCGGCATCATTCCTATCAAGGAAGAAGACATTGTTTCTATTGGAGACCGAGCAGTGAAGGCTGGAACTGGAACTGTCAAGGGGGAGGGTATGGTCTCAATTGGGGGTTAAGGCCTAACGGCGAAGGAAACATTATGTAGACATAAGGAAGATAGCATTTCAGAAGCACAATCAAGGATATGGGACTCAGTCGTACTTACAAGAAGACCATAGTGTTTAGTCTTCACCGCGAGAAATAAACCTGATTGTATTGCCCAATTTGAGCTGCCATATCTATCCAGCCTGGATTAGGAAAACAAAAATGTTCCTCCGCTGGTCTTTCCAGTAGCTCCCATATCTCGTAGAACCTGGACAGCCTCGTCATGACCTCCCACGGCCGCACTTTGAAGCGCTGTCTGACCTCGTCCCCTCCTAAGACTATATGCATTTACATCAGCGCCGGCTTTTAGCAATCTTTTGATGATCTCTACTCTGCCTTTCTCAGCGGCAGCGTGTAGAGCCATCCCATCTCCGTAGATGCCGCCCAATGCATGGACATCTGCCCCCGCCTCAATAAAAAGGTTCACAATGTCCGTATCCCCGTGCAGACAAGCCCCCTGAAGAGCTGTGAACCCTTTGTATTTGGCGGAAGCGCCATTAACATCCGCACCATGGTGGAGGAGCAGCTTAACAATTGACAGGAAGCCGCTCCCGGCTGCGGCCTGTAACGCAGTGTAACCTGCTGTTGGCGACGGGGGAGCATTGACATCTGCTCCCAGCTCTAGCAATTTGCTGACGAGGCGCACGTGGCCACGCTCTGATGCCGCTTGCAGTGCTGTTCTTCCGTTATAACGCATCACGGAAGTTGTAGACCTTGGTGTCCCATATCGTCGTGCCGTGGAGCTTGGGGATGGCGATGACACCACCTCCACCCTAGCTCCTGAGCTCAAAAGCATGTCCACGATTTTCTCGCTACCTTGTCCACAAGCAATCTGAAGGGCATTCCGCTGAAAGTTGTTTCCACCACAGAAGTGGATGTCGGCGCCGGCATCAACCAATATCTGCACCGCCTCTTCATGGCCTTGAATACATGCAGCTTGCAGGGCGGTTTGGCCATAGTAACCGCACGGGGGGTCGTTGACAGCAGAGGGGTTGTTTCTGATGATCTCCATCATCTTGTCCAGCCCCCCGCCTCTGGAAGCAAGCTGCAACGGGGTCCAACAGTATTCCTCGCTGTCCTCAGTCTGTAGGGTGGGATCCCACGCTGCGTCCAGCGGGGGGAGGGATGGCGTCTGAATCATAGTATCGTATCGTATCAAGCCAGTGGAAGCAACGGATTCAGGATTCCTGAATACAGGTTCTTGAGGGAGGATCTGCACTGGACTGCGTCCTCCGTATATGAACAAGGCACTTGACTGCTGATAAGGGTATCATGCTATTGGCTGTAAGACGAAAGCCCTCGGCTATGGTAACATCTGGAATCCGACGCTGTACTCGTTATTTATGCGTCTATAACGGCCACATTTGCGGCAACTACGACTCGTAGGGCGTTGCGGCTGCCCTTCCATTGGCATGTGGCTCCGAAAGGGCAGCGCCAGTGGGGTTGCAGAATATGGACCGTTTTAGAAGGTGGAGAGACTTCGAGGAAGATGTCAGGGATGCATTCGAACTAGACAATTCCCGAGACGGGGCTGCGCATACAGGAATACCCACCCTCGGTATTGCACTATCCCCTACCGGGCTGATATTCTTGTAGTGAAGTGCTGTAAACACTCACCTGCTACCAACAGACATCCTCATCATGTATGCTCAACATAATCACGAGAAAGCTGTTTATTCTTTCATGTTTATACTATTGGCTGACGTTCTTCAAACATGACAAGAACAAAATGTCTGAACAATGGGGAAAAAGCTTTCGTGATGAGTCCGATGCATCATCAGAGACCCTTAGTCTAACAGATGAGCCCTTACGAGTGCGACGTCATAATTTATAGCGATTCAAGGAGCTAGCAACCAATACATATAAACATATGGATTAGGGGAATAAAGAAATCAGAGCAAACTATGACGTGTCTATTTAACTCATCACCATACATATCTGAAGTGAATGTTCTGCTTGTCTGTCAAGTCCATAAAATCTGTATCCTCATGCGACTCGGGCTGTCCGCCTTCAATCCTGTCACGTCTTCTGTTCTCATATGCACAATATGCCATATAGAGGCAGATAGTACAAATGGCCAAAACATAGCTTCCTAGGATAGCGCCTGTTCCTAAAGGATAAAGGGGAGCTTGGGTGGACTTAAAGAACTGTGGCCCAATAATGTTGGCAACACAGTTGGCCACGAAGCAAATCGCATTGACGACGACCTTTTTGGTATACCCAGAGGTGTTGATCGTAATGAATCCGAGCGACACAATATATGGCCCTAGGTAAAAGAAACTGAAGTATAGCGCAACAAGACGAGAGTGTAGGGCAGTCAGCGGCAATGTATACAGGAAAACTGTAGCAATCATGCCAGCGATAAGGCCCACGATGATGGAAACGCCCCGAATCTGATACTTTGACGGCCCATACTTTTTAGTCACCCAGAAAACTGCACCGTTGCACATGAATGCCGCAACCGTCTCCATGATTCCGGACGGGATGGTGAGAAGCGCAGCTCGAGGCGCAGAATATCCGAGACCATTAACGATTAGCGCAGTAAAGTTGGTAAGCCCGCCATTGGGGACTGCAACCCAGATATTGAAAAAGAACAGAAGCCATGTCTTGGGGTCCAAGACCGCTTCTATGGCTTGTTGCTTTTTCCACCTCTTGTTTTCGATACCAGTTTGATCGGCTTGGAGGCGGGCGACTACAACCACCTTTTCTCTCTCAGAGAGAAATTTTGCAGTGACGGGGTTATCCGGGAGCACGAAGCTGCTGAAGATCGCCCAGATGATGGTGATGCCGCCGAGCAACCAGAAGAACAGTCGCCAAGGCTTGAACCAAACATCATGAAGATGGCCAACGCTGTAAAAGCAATTAGTTAAACGAACAAGAAGAACTGGAATCTGTGACATACCCATAGCCGACCGGCCCAGTGATCAATTGTGCGAATCCCGTGTAGTAGAAAGCCAGACGCAAAGCCATATCCCGTCTTGTATACCACATACCCATCATGAGAATGCCACCAGGAATGATGGGAGCCTCTAGCATCCCCAATATAATACGAAGGGCGAGAAGACCGGGAAAACTGCTGAGGAACCCCATGACTAGGAGTAATATCCCCCACAGCAGCTGGCACCCGACTATCACTTTTGCAATTGGATATCTCTGCATTGCCCAAGCAGCAGGCAATGAGGCAATGAGATATCCGAAATAGAATGCGCTGCCAACCCATGAATATCGATTGCCCTCTTTGAGATCGCAATCAATCTCCATGCCATAGCTATTCAAAATCACATTTGTTAATGATGAACTCCTATTAGACAACCAAGGCACACAGTGACTCACAGCGCACCAGTCGATGTCGATGTCTTATCAACACTGGCAAGAATGACATTGAAGAAGAGGATTGGCATGATGCGACGGTCAAGCCTCCAGCGCACAGTGGCCTCCTCCTCAGGCGTGGGTGGGGATTCTCTAGCTTGATCGGCATATTGAGCGCCGATATCCAGATCCTTATAGATGTTTTTCTTCAAATCTTGAACGCCATCTTCAGCCAATGACTGTGCCGTGGCAGTCTTCTGAATCTCTCCCGCCTTCTCGGCCATGTTGAATGATAGGATGTGCAACTGAGCTTGCAGGCGTTCGCTGAAACTACCTGTTTACACCGACTCTCGACACTGCCTGCTCTTCTGAGGGGGTTGACTGAGGCGGAGAGCTCAAAGTGGCGATCTTCTCAATTAGTGGCGATAATCATAGAGCTGTTGTCAAAAAGGTGTCTTGTGTTTTCAGCAGGCCATAGCCATGAAGTTATATAAACCTCTAGGCTCGAATTAACGTGAAGCATAACCCTCCACTAGAGATACCTTGATAGCGTTGTGGAGTTGTCTGGTGCCCTGGCGCATTATCTTGCAGGTGTCCAGATATGGGAAATCTGGGGTGCATGCTCTCCGTGCCCAACTATTGGCTTCTTTTGAAACTATTTAATTGTCATAGACACCTGCGATTCGTCAGTTTTGCCGACGGCATTCATCCGCCAAGATAGCTATCGCTGACTATGGCGATAGATCACCGATGTGGAGATAGTGTGGCCGGATAATTAACCATTTTAACCAGCGTATCAAGCGACATCGTATCGGCATCCCACTCCTCATTCTTGTTCGCATCTTCCCCATGATACCCCAGAAACGATGCTTGGAACTCAGAGTGCGGGCGAGAGTGCGGGTGAGACTGCGTACGGGACTGCGTCTAGTCCCGATCCTGTGTCGCAGCAACCTCGTCGTCGCCAGCGATCAAAGACGGGATGCAGCACGTGTCGAACCAAGAAAGTCAAGTGCGATGAGCAGCATCCGGAGTGTGCACGATGTATCAAGCTCGGGTTAACCTGCCAATGGGAGCTGCATAGGCCATCCCTGCGAGAGAGGCGTCGAGAATCTGCCACTACTAGGGTATTATATGCAGGTCAGAGTCTGAGGCCTATTGCTCCTCAAACTCAAACACGATGTCAAGTCGCAGCATCTGCTTGTTCTTCCATGAAATTATCAAGGACCTTGGATAGAGGTTCTGGGGCAATGATGGAGGAATCTCCGCCATGCCAAAGCACTGCTGTAGATGGTCTAACACTTATAAGCTTTGACGATTCACTTTCCAAAGAGAATGTACCATTTTTGCCATCAGCATCAGCAGCATCAGCACAGCTTCTTATACCGTCATGGAATGAGGAGGTCCATGCTCCATGGCAATCATCCGTGGAATATCAGTTCGACGTCCCGTTTACTGCCACGCCTCCATGGGCAATGACGAACCTCCCAGTCCTGGCATCTATTCCATTGAACAGCATAGACTACCGGGCACTTGATTACTACTCGAATACCTTTTCGGCTGCCTTCACCAAGAAGAACCCGAAGTGGTCTATGTTGAGCGTGTTGCTCACCTTTGCCCTTGGGGATCCAATGGTGATGCACCTGCTCCTGGCAGCTTCCCTCAATGACCTTTGGTACGAGACTCGACAGCAAGACAAATCGCTGCGCCATTGTGCCCAACAGCACTATGCTACAGGTGTGCGTATACTTGCAGAGAGACGAAAGGAGGCCAGCTTACACTATGGGTCGCATGTGACAGCAACAAGCCATTTACATATCCTCGCCGCGTTCTGGTTCCTGTACATATGTAAAAACAGGGACCTTGACATCGACGTCAATTATTTGCAACAGCTCAGCACTTCTGTTGCTAACCACATTAAAAATTACCAGTTGGAACAACTTTGTGTATCTGGCTCCCTCGCAGCATCTCCGACAACACAAGCGGAGGAAATGGCCTGCTCTGCACGAGATGGGGCCCTCATTGCCCTGATGATCACTTGTGTCTATTACCAAGACATTAAATACGGCTTCTTTCACTGTGGTGGCAAAGTAGCAATCGTGTTGAACACCAACAAGCTCCGCCTGCGACGAATATACGACCTCGGTCGAAATGCGTTGGCGGTTACCTGGGGACCTGAGTATCCCATCACAGAGCTCAGTGACGATCTCGAAAACTACAATGTACTCAAGCTGCAAAGCGAGCTTAGTATCCTGCTGGAAGATATAAACTGTGAGTTTGGTTTCACTAGGTATGACACTATTGCGGAGGCCCGGTTTCTAAGCGAACTGGAGAACATACGAGCAAGGTATTCCGGTGTTCTCGACATGGCAACAAATGCTTCTCCTTCATCGTATCCATCGTTCAGTGGCGTCTCCCCCGCAACAAACTGCCAAACTACTCAGCAGCGCGTTCAAATAAACGCAGATCTAAGCGCTGCTTTCTTTCACGCGATAAGGATCTATATATACCGCTGCACGCTTGGTGATGGCGATTCAGAAACACCAGCCGAGGTGGCAACTTCTCTAAACGATGTTCTATGTATAGCCCGAAGAGTACTTGGCAGTAGCACCAGGACTGGCGTGGATAACTCCATGGGTAGTAAACAAGATGGGGTGATCCCGTTTCATAGACTCGAGTGGTCGCTCTTCATTGCTGGTGTCGAGTCCCGAGATGTGTTCTACCGAGACTGGATTGTCCAGAGAATGCAAAAGACAAGCACTAGAAGAGCACTGGAGCGCATTGTGGAAGAACAAGCACGAAATGGGGGGAAACGAGTGGGAGTCGAATCCATGAGACAAGTGTTTGTGTATGGCATGCTGGGGACTTAAATCTATTGAAGCTGCGTTTACATATCAACTACTTATTTACGTGGACCTCGTTGAAGTCTTTCTTGACTCAGTAGCTTCATCATCATCAAAGTCTTTCCGCACAGCATCCGCTACTTCTTCGCTTTCCAATATTCTCCATCCAGCCACTGCTATACCTTTGGCACATACAATCGTGCTTTCGTGGGCCTCAGGCTTCCCAGCCCACTCGGTAAACCCAGGAGTGTGGTTATATGCTCCCGCCGCCGTTGGGATACCAAAGAACCCGTGGAACCCAGGACAGACATATGAGACATTGCCTGCGAGCAAAGGGAAAGAATTTCAGTCAGTTCTGTCGAATCTAATGATGTGAGAGGCAACATACCCATATCTGTGGAACCCATCCCAGGAACTTGACTGCTAAAGTCACAGTTCACAGAGCTTCCCAACTGCTCCATCGCCTCTGTCCACAACGAACAGATTTTTTTGTTTGGCCTCAAGTCTGCATAGCTGATTTGATCTTCCGTCTCCCATTTACATCCAGTTGCGATGGCAGCACCTTCGAAGCAGCGAATCACCCGCTCTTTGAGCCTCAGAGACTCCTTCCGCGTTGCGCTTCGAATTGCGTATGTCATCTCCGTCATGTCCGGGATGACATTCGCTGCCTTTCCTCCCTTGTTTATTATGCAGTGGATGCGCTCATAGGGTCGAATCTGCTGTCTCAGCATGCTCACAGCCGAGTATGTGAGCGTCGCAGCGTCAAGAGCGTTGACGCCCTCCCATGGATACATGCTGGCATGGGCGCTGTGGCCGTAGAAACGGACGCCGATCTTCTCACTCGCCAGCGTCATGGCGTAGCTTGTGCCTGCCTTGCCATTGTGACGGCTTTCGGCGCCAGGATGCAGCATGATTGAAGCGTCAACGTCGTCGTACGCACCAGCGTCCACCAGCATTTGCTTGCCGCCGTAGTTTTCCTCTGCGGGCGTTCCTAGTAGACGAACACGTCCAGGGATACCAGAAGCTTTGAGGGCTGCGGCTACGGCTAGATAAGCGGCTATGCCTGCGGTGGCGATGAGGTTATGCCCACAGGCATGACCAATTCCAGGAAGTGCATCATACTCAGCATTGAAGGTGATGACTCGTCCACCTCTTCCATATTCAGCCTGGAAGGATGTTTGAATGTTGAATGCATGTCTTTTAACAGTATGTCCGTGTCTTTCAAGTAAAGCCACAATATTATCGTGAGCGTGGAACTCTTCAAGGGCAAGCTCTGGGTCATCCCAAATCTATGAAAACGGGTCAATTAAGGAATCCATTTCGCCATTACGCAACAACTTTGTGGTGGCTAACTCACCTGTTTGTTGATATCCTTCAGATCACTGTCAAGCGAATCAATGGTATCGCAGATGCTCTTGAAAGCTGCATCATCCACACTACCAGCTGTGACACCATTGTCAACAGCATTTTGCTCAGCGTTGGAAACTGATTTTAGCACCATTGTAATTGTAAATATATTTACGAGTTTATGGTGTAAATATCTTGGTAAAATAACATTAAATGAGGGACATTGAAAGTATCTGTATAAGTCAAGGTCATTAGTTAAGAAGCGAGAGGTCTTTCCATTTCACGCAGTGACCTTGCCCCCAGTGAAGCAGCGGTATCGTTCCTCGCGGTAATCAGACCAATCGCTAAAACCATTCTCTTCAGCCTAAAGATTCTTAGAATCTGATATCCGATTTGCTTGTTTTATTGCGCACGCGACAGGAGCAGTCAGTCAGTGCGGAATATCACCAGCCAAGAATTGCCAATAAAGTCATTTAACTTACACAATCACTACGTTTTACTGAAGGACTTGCTTAGAACTATAAGCACTAACCCACAGTAATCGCTGATCAGCCGAGTACAAAGGGCAAGCAATGTGAGCGATTCAGTAGCTTGCCCCAGCTGAATCCCAGCTGGGTTGGTTCTGGTTGGTTGGTTTTGCCGACGAGAATGGGGGTGAATAAAGACGATCTCATGGTCTCCCGGCTAATAACAACCTACCCAGGAATCAAACATGTTGAGCCCAAATAGTCGCAAGTTGGTACTAATAAGCTACCCACGCCATCTTCAATGGCCGATATTCGGAGAAAGGAAAGCGATCACATGAAGACATTCCGTTTAGCCTAAGAATTATCAATCGCTTCATTAGACTATATCTCCATCATTCCAACTAGGAAAAGCAATAACACGAAAGAAAGACATAACCATAGTGTGAGAATCACTTCGCCATGGGTTTCGCAAAGGTCGACTTGGATGCAGAAGAGGCGGCATTTGAGAAAGAAGTTGCGGATATCGAGACTTGGTGGAAAACCTCGCGACATGCCTCACTTAAAAGGTAAACTGAAAAATCCCACGGAATAATCAGCCATTTCAACGCCCACATACTAATTGGTTTCCGGATAGGCCGTATAGTGCTCGGCGTGTAGCCTCTCTGCGCTCGTCAACACGAACACAGTACTCGTCCAGCAAACAGGCACTGAAACTTTGGAGGCTTCTGCAAGACCATTTAAAGAATGGCACCTATGAACTCACATATGGAATTTCCGATACCATCATGGCCTCCGAATCCGTCAGGTACCAAGATACTGTATACGTCTCTGGAGCTCTGTGCGGGACGACATCAGCACTGCATCCTGGCATTGATCACGCCGACTATCCCTGGGACACGGTCCCTAACGTTGTTAGCAGAATCTATCATGCACAGGAATGGAATGATCAGCGCCAACGACAGTATAGAATGACACTAAGCAAAGAGGAGAGAGCGAAATTGGAGTACGTTGATTATTTGGCACCGATTATTGCCGACGGCGACATGGGATTTGGCCCCCTTACCTCGACCATGAAAATGGCAAAGGCATTCGTGGAAGCAGGCGTCGCGATGATTCACGTTGATGACCTTGCTATGGGTTTGAAAAGGTTTACAATTGGACAAGGTCGAACGTTGGTCCCAGTATCTGAGTATGAGAACAGGCTAGCCGCAGTGAGGCTACAATTCGACATCATGGGGTAAGCTCTGTATCAATTCATCAATTCTAATAGAACTTTGTGCTCACATATATTTCTCTCGTGTAATAGAGCTGACACAATGCTTCTTCTTCGTTCAGACTGCATCAAGGCGCAATTCATAACATCCGTGGTCGATACCCGCGATCACGAATATATCTTAGGAGCCACAACGCTTGTTGAACCCTTTGCCGAGGCCCAGAAACGAGACATTGAAGCCGGTCAAGGAAACACAACGCTAACACGCCAAACATGGACCCAGACGGCCGGCCTATTGACATTTGACCAGACAGTCAAAGCGCAATGTAGCACATCAGAGCAGTTCGCAGCTTACGAAGCCAAGGTTCCCACTGGAACTTCCCTCTCCCAACGTCGCATTGCAGCTCGGGAAATTCTTGGCAGAGATATCTTCTTTGACTGGGAGCTTCCGCGGAGTCTTCAAGGGCAGTATATGTATGAGTGGTGTGCCAAGGCCGTGATTGAGCGACAACTTGCGGCAGCCCCATTCGGCGATCTGTCTTGGCCGCGGATGGACTATCCAGATGAGTCATTGATTGCAGAGATATATGCTGGAGTCACCAAGTACTACCCCAATCGCATGTTCTGCTATGGCTACACCTCATATGACTGGAAAGGCAACGGGTATTCATACGACGATGTCAAAAATTTCCCGAGCGTCATGGCCAAGTATGGAGCTGTATTCCAGATCCAGCCCATGTGGGGTTCACAAGGTATAAGAGCTTATACTGCGGCAAGCTGTAAGTTGCTGAAGGACGAGGGCATTGCTGGATATATCGAAAAGATTCAAAAGCCAGCCCAAGCCAGTTCAGGGGGCAACGGGATGGTTGAAGGCGGAGCGTATCTAGCAGATGCATTCTTTGAGACAATCATGGCAAAAGATGAATAAAATAGGTGAAACGCGTTCATCTGTCTGTTTTGTAAATACAAAGTGATGCAGAAACTATCTTGTTTTGTTCCCTCCTCCCCACAAGCAAAGAAAGTTAAGCATCGCTCTCCCTAAACATCAACACGAGAGATGCCACGTATTGCAGCCCTAATATAAAGCCGAAATTAACCACCACGGCTCTCTTATGCTTGAAGCCGGCAGGGATCGTCTTTGGGGGTGTTCATTGGGCAGCATTTCTCGCTATAGCACCAGTTGCCAGACTTGCAATCAGAGTCATTTGTGCATTTCCCTTTCTTCCACGGTGCTTCGCAAACGCCATCTGTGCATGCAGCAGAGCGACACTCTATAAAGGACGAGCACTTCTCCCCAGTCTCCTTGTACACGCGCGGTGCGCATTTGTTGTTGTAGCATGACAGAGCTCCGCTGCAGTTGACTGCGGCTTTGCATGGCTGGCCTTTGCCTCCTTTGCCGCGACAAGTTCCTTCGAAGCAGACGAGGCCTTTCACACAGTCGCTGGTCTTGTTGCAGTCGCCAACGCTTTTGCACGTCCCTTTGCCCGTTCCATGAGAGTGTCGCGCATCACATACCAGCTTATCGCCGCAGTTGTGGATGGGGACCTTCTTCTGCCAATGGCATTCTTCTTCATTTGTCTTATTTCCGTCCCTCAAGGCATAGCAATGCCCTGATATGCAACCCTCAACGTTTAAAGGATTGCATTGAAAGAAGTGTTTGCAGGGAGTTTTCTTTATGGCGCAGATATTGTTCTTTTGGCGCCTGAAGACGCCTGAGCAGGAGAATCTTGAGTCGCACTTTGAGTCTACTGCACATTTGGCCTTATGGGCATCACTGGAGTCAATCTCAAAGGCAGCCCGAGGGACAGCTTGGGATCCATTCATAGTATCAGCTTCAGATTCCGTACCACTGGAGCTAAAGTCTCCAGTAGTATACTCCTCTCTCATCTCCCCGAGCGCTAGCTCTGTGATCTTACTACAGGCAGTGCTGATAATCGATGGGGCCTTTTGAATCTCATCAGGCGGACAATTGGAGATACAAGAGTCGGTGAGGGTTTTCAATTTCTCTCGAGTATTTCCCCTACACGCGCAAGCTATATCGTCGAGCTCACAGCCAGCTTTAGGGATGGCTTCCTTGAGGCACGATGCCTAAACAATGATACGATGGTAAGTAGGTTACACATCTGAAGGGGTATAGAGATGGATCAGAGATGCACTTACGATGCACTGAGGCTGGTCAGAGAAGTCCCAAGCGGCAACAACGCCCGCAACTATGAGGGTGATGAGTGTGGTCTTCATGGTGAATGACTTAGGGGTAGTTAGATTGAGGATAATGGTGTGTGTAAGAGACAGATACACCAGAAATCTAGTGAAATTGGAGAGAATGAAAAGATGAAGTGAGGAACAGTGAAAATAATTAGAAGCATGGAAGGCCACGGATCTTTATAGAAGTCACCGTGGTAGCGGCGTGATCCTCATCGGCAATCATCTATAATGAAGTATGGAAAATGAGCTACCCCAGTAAGCAAGTACTATATCTCATGATCCGCAGGTTAATGCTGTGTTAGCCAGCTGATGCTACAAGCACAACGATACTAAAGCGCACTTACAACAAAGTCCTGTGGAGATGGCGATCAGTCAACTCAACTGTGTGTGAATTCACTCCGGTATGAGACCTTTACGTTATCCTAAACTAGATACTGAGATGACACATGCTGTCGTTCAGCTGCCAGGTGACGTCGTATTTCTGTTGCAACCTCAACATAGCCTTCCATTGGTCACATCTAAGATGTTTTCAGAGGGAGCTGTCAGTTGTAAGAGCAAAGACATGGCGACACGAGAATACGTACAAAGCAAAGAAATCAACTGAGACTGGAGATTTATATTGGTGTCTCATCGCTAACCTGCCCGGGAAGATACCAGGATAGTGGTACTGGGGTCTTATACAGCAGCAACCTCTGATTTACGCACACGACACGCCGAGACAAGGTGAGACATGTTTGCAGATCACCCAAGGGAACTCCCGCCTTTCTAAATAAGCTCGGATTCACTGTCGGAAGTCGCTCCAAGCTACTTCGTAGCGTGTGCGTAAATGCTTATTTATGGTCTATAAAAAGAGCGAAAGGCACTGGCTCCGATGCAGACGAAGCGGCAGTCAGAATAAGGATCCGCCGCCTCCTATATCATTGTGGACAGATTAATACCAAGCGATTGTTTACACTTTAACAAATCATGGCACAGCTTGTGATATAGTAGGCCGGGTCTCATTCTCCCTCTTTTACTTTACTTATTTTGGCCATCTTCATCTCATTTGCGGGTGTCATCCCATCATCATATACTACGTAGTCTTACTACGCCACAGTTTCAAGATCATTACCTATTATAACATACGGTGTTGTAAGGTTGCTATCCTAACTCTTAAAACAAAATTATTTTTCCCAAGGCGGTTCCTTGATAGAATGCACCAATACCACCCTTCAAGTTCTGGCCAAGACACACTAATAACTGAGGCTTGGGTGATCAATAGGAAAGACAGTACAAGAGGTCAGTCTGACATGTCCCATCCCATACAGTCACAGACATCTCGGATGATCATGTATGAGATGGTCAATTATGAGAAGATGTTTATAAGTCGTATATGAAGTATCTACATGGTAGCTTCCGGCAGAAGAGTATGGTGTAGTATCTGCGAGTATTTCACTTTGAGAGGACAAACCGTCGTAAAAAAAGATGTATGAAATGTACTAGGCCGTGTATTTCCCCATGCTCATGGCCACAGTCTCAAACATTGAAGCGGTACGAATAAAACAAGTTGGAAATATTTTTTGAGAAAAGCATATCCAATAAGTAAGACGCTCTCCACTGCACCATTGACTAATAACTGGGTTCATGATGGCTACTTCCTGTTGACTTTTAATTTTTTCTCATATCTTGTCCACTGTCTCCTTCATAACCCAACATCGTCATGAGTTATGTCTTAGCGGGACTTCTCCCACAACCTGAACAGTGCTCGGAAACTAATTTGGTTAAGAAGCATCACTATGGATCCGCACTAGTGATGTCGACGTCCCCCCCCCCCATATTTCTCGTTCTGTGAAAAATGTCTCGGACAGTTTAGATGACTAGACTAGTCTTGGACCATGGCGAGAGCTTGATCTGAAGAAATGCCAGTCGACGACGTAGCCGTGTACGTTTGCGTTACCAAATAGATTACAATAGTCATGAGCCACCCTCCGTCTACCTAAACACAGGTAGAAGCACGACAGATGAATAATGCTGGGAGTCCAGAGATAAGAAGTTGCCTAGCAGTAATATATAGCTAACAGCGCTGAGATCAAACTAGTGTAATCAATCTTGGCATTATTCTCCGTACTGATATATTGCAACTACTACATTCGCCTCGTCCAGGCATAGCTTACCCCAGAATAAACTCCTTCCAGCATGGTCCCTCGCCAAAAGAATCCATCTCGTCACCTCTTCCAATCGACCCGATTGTTACTCTCTCATAGTATTCGCTCTTCGGTTCCAGTAGCATTACCCTGTACCGCCAGTCGTCATCATCGGTATCCTTGTCCTTATTCTCAGCCCTCAAATCCTTCGCCTCACATAATAACAAGAACTCCTGTTTACATGGCGCTGGGTTCTTTTCTAGCCATGCCGTTGGCACTATGACCAGGCCAAGCTCGTTTCTAGACTTGCCAAATATACCTAGCTGCTTCCCCGGAGGTGGAGCTCCCTTTTCCGGCCAAAGTGTTTTGGTCTCGGCGATCTCGAACACCACCGAGACGGTCCAGAATTGCAGGAAGCCAGAGTATGGCCGCGTGCTGATAATGTCAAAGAAGTACTCCGGTGGCTCGAGCTTGCCTGGAGCCCTCGGAGTCAGCTTGCGCGGAGTCGGCTCTGTCTGCGAGCAATCGAATGGAAAGCGCTTGCGAACAGGCCCGCCGTAGAAGTTTCGTGGGACGTCTGCTGTGAATTTTCCATGCTTGTGCACAAGGCTGCAGCGAGAGACGTCGTGGCCGTGCCTGTGATACCAAATGATCCAAGTTCGACGTCTTAGAGCCTTCCGGATGGCTTTCATATCGCGTGTATACCAGTCCCACATCCGTGGAAATACACCACCCTGCCAACCCGACCATGACCAACTCGGAGCATTCTCCCGTCGATTTTGCTCGTGTTGAAGAGGGTGCCACAGTAGGAGCCAGTCGAAGTACTTGACAGGCAGGCCGTGGCAGATGTCGCATTTCAACTGCATCTGAATTTGGCGAGCTACACCAGCAAATGCGTTGTAGATATCGGACGGCTTTGTTAGCTGCAACTTCGAGTAGTTCTGTATTGGACCTTCTACGCTGTTGCCAATGTCATTGCCCTCACCAGCAAAGCTCGGCTGCGGCTTCGAGGAGATGACCGATTCATCATCCCACGTGTTCTCTTCATATGTGACGTCTGATTTGCATCGAAGCGAGACTTGGCCGTTAGAGAAGTTGAGAAGCCTAATGGCAAAATGTCTTTCCTGGTATCTGGGCGAATGTTAGTTGCGAGTGTTGTTGGGGATATGGTATACCTACGTCCACCCTCGACTGTAGTAGGGAAGGCTCTCGATGCCATCAATTGGTTTGTGACGATAAGCAAGCCGAAACCCAGTTGCAATCTGCTCTATGGGCTGCTTAAAATTGCGCGTACCGGGTCTCACTCCATTTATGCCAGAGAAGGCATTTTGACTCTCAGCGGCACAGATGACAACATAGGCAGCCCCATACACATGGTCCATCAGACGAATAGACTCCATTTTATTCGAGAAAATGGCCTTTTCTTCGGTTGTCATAGTTTTCAAGTTAAATTGATCCTGGAATATGCAAAGACTGTCGACCCAGAGATAGCGCACCCCGATCTCTCGCGCCACTGTCATGGCATCCTGGATCGTAGCCGGGATTTGGCTCCATATGTCCTCCTGGTCGAACGCACCTGGTTTCTCGAGATCGGGAAGGGTTTCAGTCGTCATGCAGAAGAAGGGCGTTGTTCCCCAGACGTAAGTGAGGGCGGCATAACGAGGATCAGGGCCAGCGCGAACGACGCAACGATCTTCGACGTCGATCAAGCGGAAATCTGGAATAGCAGCAGCTGGGTCAGTCCAGCCCATTTGCCTCATGTTCGCCGGGTTTCCACAAACCCCAGAGTGATTGGCCTCGCAAATGGCCAGCCAGCGTCGGACAAGTTTAAAGTCTATGCGATCAGGCTGAATCGGGCGAGGAAGGAAGTGTCGTGCCTTGGACGGAGCTTTGCTGGGGGTATCGTTCATGAGGAGCGAGATATCAGGGAAGAGATTCATCTCTTCGAGGCCGAGGTACCCTCCTGAACCAGTACGTCCGTACACCCTGAGAATACGGATTTCACTACGGCATACCCATGGCTGGTCCCGGTCTCTTGTGCCATCCGTTGTCCAGCACAGCTGAGCCTTCACTGGCAACCCATCCTTTCCTATATCTGGTACCCGATCTCCACCAAGGGCCAACAGAACTAATCGGCAGAAGGGACAGTATTTGCGCTGTCTCATATCTCTGACTTGACCGAGCTCTATGAATTTCGCATCCGGCTTCACGTTTTTATTGAAGTCTGCATCTTCCGGCCACACAATAAATCGACGTCTCTTCAGCCTGAGGAGTGTGCAAGTGTGACAAAGCTCACTTCCAGGCTGAAGAGCGTGGTCGGGGACAGGAAGCAAGGGTAACTGCGGTGGAATCCTAGCAATCACAAGCTCATCATCAGCGGAAAGGTCGTCGAAGTCGCTCTCAGTCAACCAGCCTTCACTAGGCGCCGAAGGTTCCGGGATATCGCCGTCATTATTATGTTGACTTTTTCCCACTTCCTCTTGATTGTCTTCGCTCATATCAATTCTTGGCGCTTGATCATTGTCGGTTTTTTTCCTGTGTTGGAGAGTATATTTTGGGGTTTGTTCACTTTGCCCATTGTGTTCATTGAGTCCTGTTGCTTCATCCATTTTTGTTCTGCTTTGTCTTTTTTATTCGCCCCGTCCTTCTGCAATAGTTCCTTCGGTGGCCTTCCCAGGTCCTATTTCGCAGTCTCCTAGACAGGACTACTTACTAGACTGTATTTATCCGGTGTTCAGATGGCCGTAGTGAAGCAATAAAGGCTCCCTAGGCCGTGAAAATCGAGTTATGTCAGCGACCGAAACGACGATATCTCAAGCATGCTCTCCCTGGTTTTATTATCTGGGCTACTCACTAATTACGATTACATCTTTATATTCATCAATATCACCGAGATGCGCTCTTCAATATAGTCGTTCCCCGCATCCCGAGTTCGGAGTTCATCAAATCAAGTGCTGATACGTGTCCGCGGCGTTGTTAGATTGCCAGAGCTATCCCGATTAGTCCAGGAATGTGAATATGGAGAGCTGAAAAAATTATGAGGCTCAACAAGTCGAAAGATCCCTTTTTGGTCCGCAAAAGCGACTGGAAGTCTCGAACCTGGGTTATGCAGCCTTGCTACCCAATTTCGATTCCCAGCCAATAAATAAGGAGGTTATCTGCCACTAAACAACCAACACGCAATCAATCTGTCAAGTTTACCATACTGGAGAGTAAACTCAAATGGACTATTACAAATCCGGGGTTAAATATAGTCTTCGTAAAAGCTTTGTAAATTAAATATTGAGCTGATTAAACCTACTCCCTTTATTCCAAATTAAGCTCGTATCATATTCCTAACCATAGCACAGCAATCAGCAAATGACAGGTATTTAGGCATGGCTATCCTGCAATTACGAAGTATTATGCCATTATGACAGAGGGTTTGGGCTTGGTGTGTGTTTTGGTGTCGTTTAGCCTTGCAATCGTCAATACAATATGCGGCCGAGGTTATTACACCGTCAGCAATTTCATCTGTCCGCTACTTCGTCAAGCCTCGATCGGTTCAATGGCTATTTTATCCAGCTCTTCCATACCATACTCGAGGGATGCTATCGATTTGTCTTTAACTAAGTCATTCGTTGACACATAGGTAAGCAGTGGATAAGCCATCCAGCATCGAGTTACCAGTGAGCACCGACCGCAGTCAACCCTCTAATATTATAGCTGCCATCACTGCTTATTATAAGCAGGCTTCTAACCTTTAAAGTCACTACTCCGATCATCAATCAGTAGTTGATTGCATTACTTGTTGTCCTTTCCTTTCGTTTAGACCCGCTCGCCTCTTCAGGGCCAGATGCACCGATTCAACTACATATAACTCGCGCCCAACAAAAAAGAAAAAAAATAATTTATGACAGATTAGACATCATCATAGAGTCGATAGCCTTACTTTCCATTCTATTTGCCATCCATGTCGCTCCGTAAATGGCCAAGGCACTCCGTTTCTTAGTTGGAGGTACCTCGATAGCTAAGCCGAATGTCAGGAGATGGATGAGCATCGGAATTTAGCCTTCTTTTCCAACATTCCGATAGAGAATATATAATATCTCAGATGCTAATAAGGCGTTGCATCCGCTGATGATGGCGCCCGTCGAAATGCCATCAGCATCAAAGGCATTGGTTCAAAGTGAACAAGGCCATCCCATTCCACGTTGTCACACAAAGAAACCATCAACATCAACATAATATCTGCGTCCGCCATAAAGCGTTGCCTTATTGTTTTCATGGTATTTAAATTCCCGTATCAAACAACACCAGGGCAGAATACAGCGTCGGATTCCGTGATTCCATGGCTAATATATGAGATGGGACCTGCAGGAGGTACCTGGACTGACGTGAGTGAAGAGGGGAGGGAGCTCTGGCCAGCTCTTAAGAAAGCTCCAGTCTGACTGGTCCGTGCACTCTCATGCCGCGACCCAAAGGACCCCAACCTCTTTGGCCACTCGCGCTCTCGGTCTCCCTCTTTCTCTCACTGCTCACCTTTGATCCTCCCACCGCCCGCGTCGCAATTCCTCATCGCCCTCTTGTTCCTCCACCACGATCAATTGATACGGCTTACCTCACGATCGTCTGGAGCTCCTCCTTTATTCTCGCAACCCCCCCCTCCTTGCGCCGTGCCCTGCGCCACTACCTGCCCGACAGCGACTTCGCACTCTAGCGGCTTCTCCTCCCACGCGCCGCAGCCCTTCTCCCCTTCCAGCCCCCCAACCGACTCACACACGCGCTGCCATGGCCAACTATTCAGCTTTGAAGGTTCCGGAGCTGAAGAAGCTCTTGTCCGAGAGGAAGCTATCCCCCATTGGCACCAAGGTGGACCTCATTGCGAGATTGAAGGAAGACGACGGCAAGAACGCAACAGAGGAAGAACCCCAAGAAAAGGCTGGTGAGTAGCACTTCTCAGTACGGGAATGCTTTCTTAACACATTCCTCTCCACCCTTGCGACATGTCATACTTCATGAGGACGCGCTGACATAGAAACTCGTCAGAAACCAAAGAGGATGAAATCAATTACAGCGATGACGAGGCGGCGAAAGCTGCAGAATCCAAGCCAGCAGAAGAACCCGTAGAGAAGCCGGTCGCTGAGGAATCAGCTGAGCCCTCGGCAGATAAGGTCGATGAGCCTGCCGAAGAATCCGCCGAGCAGCCTGCCGCTGAAAAGGAACAAGAAGAAGAAGAAGCCAAAGAGCCACCTCCGTCGTTTGCCCTCGGACTTACCTCCAGCACTGCCGATGAAGAGTTAAAGAAACGCGCTGACCGCGCCAAACGATTCGGCGTCGAGCTCGATGAAGCAGCCCAAAAACTGGCCGAGCGAGCGAAGCGTTTTGGCCTTGAAGACAAAGATCTAGCGTCAGGTCTGGACTCTGCTCTCCCTGAACGGCCGCTCAAACGCGGACGCGGTCGCAACGAGGGCGATGGAAACAGACCCGGCAAGCGACGCAGCCAAGACCGAAGAGGAGGTGCCGGCGGCGGTGAGAGGCGGAGTGCTCGCAACAGAGGCAACGCGAACCCGAACAGGGGCGGTGATGCTGCTGCGAAGCCCAAGCCAAGCATCCTGGAAGACCCGACTGAAAAAGCCAAAGCGGAGAAGAGGGCCGCCAGATTTGCTGCTGCTTAGGAATACAGCACTGCCAGTGCTTGAGATGGGGAATGGGAGGCTAACAACCCTAATTAACTGCAAAATAATGGGAAGTGGACGTGATGAGCGCAAAAAGGAAAAGCTTAGAACCAAGAAACGAGTTGGAATGAAATATATGTAACACTACACCAGCGAGTCATGGAGAGGGAAAAGATAGCGGCGTTTGGGCATCAAAGACTGCATTTTCTAACGAAACCCATTATGTCCCCTTTTATGCTGCCTGCCCATAGGCATCGAACTTGTCTCTTTGCTTGATTCATACGAATTTAGGATGTTGAAGACAAAATCGCTATTGTTGATTCAGCAATCATTCCGGCAATATAAACATTGCTTCATTGCTTTGTCTTCAGGGTCGTAGAGTTGGCGCACTAAACTTTGCACCTCAACATTCGATTTTTGATATGGCACTCTAGAGAAAACCCGAAGCATCACTTCGTGGCAATCAACGCAGTATAAAAATACTCTTCACCTCCTACGGCTACGCTTTCAACCCCCTTTGCTAAATCCGCACACAAAATTAGCCCCGATCAATCCCAAAACGAACAGTTTTCCTACACCGGGAAAGTTCTCTCCAAACCAAAGAAAACTGAGGAAAGCAAAGTTAAAATCTCCATTTAGATTCCAGTTTCATCATGAACAGCGTCGAATTCACCAAGGCCACCTTCGGCCCTCCTCGGCCCTATCAAACGCGGTGCTCGATCCCATCCGCCTCGCCTATTGCTACCCTAGGATGCTGGATAATGTGCTGGTTTCATATTTGATGTAGGCTTTGGCAATGCTGCTGCTGGCGGCTGGAGTTGCTATCTGGGTTCTGGCTTGCAATGGCTATTTTGGCGTAGCGGGCTACGAATGAGGAAACTGGAAACTGGAATCTGCAGATTGATTGAGAATTGTTCTTTTATGATATGCATATAACTCGAGGGGCGAGCCTTAACCTCAGTGGATTAAAAGGAGGTGGATCTTTTAGAGAAGATATTCCAACTGCAATGCGAACAGTTTAACAAGCACCCATCTTCACCATTATCTAAGTCAGTCCAAAAGAGAATTGAAAGACACCAGCAAAAACTCAAAGAATCATCCTGAAAGTCTTAGACACACAAGGTGGGAAATACGCAGGATAGGTATGTGTCGAGAGGGAGATCTGAATGCTATAGTAGACCAATAGGCCTCTTAACAATACGAAAATTGTATATAAGCAATTAGACTGAATTGAATCATGGATTGCCGTCACAAATTCCCATGGCATATCAATGTTCTCGTAGCGTTACAATTCCCGAGAGGCTAGGTATCTCACTATCATGGCGTTTAACGCATTTTCTATCTAGGCTCTACAATGTGTACTAGCAGACTCATCCAAATGAAGAATGCAAATAACGCATTGATTAATAGTGCTTTTGGGCTTAGATCGCAGGCTATCTACATCACCTCACTCTTCATAGTACATAGCCCGGTTTCCCTCTATGGTTTAGACACGGAATGATCAAGAAGGCTTCAGACAAAAGCACATTACTCGGCTTTTAGGGTCTCATCGAACCCGATTTCTAATCTAGGGCTTATCGCCTAAGTGGTGATTTAATTTCGAGGACAGCCAACCTCGTAGGTTTCTCTCCTAAAAGGTTATGGATGCTTTCCATCTCACACTAGTTGGGTCTTTGGTGGAGACGGACGGCAAGCGAGCTTTCTTAGTTGACCCAGAATGTGCACGAATCAAGGCATAATGTTCGGGGTTCTTTTAGCAGCTAATGGGGGGGGAAGCAGTAAATCTGGTCATTTAGTCCAGCAACATCACGTAGATCAAGACCAACCAACAAGCAGCCATGGTGTACATCCAATGACCAAACGTGGGCATGCCATTTCCCATATCAGCTGGATCTATCAACGATAAGTCGAATAATATTTGCATGTCAAATCCTTTCAAGTAACAAATAGCAAGCACTAATCACACAATCAATCACATCCCGTGGGGTCTAGGTGCCGTGATCAACGGTCCATACTTCCTTCTCGGCAGATTGATACAGGGCTCGTTCAACATATACGAGCCAAGGAAGTTTGGTCTCCTCAAACGGCCCCCCTCCAGCCGTCACGGGAGCAGCCTTCGACGGACCTTCCGCGGCTCGGGCAGGTGTCACACTATCCATCCCCACTCTTTGGAAGGATGCCAATGGGTTGCCGCGCTTCGAAGATACGACTGAAGCCCCCTTGACTAGGCGGATTCGCTGAATAAGAGCTCATTCTTACGCGCCGAGTGTACCAGCTAGGGAAATACGCCGACCTTGGAGGGTTGGGGGCGGAACCAATGACAACCAAGACTGTGAGACAGATTTTTGTTTTGGTGATGCTTATCTTCCATAAAAGGGCGGTTTAGTTGGTTTATCAAGATACCGTGACAGGAGGTGATGGAAGGCTGAGAGATTTTCGCTTCTTCAGCTTAGCCACGGCGAATGCAGCTTAGACATAAGCCGGCGATTCGCCTCTGGGTAGTCTACACCAGACCCCACTTGGAAGCGGGCAAAACTCGTCAATGATTGCTTCGGCTCGATCAAACGTCAGGCGCGCCAGTCTGCCTAGACTGGTAGGTGTAGACCAAATAGCGGATCCATATGTCTGTGGGTGAGACCTTTAACGAACTACTGAGACCAACAACATGGCGTCTCTGTTGGAAGATTGGAAGGCTGAAATGCAGCAATATGAACATGTCAGTGCTCTGATCGAACGAAGAACCAATGTCATGACAGCCTGCCATGATCGTCTGACTTGACAAGGTATACGAGTGAGCCAAACAAGCGGCACAGTTGGCGGCTCTTGATGAGTCTGAACCAACGCGCCAATCCTACCCTTCAGTCTATTCATGGTACAGGTGTGGGATCCGACCCAATGGCCCGGACTTCGCGTACGAGTGAGATAAAATAGCACCGACCCCATTGAGCCAAGAATTTCATCCACGTGAGAGCCTTCAAGGCTCTGTATTGTGCAAGAGCCAACAGTCCAGGAGCTGGCTGGATATGGGCGACGCGCGCGGATCCATTCGTGGTCACAATATCAAATCGACTCCAAATGCCTGCGATGTCGGGAACCAATCACGAACTTGAAACCCCTGCCTACTTAAAACCCGATCCCAGTCTAGACGTCCATCCAAAAATGCGTATGTACACCGTACCATTGGATAAAAAGTATTTGAAAGGGGGCAAGTTTTCAGTCTGCAATTTGTATTGAGGTTCATCCGGCTTCTGTTGCAATGTTTTTTTTTGCCCGAGGCCATCTGACGTACGGAACGTTGGTGATATCGGCCTCGGTCTTGGCGACCTATTACGATGAATTGCCCGTCAGCGATGCCGCAATACTTGCCAGAGGTATAGAGTACTTGGAGCCCAACCTTGAGTGACTATACAAGGGTTGAATCGTCTCCTTCAACAAATCTTGTTGTTCGTAATGTCTTGTCATGTCGTTTCCACATATCTAAAGATATCTGTGACGTGGAGAAAAGCTTGATGTCGTCACAAAGCAGATTTCAACAAATCTTTGAGTTGTTCGGCAGGGAACAGCCACAATGCACCAGCCATAGACAAGAGCTTAAGGTGGCGTTGTCCCGCAAACCGTGGCAGCCACGCGGGAGGTGCCACGTCACGAGCCTCACTTCATGCCAACTGTGGCCGTGTGTGGCGAAGCACGTCACTTTTCTGCGAGCCCTGGTAGTAGAAATTGGTTGCCTCTTACAACTCTGCAATGCAGTCATCTTGGATCGCCTTGTCCCAAGATATGCAGGTCTTGCAGGACGATCCGAGACTTGCGAAAACCCTTTTGGTCGAGCAGAAAATGCCAACGCATCTAAGTCGCCACTAGTTATAGGGACCTGACTGCAGCTTTCAGCTCGATAGGGTTCTTGTGTTTTTTTCCCCCAGTCCAAGATGCGGCTTAGAAGTTCGTGCGACGAACTGGAAGCTTCGCTGCTAGGGGCGCAGCGGTCGACAGCCTGGCGAATATCAATCAATTGCTGCCGTTTTAATGCAACACCTAAGTTTTTGAGTTTTTTGGTCGTTCCAAAGGACATGCGCCATTTGCGCAAAGTTCAAAGCAGACTGTTCTAATATATAATTTAATTTAGAATGATTGACTGACTCCCGTCCTTGTGAATGAAATGTGATGTATCCCAAGGCTAGAGATTAATTAGTAAAGTAGATAAAGAAACAAGAAGAAAAAGGAAAAACAAACTTACTTCTAACCCAAGCTCTGGATACCAAGTTATTCTGCCCCACGATGAGCAACAAAGTCAGCCAAGGGGAGGGGAAATCCGAAAAATAGATTCTGAAGGCGTCGCGTCTAGGGTATGTCATTCATAATCGTAGGGAGAGACATGCAGACGGAGGTCCGTTACTGGGGTATCCCGGTTGACAAGGGACGGATAGAGTGAAACAGCTTCACAGGTGTGATTGGAAGAAAATACTGAAATAGCAGCCAATCGTTCTATTGAGGCAACCGCCTTCTTCTTCTGTCCCGTTGTCAGTTGAATATTGGCGAATGACTGTCAATTGCTGGAACTGAACTAAACATTTTGGGGGAGCGTGTTTTCCAGTAGGATTTGCTCGATCTTGACTTCCTAGAAGAGAGCCCACCATTATTGGCGGGGAGTCTCGCGTTTGCATACCCGGTGTGATGGTGGTGCAATAAATTGGATAGCTTCAAAACGATATTATCACCGTGGACCGTGAGAAGTGATAGTGATGGGCGAGGGCACCATCGTGGCTGTGAAATTGCCAGGCCAGCTTGCATCCGGAGAAAACGTAAGCATGCGAATTGGGGGAGCTGACAGGCACACGACCCAAGGATGCTCGGTATCGAAGGACTCCCCAGCCAGCTACATGCAGGTCAATATGGAATAAGGATGCAGGAGAGGAAGCCATGCGCGATGAGCAAGCATTTCTCCTAAGTAAAGACATATCGGCCGACGTCTCTCCGTATCGTATAAGCAGTTCCTCTATTCTCGTTTCCACAAACGACTACCCCGACGTTACACAGCGCCCGTGTCCAAATCTAGCCACTGTAAATAATGCCATGCTGTGTGTCTTGAGACTGCAGATGGTCTGCAACCGTCGGGCGAAGAGCGAGCGAGCGTGGTCTGGGGAGCGAGCCATATGTCAGGAAGCGAATCGACTACTGCAAGCCAATTGACCAGTCGCAAGCTTAAAGCTGGTCTCCCCCAGTTCGATCGGTTCTGTCACAGGAAGTGGATATAAATGGAAATGATAGAGGATGGAGGAAAAAGATGGAGGCGTGATTTTGCGGGGGCAGGCAAAGAAAGGCAACAGCCAACTGCTCACGTTGGCTCCTTCCGTGGAAGATGCTGGTGGTGGACGAGCTGCAATTTTTTTCTTCTCTCTCGTTCCACCCCCATATGCGCCCATCACCCCATCATCACCCATCACCACCGCCGGTCACCTTTCCACCCCTCCGCCGTCAAGCCATCACTAAGCCACGCTCACCAACAAGCGCCGCCCAACAGAATGGCGTTGAAACTAAAAACGCCGATCTTTGGGAATTGTGAGACATTCAGAGACAAGCTGCTATAGATCGACCTCTCGGAGTTCTGCAAAGTGAGACATACAGACATGCATGTCTTAGACACACAGGAGACCCTCCCGACAAACAGAAAAACTGAACGTTCGACTGTGGCTGGTGAATCCGGCCGAAAGAAGAGAAAGCGCCCGGCACCTGGCCGCTCCTCGTGGCCGTGAAGACAACCAGAGCGGCAAATAACGACAATGGAAAGAGGGAGATACCAAGGGGCAAATACTACAAGACAACCAACAGTAAAGATGACCAACAGTAAAGACGACCGACCCCCAGGGTACCATGTGGTCACCGGCGGTACCGTCCGTTTTTGCCAGGTTTGCCAGGTTCCTGGATTTTGGATTCTGGCCAGCAGAGCTTTTGGGAGCCTTTGCAAGGAAAACTGAGGATTGATAGCTCCGCCTCAACACATCCATTAGGCAGGCTTTGCACCTGGATAGGGCGACTAGTCCACCAACGACCATGACCGCGCGCCAATGAAGCTCTGTTACACACAGTCGTCGGCCTTGTCCTCCCCGGCCGGGCGCTATCAGGGACCACAGCAGCTCTTCGTCCTTGACCCTCAAAGGCTAAAGCTTGGCCTTGGAGAGACCCACTGCCTGCGGCGCCAGCCTGGGGACTCCGTTGTGATTGACTGCCAGGAACAGAACAATGCGCATACACCCGCTGCCAGGCCTGCCATGCCCAATCATTGCCTCGACTTGCCTTGACGTGCTGCTGGCGACATACCATAGGACAGCATCCCCCAGGCTTCATTTTATGTGCATAGCGGCGCAGTTGCATTTGTAGTAGCAGCAGCAATAACGGCAGCAATCCCACCAGGACCGTGATCTTCGAAAATCTCTTTGTGGCCAGGCCGCCTTACTCTTTCGCCCCCATCCGCGAATAAGAGCATGGTGTTTGCAGCATCGCCATCTGATCGGCCATTGTTGACCGCCGCCAATGCCCGCTGGAGCACCCCAGCCAGCCAGTAGGACGCCATTCCAGGCTGCTTCGACTGCATTTCAAGGCGCGTTATCTACGGCCAGGGGGTAAGCATTTCTAGGCAAAATATAGCAGTTCCCTCCCTCCGCAGGTACCAATCTAAAGACATCGAGGTAACTGTATCCTAGCTCCGGATACTCACGTATGATCGTCGATCTGGGGGGAGGCCTGCCTTGTGGACACGAAACCCCCGTTAACAAGACCATAAACGTCAAGAATTCCCTCTTCTCGGTTCTTTTATATGAAGCTATATCTTCTCAATTTACTATGGTTATAATTTTCCCCATCAAGGTTTCTACTTATAATAGCGGCTGCTTTAGGGATCTATAACATTGTCGTCGGATACCACCTAAGCCCTATTACCGGATGCCGTTTTTGCCCCCCCTCTCTCATTCTCGCCACTCCAGGATTTGCAATAATAGCCAATCGATTCGAGGCCAGTGAAATCCTCGTTATACCCAGAAACCCTACCGACTCCCTTGACGCGGAATGGCAAGGTCTTTTATACCCTGCCAACTTTTCTGCTCAATCACCGCGCTCAAACAAGGTACCTCGGGTTACACTAGGCTAGTCAGCTTGCCATCTTAACACCCGCGATTTAGTACCCACACCATCCCGTTCCCTCGACCTGCCCAGCGAGTTCCTCTTATACAGCCGCGACACCATCAATTCCTTGTTCACACATTTGCGCGATCACATCTTCTGTTCTACCATCACTATCCTTTGAAGTATTCGACTGCTGCGTCCCTGCTTTTTCTCTCTCTTGGAAGCTTTCTTTCTTATCCGAGTTCATAAAAGACGGTTATTGTTTGTTAAATGACATCAGTTCGCCTTCTTTCCCCGCAGTAGCAGCACGTTTCCGCATTCCAGATCTGTGTTACAAACACCCATTAGAGTGCTACTAGAAAGTTATTTTGCAGTTGCGACATACCATTCAACGGAACTAGCGGAGGATATTCGATTCAGGTTTTTGGCCACAAAGTCTGTGAAGTAGTCTTGCTAAATATGCTGACCACCAAGTAGGGCCTATACTCTCCATCCCAAAACGAAAGAATGCACTACCGACCCTCATAATAAGGCATGTTCGAAACGGCAGAGCCGCCTCAAGAGGTTGGAATAGTATGGAATCCCCAAGGGCGGTGTATGGTTTGCCCGCGAGACCTTCTGATGGGCCCCTAAGACGACCGGGAGACACGAGGTTCTTGAGCAGCGTACCTAGGTCTATGATTCGACTACCCACGAAGGAGCCTAATAACTCTAAACATGCGAAAGAGGTTTCCTCTCAATCCAGACAACCCAGTAGGGTACCCCTTCCATCATCAATGCGAAATGCTTCAAATTCCCGAGCGGCTGTAAATCCTGTGGCCGATCGTCAGTCAAAGTCATGGGGCTCGACAACAAGCTATTCAAGCTATTCAAGATCACATATAAAAACAGAGTCTGGCTCCTCCTCATCCAGTAAATCGTATGACAGCAATTTAAGGCCAGCACAGCCTGTTCTGCGAAGAAAAAAGTCTTCCCTTTCCTTCGATACCAACGGTTCCCACAATGACTCACCCAATTTAAATTCATCTTCCTCTAACCACCAATCAAGAAGTCTGGCCGACTCGGCACTGGGAATTCAATACAACCGAGAGATCTCTGCAAGCCCTAGTGATCTCCATGTGGATGATTCGATGGATCCTCAACACCCCGCGGGGCAATCTCCGATGATATATCCTGAGCTTGATCGTTACAAACATTATGAGAGACCTCAAAATACTTTGCACAGACAATACGCTGATGTGCCGTTTCGATTGGCAACCCACGACCTCCCACCCTCTACTCCTGGAAGTCTATTCTTCTCTGCCAACAGTAGCCAGATCAGTGCTATTAGCGCCAGCCCCTCGACAAAGTTCTCTGAATCTCCAGGACCTGGACCATACAGTCGGGACACTACTCCGACCTCAATCGCTTCACAATCTCCCGGTCTTATTGCTCCAAGCCGCGTGTTTCCCCTAATTAAGACTCACCAGCAAAGCCCTTCCTTAACCCGGCCACCTGTTACCAGAAGGAGAACTGGAAGCATTTCAAATGAGGTAGACTCGATCAGTGTTGACCCACATGGTCTTGCAGCTGTCCGAGAGTCTTTGACTTCCTCATCGTCAAATTCTACAGTTAAAGACAATGACAGGAAATTAAAGAAGGGAAATAAGACGGCCAAGGCCATGCAACCCCCTCCCCCAAGCCCCCCTCCTCGCAAGTCGTCTCAGAAGTTTAGCAAACAAAAAGGCGATGAGACGTCTCCTTCAAAGCAAAAGCGTCTGCCAGAACAACAAATACCACTTGACGCTTCTCCAATCTCGCCCAATGTTCAATCTCGCTCGCATCAAGCTCCTTCACCCAAAGTTACTCGGCCAAGTCGCCCCAGCAGAGATGGAACTCCAGATCTAAAGTCCCAGCTATTCAGTCCTGTTCCCATCATTCAAAGCAACCTTGTGCCAAGACCTGGACCGACTGAAAGAAGAGGTAGCGAGTCTTCTCTTCCTATTCCACGCAGCAAATTAGCCCCACAGACAGGCAAGAGTGCATCAACATCTCATCTACCCATCACAGATGGTGCTCGGCTATCAGATGAAGTTGCGGAATCGAAAAGCCTGGGCGTCAAATCTGGTCGGCCACCAGCTACACCAAGTCCTCGTGCGGGCACATCCTCCACTTCTCGCTTTCCTTTCTTTGGACGCAGAAAGAATATAGAACCAAAAACAGAGCTTGAGCAGCGAGAAAAGAAAAATGTGATCAGGAAAGGCCCTGCAGCCGGTACCGGCCACGAAGGATACGGTCGTATTGGTGCTGTCCGGCGTCGCAGTGGTAGCATTGCAAATTCTGGCCGCGACTATGCTGATTCCAAGGTCTCCCAAGAAAGCTTAATTAGCCATGATTCCTTCCTGGCTGAACGAGTAAACCCTGTTATCATTGCCGGTGGTGGAGTGATCGAAAATCGAAACGCCAGCTCGGACCTTAGCAGGACGGAGAGTAGTCAAAATCTTACAAGTGCTGAACGACCTAGAGCTGATTCTAAGGCCGGTTCTGTCATGTCTTTGGCGTCAATGAACGACTCAAGCACGACTCTTTGGCCTTCGGCCATCCCTCGAGGGCCTATTCCGGTATCCGGATCTCCTCATCTGATTGAGACTGAAGAGACCAAAAATCCAGCCATGAAGTCTACTTTAGCTTTGAGACGTTCAATTCAACGCCTAAAGTCGTCACCAGAAAACCCTCTGCAATTACCACGGCCAATTATCACCACTAGCATAGCCTCATCGCCTATGACAAGTTTTGATACCAGCATTATGTCTGACGAATCATCTCTCTTTGAGTTAGGACCGCAACTGTCACTAGAATCAAACAACCCACCACCAACAGTAAATAAACTCAGGAAGAAGAAAACTCGATCTCCTCGGAAATGGAACTTCTTCAGCAGGTCGCAGAATCAGCCTAAGTCAGACAAGAAGAGCGAAAAGGTCACAGTAACGGTTCAGGCTGTTGAGAAAAAGCCTTTAGCTTTCTACGCAATTATGGACTCCCCGGAAAAGGAGATGGCCGAGCCGATGGATATCAAGGAGGTCCTTCGACACGCCGATGTCTATTCCAATGCAAACAGCAAATTCAGTTCGCCAGAGTTGTGGGGTTCGGAATGGCAAGCCCCTAACCTCTCGCAATCCCACCTCAAGAGCAGCAGTTCTCCACGTCCTTCTTTCTCCTCACAGCGTCAGAATGAGGTAATTCCTGAACCATTTAGTCAACAGTACGATAATATGGTACCTCCTAGTGTTACAATGCGCTCTGGAAGACCCAGCCGTTTACCTCAAGTTGGGAGAATTCCGCAGGTGGTTAGCCATCGTCCTGAAAACGCATCTCCATTCAGCTTTTCTCGACCCTTTGATTCTTCCTTACAACCACCTAGCCACATGCCAAGCTTCTTTGGGTATGATTCGGGCTCAAATATGCCTGGGGCTTCGATTACATCATCCCCAATCCCAGATCTAGGTCAAGACGGCTCCACGACTGATTGTGCTACCGAATTTTCTTTCTGCAGCGAGTCAGCCGCCCACGTCTCCCCGGAAGCTCCAGCTGTCAAAGAATTCCTGGCTTTTTCTCCACGAAAGAACTCGGGTTCTACTACTGGAACAAGTTCAAGCGAATCAGGGGGCTTTAATTACGCGGAGGCTACCGCAGTCATCCCGCAGCCAGACGACCCTCCTGCAGAGGATGAAGTTTGGGATGAGTACAACGACCTGTTAGGCGACGAGAATGTCAAGGCACGCCAGTCGGCGACCTCTTCCAAGGGTATCCCATTTCATCTAGAAAGCTACCACACAAGGTTGACTAAAGAAAAACCAATGGAGTCGCCGACTATTGTGACTGATAGCAGAAAGCTGTCAACCCTTTCCGAGGCACCGACAACTTCAACAACATTCAGTGCTGACATGACAGAGAGAATTCAGAAGGCATTCCAACCTCACCCAAGCCCTACCACGCCATTACCAGTACCAGTACCAGTGCCAGAAGAAGTGGAAGAGAGTAACCAGATTGTACGAAAACCGAGTATACCTGAAGCGCGAGACAGCACAACATTCTCTCGTAAAGAGAGAGACTCAAGTTCTTCAACATCTTCAGAAGAGTGGTCGCCTCTGGCGCAAGTCAATCTACGAGTTGGTTCCATGACTGTCAGTAAATGGTTGACATTTGGCCATGTTCTCTTCAGCGACGTACGCCATGAGTTGGTGCGCGACGCGGACTCCCTTAAACGTCCTTCCATTCTTGTGGTGGACGGTCTCGGCAACGATGACTGGTCCTTTTATGCTGCGGAAACATACCCGGCCGCCAACTTTTTCAACTTGTCCCCACGAGCTCCTTTGCCTACTGACGTACAAAACTCGCCAACTGGCTATCCTCTTAGCCCCCCAAATCATCACCAAATACAGTACCTTTCTCACCTAGAAAAGTTCCCGTTTGCACCACAGAGTTTCACCTGTGTAGTTTATCGTTTCCCAGTTGCTGCTCCAGAAACTCACTACCGCAATATCATTTCTGAGGCGCGTCGCGTACTCAAGCCTGATGGTTTCATCGAACTTTCCATCCTTGATGTCGATCTCAACAATATGGGCAATAGAGGTCGCCGAACCGTTCGGCAGCTCAAAGAGCGGAACCATGAAACGATGCCAGAGACTAATTTGGCCTCTACCGCTGATCTTATGGTGCGACTGCTGGGCAGAGGTGGCTTTTCAGGCATCAAGGCTGCTCATGTTGGAGTTCCTGTGGCTAGTTCAATTGCCCGGCCCAAATCCGATCTTCAGGACCAGGGCTCAGTGGACAAGAAAACAAAGGTCAAGGATCAGCCCAGCTTGGCAGAAATGATGCGAGACCAGAGTCCCACTGCAGATGAAGGCATCACCAGTATGGTTGCTCGGGTAGGCCGCTGGTGGTACTCCCGGTGCTACGAGACTAGTATCGGCTCTTTGTCTAACAAGAGTATCTGGAACAACAAAGCACTTCTTCGTGAATGCGAAGAGCTTGGTACGAGTCTCAAATTTATGGTGTGTTGCGCTCGTGCACCAGAGCGTATTAATAGCGTATAAGTTTATGTTTCAAACGCAGCTCCTTTCTATGATTTTTATTTTCTTCAAGTTACTTTTGTTTTCATTTCCCTACTTCCTAGCATTGCACGGAATCGGGGTTCAACCCCAAAAATTGGCCAAGATTGCAGATATAAGGCGCAAGCCTGCTACCAAGACTGCAAAAGTGGTCTTTCATGTTTATTACGGATATACGTCCCTCATCTAAGACATTGAGATCGTCAAGTCGATTCTCTTCTAGAATGGCCCCCTTCATTTGGACACAAAGGGCTCGCGCTCAGTTTGTATCAGCATTCACAAACAAAAACTTTGCATTTTTGTTTCTATTTTTTTCATCTATTTGCCGCGGGCCGGAGGATCACCCAATGGTTGAATTGCTATTCACCATTGAGTGGGATTTATTAGGTGGTTACCCCCCAAAAAGGAATTTAATGGGATATTTTTGAAAAGAAAGGAAAGGGTGGACACAATGACTGGTCATTGCACTCTATATATACATCCCCTCACGAGCCTTTGGATTTTCCCTGCGAAGAAGGCCGAGAGTGCAATGAGAGTAGGTAAATACATGCGGATGGAGTTTTTATGGATGATTACCTTGACATGATGATGACGAAGACAGTGTGGGAGGAAGATTCATCGGATTATATGAGATTTGATGGCATTGCTGTACATAGAGATACCCATGATCATTGGATTTGGATAGCGAGACTGACAAGCGAAGCATGCAAGCAAGCGGCATTTTGATCATCCAATTCAAACGATTGATTTTACTTGCTTTATGTTCGGCAGCCTTTTTTTTTACTGATTACATGTAAACAGCTCTCACTCACGCAGCTGATCAACGTGAGCGAAACCTCTTCCTCTAACTTTAAATAAGAAGTTATGGTGCAAACATCTCCTTGTATTCAACGTACAGTTGTATTCTAGCACATTACTCTTGAGGCTCTATTTCTTCCGTTGTCTTCTGAACCGGTTCTTCAGAAGCATGCCAACGCCGAAACACAGCTACGAACCCACCACCGGCAACTCGCTCCCCAACCTTCGGCCTCATCACTTGCACAGGCTTGATATCCACCCCTTCTTCACCTTGCTGCGCCCTAGGAAGCACAGTTCTCACATCCCAGTTCCGACCCCCAGCGCTGTCGTGAACACCACCATCTGATGCGGTAGTAGAGTACAATTCAATAACCTTTTCCAAATGAACAGGCTGCTTCGTCTCGATAGTCCAGGTTTGAAACTCTGCAATTTGGCTGATGGAAGGGTTGAATAAGACTAGTAGGCCGTTGGTCTGTAGCGCCTGGACTACGAGCTCGGCATTTTCGTGTGCGGAAGGCAGGTCTAGGATGGCGCGAGAGAGGAACGGTTTGCCTTCTGATTCTTCTAGTCTGCGAGTGAGGTGCTCTTCTATAGAGCCTACGTGAAAGTCGATGGACGGAAGGTACTGTGCGTGGCGGAAGTTTCGTACTAATTTGTACGCTGCGCGAGCGTGCTTCGTGTTGCGGTCCAAGGTGTGTAGAACAGCGCGCCGGGAGGAGGCATAAGTATCGAGGGCGGATTGGTCCTCGGGGGAGATGTCAAGACAGGCGGTTGAGGATGTGAAATCGTAGTGGGGCTTGAATGACGCTGAGGTGAGGATCCGCCGCAATGGAGACGGGAGAGGAGGGTTGGCGGCGTGAATGGCTCGCGCAATGTGGATGGTCAGACTGCCCATGCCGGTACCAGCTTCGAATATCTCGAAAGCGGGAGAGGCAGCTTGACTATCGATGCTATGGTTTCCGTCATCGTCGTCTTCCCCAGGCCGTGAAGGGTTGAGGTCCAGCAATGAGACAATGGTGTTGGCATCGTGAGGGTAAATCTATATCCATAACAAAAACACAGAGGGCATGTTTTTAGCCAACTCTTCAATTCACTCACTCAATTTGAGATTTGGATATGTGTTTCAAAATCCATGAATAGAGGGATCTCATACCGGCGTTGCGAGGCGCTCGCTATTGACAATATAGCTAGCAAGGGACGGATCATGAATCACAACGGCATTACCAGCGCTATCGCGAACAACATCTAGGATCCGTCTGCCAATTAGTTCCGATGAGGGCAGTGAAGTACCATATGACAGCTTCACGCGGGATTCAAGGCGCAGCGGCGAGGTGAGATGCCATTTTGCGTGCTTGACGCCATGCTGGCGGAGGAACAGGACATCATATTCTACGCCACCAAAAAAGAATCAGCTATAGTTTGAGGGAGCTGCAATTGCGGACGTGCCTTTGACGGTTCGATTGCAAGAATAAAGCCTTCGTGTCCAGGTAATTGTGCTTTGGGAAATCCCGGTCCGTCTGGATAGATGGTACAGAAACATGTCGAATTTTTTCTTGTCATTGTGCATGTGCAAAGAGGCGCCCGCCATAGCTAATTACGGGGACGACCGACCCCCCACCATGTTGAATTGGGTCAGGGCTCTAAGAAACATATGGAGCTAACCACCATGAATGGATCGCGGGTTTGTGTCAGATTATTGCTGTTATCACTTTTTGTTTTATAAGCTATGCAACATTGGAGGATTCTAAATTCATTTTAAATTCAGATTGTTAAGACGCCAATTTTCTTTAACAATCTCTTCAAAAGCGGAGATTTCGTCTTGTCACTTGAGATGGGCCTTGACTATTGCTGTAGGTGATACGCCATATATTCCTGTTAGATTCTCAATCAATATTTTGAAATCTTGTTTGAGGGTTGACTAGGAATCCGTACATTAACAGCATGTTATGGCGTCCCTGTTCGTCAGCTCCAGTAGGAATATGTTTCGGCTGATTTGCAAGCCGGCTTGTAAAGCCTCTCGACAATAACAAGCCAACAATTCTAGCTAGTATTATCGCTTCCAATGAATTTTCCCCAAAGCTGCCTACCTCGTCTCTAAAAACTGTCCAAAATACATTCTAAAGATGGTCATAGTCATCATAGCGCGTCCCGCCAATATCGTATCCATAGATTCAAGGCACTTTTGAATGATTTAGTGAAATCGGGTGGGAAGTGCTCGGGGCAACACCCATAGCTCTCCCTCAAACTTTTCCCTCGGCTTCATACGAAAGCTTTGATCGACTGATCCTGGCGTTTTCTACGAAAGAGCAACGAATCTACGGATATTAGTTGCAAAAAGAAAAGGCCTTCGGGTGACAATGTCGTACCGTGCCACATCTGCCATTAATATTTGGCGTCGTGCAAAATTCTCTGGTGAGTTTTCAGGATAGCCATCCTCTAGAATGAAGTCTAGGTGAGTTGTGCTGCCGATACGTATCAAAACATATACGTAAAGTGGTTCTTTGTCTTTCTGTCAGCCTCCCAGTTGCCTCTTGAATGAAACTGCTGGAGCCCAGGACCCGTATAGTTGTCTAGCCAGAAAAGCAATCTTGACATCGAGAAACAAGGACTTTAGTCGAAATGAGACACCATGATTGGAGAAACATGGAGCAATGGGCTGCTGAGGTGGGCAAGTCAAAATATTAGATCAAGAAACAAACATTTAAATGGAATTGATGAATTCGTGCTTCTTTATTCTGGTAGATGCCTCAAATCACTTTATAGAGGGCAGGCGGGTGACAAGAAGTCCATGTTCATCGATCCTTCCCAGAAGGACCACCCGGCCGGCCAGCTGTATGGCAACAGCGGCTTCAACTGTTCTTGCCTTTCCCATTCCTTGTAGCTTTTCCCTCTGAAACACGCCAATTCAACGCCTTCTTTCGCCCGAAAATCCCTTTGTCTGCTTCATTTCTATCTCCTCATCATCTCTGCTGCTTAATGCCGAATTCTGAATACAGTCATCTCGCTCATGACACCAGTGAATACGGCCATCCCACTCGACATAATAATATACACGGAAGAAAAATATGCTTCCAGATTCCTGAGCCGCTTTCCTTCCCTCGCGGCCCTATTAAGATGGCCCACTAACGCCAACCCATGGTGCAGGTGAAAGGATATATGTGGAAAAAAGAAAAAAAGAAAAATAAGAACAATATAGCCACAGCCTCAGCTGTCTAAGAAAAAAAAGGGGGAACAAAAAACTCCAGGCTCCCCTTCGCGTGGTATAGAAGATACTAATGGAAATCGTCGCTGCGTGCCGCGAGTTTTTCTCGTGCTGGATATCGTCCTCTCTAACCTCCGGTGCCGCCATCGCTCACTCGAATCCCGCAAGGAACAAAAATCTCAAATGTCGGCGCTTTTCTCCTCCCAACATAGCAATCGTCGAGTTAAAAAAAAAAAGAAACGAGGGACAGGATATTACAATACGACTAGGATCCAACTTGCCACACCCCGCGGCATAGCAGTTGGAAACAAAAGACAAACACTCATTAAATATAACCCCAGCCTCGACTTGGGCCCATCTGTTCGAGGGCTGTTGCCCAGACATCTTGGGTTTCTGGTACGTGCTCCGAAGTGTGGAAATCTTCTTCAAAATAGGGATGGACCTTGACTCCAACATGCTCTTCTAGAATAGCCATGCCAGAGTCATACCGTCTTCGACATCTCTTCGTCCACGGATCCACCTTGACCGGGCTGTGGTAGCAATAGCAATTTGGTCTGGAATCTCGCTCAGGGAACATGACGTTCATACTCCTCAGCAGATTCCACATGTCCATAGCAGCATGCTTCGTCGTATCGGCGCGAGGCGCTGTTGAATACATCAATTGCAGGATTGCGTAACGGAGCACCACAACGTCTGCACTCGTTGCCCCATGACGTTCTTCAAGCTGACGTTGCAAAACACGCAGTTCCGGTACAAGCTTCTCGAGTCTATCAATGTTGATCTGGTTATAAAATAAGGCGAGGTCGATCCATGTCCTAGCCACATATGGATGTCGACGTCCATATATTGCTTCCAATTCCTCTGCAATCGTCGAGATACTGTTGCGCAACAACTCCGACAAGGTAATCGCGCCATGCTTTTGCTGAACCTCGTACAAACAAGTAAAAATCTGACGAAGTGGATGTGTCCGTTCCAAATTCGTCGTGGAGTATGCTGCTAGGTATTTGCAAAGCGCCGTTACCATCCCCGGATCCCGGTTAATCATGCCTAGTATCAACTCCATTATACTTTGTGGCGTGAGCTTCTTGAGGTCGAATTCGAGTTGCTTGAAGGCTCTCATGAGGTAATCTCCACCCTGATCGGCATCTTGAGCTTCGAAGTAGAAGTTGGCCTCCAACAAAAGCTCGCTTGATCCTGCCCCCCAAACCATAGTCGATGGCCAGCTGACCTGCATTTCGGTTTCGACCTCGAATTGTCGGCAATGGAGAAATGCCTTACGCATGTTTCCAACCACTAATTCCTGACCTCGAATCAGGTCTGGCGATCGCAGCGCCGGAGGAGGCGTTGGTGTTCGGCATCGAATATGAGACGGGAGGTCGGCAGGCAACTCGAAGTCCACCAAGTCGTACTCTGTCACGCCTTTGCGTTTCAAGTAGGTTCCCAGGTTAACTACTCTTCCATTTCGAACAAATTCCGAGACCTTTCCCTCAGCGTCTCGCTGAAACTTCATTGACAACAATCGCTTCACTTCGTCCTCGGTATTATTTTTTACAAAGCCCCACTGAGAGAACCGGGTCTTGTACATTTTTGGTCTGTAGTCGGTCAGATCAACATACGTCATGTTTTAGAATGCTCCTACTCACGTCGCCTGAAACCCGTGCTTTTCTGACATTATATTCATTACTTCCTTCAACGGTCTTCTCTCTTCAAGATAAAGTGTTCGGATAATGGATTTATATTGCTCCCAAGCCTCGGCAGGAACCTGTTCCCGTGACGGCCTAGTACCTGCCTGGGCGCGAAGAGAAATCGAATCCTGCCTTTGAGCCTAGATATTTTCAGTTAGCGACATCTTCTTAATGTGGTAAGAACAAGGTGATCTTTACAGGTTGAGGAGTGGAAGACGTTGGAGTCATAACTGACGGTCGAGGCGGCTTTGGGGGTGGCGACATAGGTAACGGTGTTGGGGCAGCTGCAGGTGCAGGCGTTGGTGCCTGGGTGGGTGTCTGTGCTGGTGTTATCGGTCGTGCTGCTATTTGTTGCGCTGTGATGTTGGGTTTGCGGGAAGGCAATCGCGGCCTTGGAGGTTTAGCTGGAGCCTTTCCTTTGGGTTTGGCGGTTGGGTTGAATTCCAAGATAAACTGGTTGCCTTGGTTAATGACCGGCTTCGGCGTCGTTGGTACCGGAGGCCGAAAATAGCCACTAAAATTGGTAGCATTCTGGGCTTGGGGAGGCTCAGGCTTCTGGGGCATCGAGCCTGGAGGTCGCCAAATTTCGAATCCTGGCGTCCCTGGAACGGATGATGCTGGCTGACTCTGGCTCTGACTTTGGTTCCGACCGTGGCTCGACGTGGCCATCATCGGGGTAGACGCCATTGGTGTTGATACCATGGGACTATTCACACGAGTAGAATTAATGAACTCGTCCATACTCCCAAAAGGTGAAACCGATGTCCCAATACCAGGACTGTGCATCGGCTGAGGGTCGTGATAATTCCCGAAAGACATGCCGCCAGGGCGACTATTGCTGGATGCCATCGGACTTGTGGCAGGTGAGTGAAGACCAAATGATCCATACTGAGATTCGCCAGAGCTGGCCATGGGACTTGAGATCCGATTTGTGTTGGCTATCGAATTAAGGCTCCCAAACTGCGACGACATTGCGGGACTGGTCCCGAGATGGGTTGCTTGGTTGTTGATCGGCCTCGGAGGAAGAGGAGGAACGTAGCCTTTGTTTTCGAAATGCGCAACCAAACGACCAACCCCCGTGCTTTCTTGAACAGAGCCAAAATTTTCAATTTCTAGCTCATTCGCTGGCGACAATGGGTTCCCGCTGTTGGTCTCATGGTGATAACCAGGGTCGAGGTCCGGCGTCCAGTCCATGGCGGACGCTGATGAGAAGTCCTGTTCATGATCATGAAACGAGTGTGAATGATCCGGCTGCTGGGATGTTGAGTTGTTGAAGCCAAACCTGCCCCAAGTCTGATTGATCCAGCCAAAGGGGTCGCCATCGTAGGCGGAAGCCTGAGACTTGTCTGGCTGTTGATGGAACATATCAACCTGCCCACGCCGAGCAGATTGAGCACAGATGCTCGATCTGCTGGCCGTATGTCAGTCAGTCAGTGACGGACCCGGGCGAGTTGAAAGCCTCGGCTGGAATGATCAGTCGCCAGCACGAGGATTCATTACTATGTTGGAGTGGCGAGCTTCTCGTTGCTCAGTTCGCTGTCGAATACAAGAGGCGGACAACGGTGCCCATAGTAGCCCAGCGCGCGGATGGAAAGTAGGATGAGAAACCGCAAGTGGTCAGGGCCTACTAAACGGACACCCAATACCAAAACCCAGGGGCCATATATCGATACGGTTCCCCAGATGTCGACTGATGTGGACAACGGTCTTTGATAGGAGGATAGCAGTACAGTTGACAAACAGCAGATGTTTCCCCCCGTTTGACCAGCGTCGAAGCGTGGGATGCAAGGTCAAGCCACGCGCAATGAGAAAGAGTGCGAGCAAAAGTTCCCTCGCCTAACTTTCCAATAAGGGCAGATATAGGACGCTGTCACTTGAGAAGGGGTCAATTGGAAGGGCCCCGCTGAGATAAGAGAAACAAATCCCCAAGTCCTGCTTGAGGCAATCCGCTCCGGGTCAGGGCACAGCTCGTCTGCTAAGTACTGGCATCCAAGGCACGAGAGCAGTGGAGAGGGGACTACAGGCGGGATGAAGGAGGGCAAAAGTTGGAAGAGAGGATGTAACCTAATGCAGCCTGGTGGCTAACCATTGCAACAACCATGGCGAAGCAAAATGCTCAGGCCGGGGAAACGAGTAGGGCTGCCAGCCATTGAGCTGGAGGCACCAGGGGGTCGGCATGAGTTGGAATGCCACCATCGGCCAGAAAGAGAAGGTGATATGGACTCAAGCCACCACACACTACTCGGTGGCACCAATCACATCGCTCTGATACCAACCCCGGTAATCGATGTCCGGGGCACTGTGCTGGGATGCCTCTGCTAGCATTCACGATGATGATGGCATTCGACGGTTAGCAGTTGGGTGAGAAACTGCGCAGCCGTTTGAGGCTGGCTAGAGGCGATTCCAGAAGGATTCCGCCATCAGTCAGCGACCTTGCCCTGCGGGCAGCATTGTGAGACATGGGAAGAAGGTAATGGAAAATTCGTTAAGGTGTACGGGCTATGTACGAGGCCCAGCATAACATATTGTCTTCAGGCTGACATTTCGTTTTGGACAGAGCAAAAAACAAGCAGCGCCACACCTCAGCAATATCCGCACCGGCGTACCCGGACGCCTCGGTCGTCATTGAGAAATCCAAAGGAGTGACCGAGCCATCAAGCGGGGAGGATTGCATACACACACCATCCCGCAATTATCGACGTGCTGTGCGCAGTCCTGTTGGTTTCAAACATCGCGTTCCTTGTGTCGTAGCGCAAGAGGGAGGGGTTTCTTCTTTCTTTTCGTTTTGGCGCCTTCGACAAGTACGACGTTGGAGGTGCTGCTCAAAGCCTGAAAAAGGCGAGCAGGACGAGGGACGACAGCCGACGGACCAGTTTCTCGTACTGTATGCAGGGCCATCCAAGCTCGAGTACCCGCTCTCGTCGATTAGCAGCAACTATCAAGCTGTAGAGCATTCAGCACCGGCGCTGTATTGCAGACTAACATTTAAAGGATAAAGCTCTGGACTTCCCTTCGTCGAAGTGATCGCCATGATACAGCAGATGGCTCCCCAACTCCTGACCCATGCGCAATCGGCGGGTGGACAAAGCCCCAGGTGCTGGTCGCTGGAGACGGGCCGACAGCGTTTTGTGTGAAAGCCATTCAGAAGACGGTGTTGCTCGGTAAGGACAGTCGGCGCGCTGAGTGGTGAGAAGTCGGAACTGATCGCTGACAAGGAAACAGGCCGGGGGATGTAGGAAACAACAGTGTGGGGCTCACGCGATTCAGCAGCCTAGATACAAAATATTCAGCACGATACAACAGCTGTGCTACTTGAGACTCGTCTGTCGGCCAGCGCCGCCGTCGTTGGATGATGAGGGAGAACCAGCACACCAGTTTTGGAGGGTTTCGAGTGTCTGGGGCTGCATTGGCTGGGCAGCGTCCAACGCCGCCCGTCAGCAGTTGCGGGACTGACAGGGATCGGCTGGGGTCAAGGTGGTCGAACCCGCTATCCTGGACACTGTGCTTTCCCCCATGCTGTGACTGGACCCTTATAATCCTAGACAGCGTCTCCCTTAGGTTGGTTTCCTCGTCATCAACGACCGATAGCGAGGAGCTGACTGTAATGGCAAACAGAGAGACAAACCAACAAACAAGCAGAAACCAGGAAAACTAATGATAGATAGATAGATGGTGGCCATGTTGCACCCGCAGAGCACAGCCTGGGGTGAGCTGATGTCAATGAAGCACGACTGAATCTTTACTGGTCGTCATTCGCCCCAAACGAACAAGCTGACTTGAGACTGAGCCGTTTTGGCTGCAACGAACCAACACCAAGACCCGCTGTTTAGAAGAAGAAGCTGGCGCCCATAGGCGCGTGCAAGTGTCGTATCTGGGCAAATGTACCACTCTTGCAGGTCTGGCGCAATGCACCCTTGCTGCGCATGTACCTGTTGGCCTTATCTGGCGTAAGAGCCCCGACATTTTACGCCATCTGCTTTACTCGCTGGCGATGACGGTGCAGGAAAACATTTTCGGCCAAAAAAATTTATTCTAAAGATTGAAGAAAATTTTGACACAAGCCTAACGCAATAATCAAGATGCCTTAGTTCATTGATGCGCCGAGACGCTTGGTCCGAGCACAATAACTATACATACAAACACAATACAGACGTAGTAGCAGGGCAAACCAACTCTTCAGCTCCGACCACATCCCTCGGCTGACTTCACATGATAAGGATGCCTGGGAAAAAAGAAGACCCCAGTCGTCATCAAAATGTTCTAGAAGTCTTCGGTCTTCTGCAAGATGTCAACACCAACGGTAGTATTATATTTTAAACTTTTTCGAGAATCGCGGCATTGGTATTCAACCGGTATCAACGTCCCAGTGACATCCCGTTTTTTTTTAGACAAAGTTGACTTTGGTAAGATTTTGCAGCGGCGGTCCAATGGGATTGCCAAGTCAAATTGCCAACGAATCGTGTTGTCCGATGCATAATGGAATCAATGCCAGTGCCATGGCTTGCCTGAGATGAACACCCAGTTCATTATTACACGACGGGGAAAAAGGCACGGATATTATTATTAGTAACATGAGATTTGTGGCTTGACATGCGAGGCGAAACAGTGCTGAGAGGCTTACGGAGCACTTAGCAAGCACTCAACTTCAGCCGGAGATTCGGCGGGGGTCCTCTCAGGTCGAGACCGATGATTATGTTTGGTGGAAAACCAAAAGTTGTGATTGGTAGGGTAATTACGACGGAGGACCAACACTGTCCCCTTTTACCTCCGTAGTTGATGACACATCCTGAATGGAGAAATGTTACGCATATCAAGCGAGAACGTCGACCTAGAACAATGTGCATTGCGAATTATCGTCTTCCCACCTTGGGCTTGCAAAACACATGATTGACTTTTCGCTTGACCGGGCCATCATTAGGTGATTTCATATTGGAAGGTCTCGACGCAAAACGGGAGATCAGAATAGCATGAACTACGCAGCACAGAAGTGTCTAAAGCCAATATTAATGCGGGGCGGGCAGGCGGAGCTCACCCTTTACCGCGGAATTCAAATCTGTAGGAGAATGGATCCGAGATCGCATTGTTGATCCACAGAGATTTGCGTTGCTGGTTATCGAGCGACGGGTCAGCTTTCTGTTCCTGACACTTCCGCCGAACTCTTGGTGGAAGTCTTGAGATAAGGCAGTTCGAATCGCCAACCACGACTTATCAAACCAAAGTTTGACTGCTGACAACAGAACGAATTGTCAGATTTTGCCACGGCATGCATAGGGCTGATGGTACGGTCTATTTCCTCATGAGGAAGAAGTAGAAATTGATGCATATGAAAGGGGGGGCGAGGGCATGCTCGCCAGCCGGGGTTCACTCGGGCTTCGTCGGAGTCTTGTCATCCTGTGGCACCGGAACTCACAAGCACTCTAGCATGACGCCCGACCCACGAAGTTTACTTTTGTTTCAGTCCTCGTTTGCAAGCAATAGATCTTCGACGATTTCCCCAGAAAACAGCATGCCATCGTTCTGTTGAACAAAAGAAATGTTCTACCGCCAATAGCCGCCCGCGGTCCGGTGTGGCGGTTCTGCAGTCTACCGACCTCCTTTTCTGGGGTAAGGCTGGCCAGCCTTATCGGGAGGGCAGCAAGACTCATGGCTACTTTGACTGTCCAGTCCCCCCCAATCTTCTAGGCTATATTCTGATCACAAATCAGCAGATGGGAGCTGGAACGAAATGCCATGGCGCCGAGAAGCAATGACATCCCAGGATTACATTTCGGAATATTCAATGGATATCACGGTGAATCGTGATAACCAGAAATACGTGTAAATGGGCGATTATGCATTTTAATTCTCACGCACACGCACACACATACGCACACACACACACACACACACTGGGTTATACATGGCTTGGCGCAAATTTTGCTTTTAGCCAAATTCTTTGACATGGGGCTTCGTCACCTTATAATCCTTCCATCAATGTTCTAGCTTATCAGCACTCTCATGATGCCGCGCCATTTCCGGGGGATTTACTATTTCAATGTACAGAAACTCAAAGCCCATATCTGTGGAACCACGGAAATTTTCATAGTGCTACCCAGTGACCGTCTGATGGAGGTCAAAATCATTCCGAAGTGGGGAGATGTTTCAGTAGGATCGTGGCGTCTGTTATCTTCGACTCTGCCCGCTTTCGCTTTCTCTTAGGTAAGTCACACGTTGCGTCGTATTCTTTAGGGTTCTAGTTACCGCTTCCCTTTCCGCGGCTTTTGGGTCGATGATACATTGCCAGGCCGGGAACCTAGAGGTCGGGAATAACTAGATTCGTTCCAGAAGGCCACACGACAAAATACATATGGGGTAGGTGCTTGCGATTTTGCGTTCCATCTTGCATATTGATCGATCCGTAACTATCCGTGTATGGAAACGAGACACAAAGCAAGAGCTTGTCCATTATGGCCTCTCACTCATCGGTTGCCCTTGGAGATACATCATTTCAACGATGGCATCACATTACGTACCACCCATTTGCAATAAAATATGGTCACGACAATCTAGGCTTTCGTATTGAGCAGCACCGAGACTGGGGATCAGTGACAGAAATGAAGGAATAATCGGGAGATTCGTTGGCCATTCTTAGAAGCAGCCGACATATCATTCATGTAGATGTCTCTGTCAACTGGTCGACACTCGAGAGCCTCTTTTTTTTCTTATATTCCACGCCCAGAGAGGTCTTTTGCAAAAGTAAAAAGTGCTGTTTCCTAAATCCACTACTTGATGAAGTAGCGGGAACACCATGGAGCCATCTGAAGACACATGTAGGCAGACTCTGCCCCCAAATCAGAATTAAGCTATATTTAATTACCATTATTTGCTATTTCAGCCCAATTTGAAGCTCACCATCCATTAGAGTACTTTTGCTTCTTCACCCCTGATGCAAATTTTACGGCGCATGAGCTAAAACTATTGTTGTGAGCCACTCGAGTCATTCGCCGAGGATGCGCACACTGAGGCTTTAGGGTAATGGGGTGAGGAAACTGCTGACATGTGAGATTAAGTTGGATTTTGCTTTTGAGGAGAATCATCATGATAGTAGAGGGAGATGGTCCGTCGAAGGGTACGGTGAGGTTGTAGGGTATTGTTTGCTTCTGTCCAAGGGCTTTGTTTGCGGACTCTAGGGATGCCGATATGAAAGAAAGTAATTAGTTATATCAAGTCTGGAGATTACTCTATAATTCTATAATAGTATTTCTCTTTTAGCTATTAAAATAAATGTGCGGTTTGAAATCTGTCTGATTGTTTCGGTCTTCCTATAAAGAAGTCAGTAGAAGGATGTCCTGTTTTCAACGGTTGTGAATCTATCGCTTTAGATGGCTATGATGGATTTATGTAAATAAAACAAGACAGTTTCAACTATCTACTGTGTTACTCAGTTATGTTAATGATATCTCGTTCACAAAATGTCGAGAAGCCAGGTTCAATATCTCGAAATATCACAGCTAGTTAGTCGTGTAGGGTATAGTAGTTTATGGCTATGCACGACATTTAAGATTGCAAATTCCATATTGATAAGGGATTAAGGAGCAAAACAGTTTGTCTTTTCAGAAAGACTAATTAAATGATCGGGATTATGAGATTGAAAGTGTTCTGATGCTCTTCATTAAAAGGAAAAAAATCATCACCACTATATAGGGTACCCAAATTGTCAGCCATAACTCGCGTACAAAAGCAACGCAAATTTAAGACGAAATACTCAATAATGATCAACACAATTAACAATGCAATAAATATATATTATCTGACGAACAGCCCGTTACATAGCACGGCAATTATCCTAAAACGCCATAATACAAAACACGGGGCATGTTGCCCGCTCCAGCTGCTACTACTAATACATGTTTTTACCTGACAGTTCATTACGTGCCGAGGAATCTTTTTCTACGTTTGATTTAATACAGACAGACATCAACCCTATTGTTGCTGAGACAGGAAGAGAAACAAAATAGAAGAATAGAAAAGAAAAAAAACCCCTTTGCAAACCCCCCAGATTCCACCATCATCATGTACCGATCGCCCTAAAGCCAGAGTTACGATACACCGTTTTGTATCTCTGTCTTGACCATCGTCACATAATTGTCGTATCTTGTGTCATATGCTTTCCTTCCGAACTGGCAAAGTGCCATAGCTTTGTGCCTATCCGCAGCCATAGTAAAACTCCGATTTCATGCTTTTTTGTTTTGTTTTGTTTGGTTGAATGCTATTTAGCGCCGCCATGAAGGCGCTCTGATGCCTTGACTGCTGGAATATTGATTTGACCCTCTGGAACGATTGGTCCTGAAATGACTGGTCAAGGGAAGATGGCCAGCGAGAAAGAGTGAAAGTTGGAACGAACCAAGGCCATGATCCTATAAAGATTTCAGACCTCAGTTCCTTTGGCTTCCTCCCGAAACTGAAGTCCACCGTCGATAGCGATGGAGTCTCGCATCCAGGGCTCGGTAATCACCTGATCCATTGTCCATCGGCTTCGTGCACGCTTCAGCAAACCTTCAGTAATATGCATTGCGCCAAGAAGCCCCTTTTCATTAAACTTGGCTTCGCTGCCTTCGTGATCACCATCTTCACCCTCGTACTGAACCCACCTCCACTCAACCCTGGCAATGCGATGGCTCTTTCGGCTGCGCATGCGGTGGGAATCGCTCATGCCCGGGGGAGGATCAAAGGGGAGACGTGACTCAAGGAGAGCATATAGCAAAACGCCCAGGGACCACATGTCTGTCGCACGGCCATCGTATTGTTGACCCATAATGACTTCGGGAGCAGCATAATCTTCAGATCCGCATCGAGTCTCAAGCTTCTCATCCTGTGAAATGCGGCGAGACAAGCCCAGATCAGCGAGGGAAATGACAGAATGAGGATATGTGGCCCAGTCGATGGAGGTATCAGAAAGCTCATCCGTCGTAAGATTGACTAGGACATCTGCAATGACTGGTTAGCATAGCGTTCAAACTTATGCCCTCGCGGACACAAAAACACTTACTTTCGAGCTTAATGTCACGATGGACGACCATCTGTCCATGGAGATATTTAACAGCACCCACAAGCTCTGAAAATATTCTCCTGGTCAGAGATGAGGTTAGGAGATTGCGGTGAGTAGTGGCTACATCGAACAGGTCTCCGCCAGGACAGTAAGTTAGTACGAGGATGGCTCTGCTGGGCTCTATGCTCCACGCCTTGAGATTGACTAAAGAAGGATGGCGGATGCTCTGCATAATCTCCAGTTCCCGCTTAAGGCTCATCTCAACCCGTTCCTCGCTTGCTCCGCCCTGGGGGCCATGCTCGCAGATCTTGATGGCAACCAGTGTCTTTCGGTCGATGCGAGGGTCGGCAACAGTAGGTAGGACTCCTGGCTGAGTTTGCGAAACAATATCTTCAGGTAAATCAAGCTGGCTAGTAGCTAGCACGACTCTGCTAAATGTACCCTGGCCAACAGTGCATATTGAGCGCCAGCGCCGCTGCTTCTTGTCGGTACGGTCACGCGCCTCAAAGAACTCATAACGTGGGGTGGCAGCACTGTCATTCGAGTCTTTGGAGGACTCGCTTGGGGGTGGTGTTGGAGGCTGACTAACACTGGGAGCCAGACCTCGCTCCTCGGCTAGATTCTGCTCCCTTCTCATGTGTGGCTCCTGAGAATCCAGTTTAGCATGAGAGCCTGACACAGTAACAGGCCTCTTAGAGATAGTGACTTGATCGGCGGTGTATTCGCTTAGACTGCGATTTCTCGTATGTCTTTGGGAATGGAGTGCGGATTTAGGTAAGACATGACCATGCTCTGTGTTCTCATTTAAAGAGGTATATACCTTGCGTTTTGAGGCAGCCATTGCGGCGGCATTGATTGATTCGCCTGAGGTCGTCACCAGGACTGAGCCCTCGCCGACGCTGCTGAGCCTCGCACGAGGCGGTGGAGGAGATACAGCGCCAGCCGCCAGCTTCTTCCACGGTCCCGGAGAGTCGCTCAGCAAGATGGGGCTAGGCAATGGGGTCACATCTCCCATGGCGTTGATCATGGGGCTCGAGATGACACTGCTAGTCCCACTTCCCGGCCCAATTGAGCTTGAAAGTACAGCCTTTAGACTTGGGGTTCGGGTCAAATGGCGCAGGCTGTTGGTCGACGTCTTACGATTCAATGGTGCGGACGCGCGAGTTGGAGAGAGACCCCGATTTTCGGTGGGTGATTCACGGGGAGACAGAGACGTAGAAATCGCGAGAGGAGATGGGGCAGATGTTGAGATGTGTAACGACGAAGAAGAGCCATTGTGAGCGGTGGTAGCTTCGAGCGAGGGTCGACCGTGACTGTTGGCGCTATTGAACGGAGTTGATTCAGTTGGAGGAGAGGGAGCGATGGTTGTCGAACGAAAACTAATGAGCGGCGGGACTGGGGAGCTCTCAGCAGCTCTGGCTGGCTGGGCTAGGGCATCGCGAAATGGAGGCGTCGGATTATGCATGCTGTTATGTTGGTTCTGAGGAAAGCCTGCGGTAGAACTGAGGCGTAATTCTTTTGAATCTGGCATCAAGTCGGAAGTTGAGGCATCGTCGCGAGATATAGAGGTTGGGGATCGGAAAATTGAAGCGCTGTTCATGACTGAACAATAAACAAATTCGCGTCGGAGTCTCTGTAACAAAGAAGATGAGGATCTATCAGTTCATGCTGAAGAGAGCCCTCATACAAATTGTGAGGTAGCGGCATGTAGGCGCGCGTTCAAAGACACGGTTGGAGATCATGCCTACCTGACAAGCAGCCGGAAAACTTCAGACGAAACCCTCGCCAGAAGCGACAGCTTTGGAGTGGAGAATATGAGTCGTTGGGGCGTTCAATCGAGGGAGAAGCCAGAGAAACGTCGCGAGGGTGGCGGTTGAGCAAAGGGCGTCGGGAGGAGGAAGTAGTCGCGGCGAGAAGCTGAGGGAGCACGTCGACGCTCTTCTATAACGCCGACATGTAGGGCTGGTGGGATTCCTGCGATGGGCAGAGGCAGTCGAAGAAGGGGATGTTGAGAGGGGATGAGGACCAAAGTTTGTCGTTAAGACTCAACGATTGACGTTGGTTTTGGACGCATCTGGGCTGGTGGTCGCTTGACCTGCCGGGTCCAGGCCATGTTCAAGGTACAAGCGCGGCGCATAACACGCTGTGCCGTGCAGCGCTGTGATAGTGCCGTGCAGAATGTACAGGTACATGCCGCCTCCCCCCCCCACTGGCGGCTGTCGTAGGGCGAGTCGCAGTTGGAAAATAACGGGGGCAGTAGGGCCAGCGCTAAGCCTAGAAAGGATAACCGGGGGGTAAGCGGTACGTTACATGAAAGTATGTACGTACCTATCTTGGCCAGCCGGATCACCTGTATATACCTAATGCCAGCCTATGCAATTTTAATTTTACTTGCCAATAGAGCGCTTTTTATATGGATAATGCGTAGCGGGAGCAGACGCTGATGCTGCAAATGCGTTACATACGACTCTAAATATTAAATTACGTTTTTATTTTCTTTAATTCAAATGATAATGCAGCGAGGCAAGTATGTACTTGTCAACGTCCAGTCTTGGTCATAACGTCATCGCCTTGAACAGACATCAAAACGTGCAGCCGCTTTGGCGAACAAGTGGACTAGTTGAAAAGCGGGGCAACGGATAACCAACAAGCGAACAGCAGGAGCGACCACGCGATGGGATTCAGCGACCTGCCGCATAGAGAGCTGCATAGGTAAGACTGAACACGTGACAAGACCACCGGCCGTGTGGCTCAATGGCAGAGCGTCTGGCTACGACTAGTCAACCAGGAGGTTGCAGGTTCGACCCCTGTCTCGGTCAATATCATATCAATTCCCCTCGAGTCTTATCTGATATAGAAGCAAATTTTTTTTGTACACACTATCGTTTGTGAGCCTCGAGCTGGGGGACTATCTTATTGTCATTGTGTCTCACCCGAATCAAAAACACAGGCCGTGTGGCTCAATGGCAGAGCGTCTGGCTACGATTTAGTACACCAGGAGGTTGCAGGTTCGACCCCTGTCTCGGTCAAGCTGTATTTTCTTCGAGTTTCTCATGGAAGAAAACCTTATCTTTTACTTCATGATACATTTTTTTCTTTCCTTTCCTTTTTACGCTCATCAGATTAAATAATCCTTTAGAAGAGGAGTGTAGCACATGGAATGCAATATATGATTTCCCCCCCTTGCACGACGAGCATGAGCTGAGGAGCTAGATGTATTATCATTTACTTTAGAGTTATTCGATTGTATTCCATTACTGGATTATAGTGCGTTATTAGTTCTGAGACTGAAAGCTTATTCTTACCTAGAAAACGTGATCCAGTTTGAGACGAGATGGATGAAGAAGCCGTCTCATTTCTAGTCATTCCCATAACCATCTCATAAGCGTGTTAATATACTTTGCGCATTGAAGCATTGAAGGGAAAAGTAAATAAATGATATTGAAGGCGAGAAGTGAATCATAGTCAAAAAGCTTTGATACTCTACACGAACGGGTGAGATGAGACGCCTTCAATGACGCTGCATCCATGGGGGAATAGACAAGCAGCCTCAAGATCACATATAGTTTTCACTTGTATTAAAGATGAATCGATTCATTGATGCATGATAGAAAAATAATTGCAGCTATTTTTATTTATTTAATTTTTATTTGAACAAAGGCAAAAAATGAGTGCCTGTTATTGAATTGAAAAGGAGAAGTCCACCCGTGTATGCACAGCACGCAAGTAAGTACCTAGGTACCTAACCTTGCAGGTGGGTGGGCTTTAATTGATTGATGCGTGCCCCACGCCACAACGCGTCAAGTCGCGTCTTCCCACTGCAACTTTCAACTTCAACCACAAATCACTCCGGACAACCAACAAAATAGCAGGTTTCCGGTCTACCAGTAATAAAGTAAACACCAAACACCACCAAGATGTTGCGGCAAGACTATAACCGGATTGACCCAAAAAGACGCAACGTCGTCGACCACCGGAAGAAGCAGTTTGCGACACCGCAATTCAAAGACACCGAGTACCCTTACCGACTCAACTTCTACGCAGAGGCCCCAACCGCCGACATCACCCTTGAGCAATTCGAGCAATGGGCCATTGATAGATTGAGAGGTAGAACTACTTGAATATCCGTTGTTGCTGGTAGCCAACCTAGTTGCTAATCCATTGCAGTCCTGGCTGAGCTGGAAGCATGCTCCTTTCGAAACCGATCCCCCCAAGAGACGGCTCTTCACATGAAGCCCATTCTCGACAAATATCTCCCCCTCGACTCCAACAGCTCCGGCAACACAAAGGCCTTTTCCCAGAGGCAAAAGGACCACTACAGCCATTTCATTCTGCGGCTAGCTTTCTCGTCAACCGAGGACCTACGAAGGCGGTTTACCCGAGTCGAGACGATGCTCTTTCGTATGCGATTCAATAGTGATGATCCAGGTGAACGAGCAGCTTTCGTTTCCAGCTTGGATTTGGACTGGTGGGAGCCAGTAACAGACGAAGAGAGGAGACTATATGGCGCAGAGCTGGCAGCCCTAACCGCCGGAAAGAGAATGACTAACGAGGAGGACACTTGGTTCAAGGTGGACTGGGAGCGCGTACCGGACTTGGTAGAAACCAGAAGGGTCTTCTTGAAGGCCGGGAAGGCCTACGTACCAGGGCGAGAGCAGTCGAGCATGGTTGTCGCTGAATTCACCTCGCGACTGGAGCGGCAACTGGAGGTGAGATGCCCCATTTACCGTCACGGCGAAGTACCTGCCGCTAACTTGACTTTAACAGCTAACTGCACGAGCTCTCCCACGACTGGATGAGGATGACCGTCTGACACCTATCCTCAATCATCTGTCCAAAAACTTCACCACTCCTGACTCAGCCTACATGTCTGGATCAACAGCACCAGTTGGTGCACAAATCACCGCCTCCAACATTGATAATCTCTCCCAACACTTCCCAGCCTGCATGTCCAACTTGCACCGGTCTCTACGGCGCGATGCCCATCTGAAGCACTATGGCAGACTACAATATACCTTGTTCCTCAAGGGCATTGGTCTAAATCTGGAAGAATGCCTTATGTTTTGGCGGAGCAGTTTCCACAAGGTTACGGATGATACGTTTAATAAGGAATATCGCTACAACATTCGCCACGCGTATGGTGATGTTGGCGGTGATTCTAACCGACGAGGTGGTGGCTATAGCCCATATAGCTGTCAAAAGATTCTCACCGAGCATCCTCCTGGACCTGGAGAAGCACATGGATGTCCCTACCGGCACTTTAACCTGGAGAACCTGACTGCCTTGGTACAAGGCATGGGTGTTTCGGACAGGCCGGTGTTACAGGGCATCAAAGAGGATAAGGATAGCCAAAAGTACCACATGGCGTGCAATCGGTAAGTCGAGCTCAATATATAAAACAGCTGTCCCACAGAGCCATCGATGTGATCTGTATAGATGGCCAATATTCATTACTTCTGATACTGATATATTCTTAGTGTATTTGAGCATCTACACAAAGCTGACATCAAAAAGGCTAAGGACGAAGGCGTCATGACATCAAACCAGCTTGAAACGATTATTCACCCTAACGAATACTTTAAGCGGAGCTATCTGCTGAAGAATCTTGGCAAGGAGACCGACGTGAAGATGGAGGGCTAGGTTCATGTATACAAGACATGTAACATAGTATGCAAGAAGCTGTTTTGGCTTTCTAAAGCTACCAATAAGTCACCACGGCTTTCTCTGGGCTGTATACTTGCTGTGAGTCCATCAGTCAGGCATGGTCAAGTGGATGGAAGAGACTCGGCGTTTTCGGATTGGGCCGGATCGGCTTGATAATTTGGTTTTATTTTGGCAGCTCTATATGCTTTTAAATAGTTGATGAACTCTTACGTCGCGTTAGGTTGGATGCATCACGATGAGAATGGCCATACTTTTCTCGACCCTTTTAGTATCGCACCGGGAACTATCTCCGCGCCTCTACCGTCATGACAGATTGTCACCCACGTGTGCCATGAACGTGGATTTTTGACTTTTGACTATGTCTCGCGCGTTCCTCCATGGCTTATGCCGCTGTTGAAGCCCAGAAAACGCGTCATCCACGTTTCTCTCGCATGGCATTGACTGCTTGCCACGAGGGTCATTTCCCTGGGGCGGCATCTGCCGTTTGAGAGGAACGTAGATTGCCATGAGGGAAATGGGCTGTTAATAAGAGAGGGCTTTTATGCAATATATGCGCATATGTGTGTAATCAATGATTAATATATATTCATATTAGAGGAATAATGCATATCACCCTCTAAATGCATCGGGCAATCGAATTTTAGAATTAGCTAAATGTTTCTTGATAGCCCGCCGTGCTGCCTTTGCGTTGCTTTTTTGGTGTTTGATCCTTTAGAAGGGAGGCGTCCATAGACGCGGAAGCTGTCGACAGGGGAATATGATGTACTTAGATGGCGGAAGAGAGGCTTGCGATGAAGAAAGACGAGGTCTGGCCAAATAAGGGTATCTCAGTTGGCCGACTGTTCGTTGATTAGGTAGTTTTCTCTTTGGGATGGGATGGTTCTGTAAGATGTATAGAGTAGTGGTACGATTTGTAGTATCATATGACATCGCTCTTTAGCTGACATGCGGAAAGCAATGCTAGCAAAGCATCGGAGAGTCTGCTGCAGAATGTCTTGAACCAACGACAGCCGAATGAGATGACCCCGGTGCAACAGGCTGTTTCTTTGCAATATGTAGACATTGTGAAAGTATTATTATACTTCGGTGCGAGTATTAATATTGGGCATAGTTGATAGATATGGTTGATAGAGTCCGATAATTTGACTATATATAAAGATTCAAGGTAGACACTACTCCCTTCCTACTCCATCTCTACACTAACCTATTGTTTTCATCGTATATTTTTCTTCTTCTTCTTCTTTTTCTTCTTCTTCCTCTTCTTTTACTCCTACTACTACCTATGGATCTAATCCCTTGCGAGCAAATTCGAGCCCTGACTCAATAATCTTCGCCAGGTCCCTAGCCTCCAAAGTCCGATCCTGACTAGTTGTCAGATTTTCCTTGTCACTGTCCTGCAGTAAAAGACCAGCTTGTTTAAACACTTCTGCTGGCGATACTGTCTTTCTTCCAGCTTTGAACACATATCTGGAAACCATCGTAGCAAACACCAATTTCCGATACTTGTCATCAGCCAACACGGCTAAAGGCCCTCCTCCAAGCAAGTCCAGCTCCACAGGAAGGCGAACCTTTGGCCTTAGGAAATATGTGATGAGATATAATGACTTTTCGTCCCATGCCAAAACCCGCGTTGAGATTACATAACTCTGGAAAGGTGCGATTTCGCGGCCAAACCGGCACTGAACTCCTGCCAGTATAAACATGGCTGGACCGAGTTCTGCGAGGCTCACACTCAGCAGCTTGGACAGGAGAGAAGCTCGACTGATATCCGCATCGGCGAAAAATGTGCTGTTGGATTTGTGGAGGTTGATGTCGAGGTCAGACAGCGTCGCCCTCGAGGTCGTGACATGCGGTCTAAATAAATGGCCATGTGCTGCGACTACTTCGCCGGTAGTAGAATGTGTCGTCGTTTTGGATCGGCGGAGCCGGGGCTTTAACAGCCGATAAACTGACGGCAAGGTTTGAGCTGTGTGGGCTAGTGGTAGTCCTTTTGCGTTAATTGCTGCAAAGCCCAGCACAACAATTAAGATGGTGCCAACAACGGCCGTTGAAGTTATCGCGAGTGCCATGGGAGGCCAAAAACAGCTCTGTGCACTTTTCTTCCGGATCACTATGTGCACGACGAGTTTATAAGATAGGTCAGGACAGCATCGAGAAAACGTGAAGAAAAAGGGAAAAAAGTAAAAGAAATGGAACGCCTTTTGGTGATGTTACACATGAGCAAAGAAAAGAGGATGGCCTAATTGGATACAGACGCTGAAAAGATCACGTAAGCATTAATGTATTACATGCAATCCTTTTGGATCACCTTGTGAATCCTTCAAAGTCGTGCTGAGGGGATTGGAACCAGGTTACAACGTGTGTGGTGCGTCCTATTTTAAGAAACGTTAGAGACTCAGAGACTTCTCTCAGTGGTTTAAAAAAGACCAGACGGTTTATTAGTCTCAATAATATGTTGTGATTTACCAAAAAGGAATCGCTAGTGCATACGCCAGCTATTAATAACCCTCTATATCTCTATATTCTCACATCCATCAACGCAGCTGAAGCCAAGCCTTGAAAAGGGCCTTACCAACCAGCGCGATATTTGCTTCAATATTTCAATAGAAACTACGGGCACAAAAAGTCTGCATGACTTTTCTCAATCAATCATTCCGATTATATGTACATATATTATATATATAGATCTCAACCACTGCCTCTGTTCCTTTCTAGATAGCAGGAATCAGCAAATCTAGACCGCTTACTGCACCTACTAGTCCACCTCATTGAGCGTGGCCACCTATCAGTTCTAACGGAAGAACATAGTACATGTATAATAAATCTATTTGACAAGTTGCAATCCTAGTACCTACATGTACTGCACCTATAATGCTTCATCTTTGCGCCGGGTTTAATTGAAGCATTTAATGTGATGCGGGTTTTGCATCTGCACGCATCTCAGCATCGTCATCTATTAGTTAGAGCCAGGCCGATCAACCGGCTTCTCTACATATCGATATATTAGGGGGCCACCGTGAGCAGTTAAGTCATCAACTATCGGCTCATTTGCTTGGATTTGGGTGAGGTGTCGTCTCTATTCTCAATTTTGAACTAGGCAGTCTCCGTTGGGTTGCTGCCCTATAAGTTAATGCGACATCTAACTTATAGCCGCCCCCTGGCCTTGCTATCTAGGAAGGCTCAAGCATCCCCCTCCTTTAGAGTCTTTAAGCAGTAGACCTGCCAGGTATAGACGAGAAGACACTTCAGAGTGGATTCGACTCCATTAGGAAGCTTTTATCTCCGGCAGACCTAGATATCGCAATTCGCGGATACCATACTAGAATCCAACCCGTTTTTCTCATTGTTGTTGCATTGACATGTGGCTCCATTCTCTCATGCCCGCTCCTTAGCTAGAAGTCTATGAAGTAGAAACCTGGGAAAAGAGCAGCTGATGGTGCTTCGGGAGAAGAAGAGAAACAGGGATAACGGGATGTAGAGTGCTGTGAGAAGGTATGAGAGTAATCTTGGAATGTGACTACTGAGCCTCACTAACTACCCTAGGTAGGTAGTGGTTTCCACTGCGAGTTTTACCCCTACCCTACACTCTTACGAATACTCACACAACTTAAGTATTTTTTTTTATATCAGCGGCTTAATGTAGTTAGTATGCTATGACATAACAGGTTTAATTTTTAATATAATACGTTGTAACAATCTTTTAGCCATAAATGTAGCCCAAAGCTAATGAATAGCTGACAGATGAGCATCCACATTGGAGCTATGGTAAAGTCACATGCCTGGTTAGTTACTTCAACATATCACTTGGCATAGAACCGAAGCATTGACAAAGCAAGCCTAATGACATTCAAGACGCCCTCAAAAGCTGCGTTCGAATTTTTAATAATATCAGAAGGGCATCGGTATGATAACTCACCTTTCTTCCAATCTGGCTGATTCTAGAGTACGTCTTTACCATCACAGAAGCAAGCAGCCAGGGAATTCCCATCTAGACCAGCACGCAACCCGAGCCAAAATATTTTTTTTTGCGAGTTTTCTCCAAGTTTGGAATCAAGCTACCTATTCAGCTCCAAAACGGCCATGGACCGACTTATGGGAGTGTCGCTGTGACTTGACCTTCGCTTTCAGCAACTAGCGACAATCATCTCAAATAATGCTTACTAGTACTCCCTATATCCAATAAATCGGGACAAATTCAATCGAAGTTAAGTTGCAGATCTTGTCTATTTGCAGGGCGACAAGTTGATACCAATGGTCATCAGGGAAACTAGGAATAAGTGGATTCTGCGTTTTGAAATTCCCTACTGGTGAGAGTTTTCTCTTTCTGATTGCCTGGTCTAAAACTATTGGATCAATACTAGCACATTACTAGTATCCTGTGCGCAGTCAGACCACTCCATATCGCCGCCTATATTGGCGGCGCCGGCCCCACCCCGAGGGAATCTTCGGATGTCTTTTCCCCTCTCGAAGCCGGGGCGGGCCGGCTCACTAGTAGAAGTCACATCGGATATGTGATTTGTGGTCAAGTCGCCACAAGACAGAAATCGAAGATTTACGAGAGCTCGTCTCTGACCTAGCTCGGCCTAAATGTATCGCTGGCATATTTCAAAGTCTCACTACAGATTTCGCTATATCCCCCTAAAGGCTCGAGACTCAAATGCCACGGACTATCAGTACAGGCGCTCGGTAATGGGCCGGTATACCTACTTACCACTCCTTCCTACTTTTTCATAAGATTGTTTGCATGGCCTTTATTTTATTTGTTTAGCTACCTTGTAGCTGCGGCAATCAACTGTATATAGACCAGCCTTTGACTGTATTCGGCCTGCTTGCAGGCACAGTTGGCATTCAGGACCTCCTTTGGCCTAAGCACATAACACCAATTTCCTGCTAATTGCTAATAACATTCCTTGAGTTCAAAATCTTCAAGTTAATATTATCCCAAACAAAGCTTGATTTATAATACGAGCTTTCTTTCTTCTTCCATTAGTGACATAGTTATTTTTATTAAACTTTATTGTTAATCTATTATACTATGTGGCTTTTGAAGGGGTGTTTGTGGCCTGAGGCTAGGATGGGAGGGAGAGCATGGAGAAAACATCAAGCTACTTGGTTAGATCATGAATTGTTGAAGTGATAAGTGAATATGAAATAACTTCAGAAAAGAAATATGGTGACTAATTCGCCGTTCCTAATTTACGGAGCGAGTTTGAAGAATCATGGGAGCATTATGTCGTATTGTTTGTGCTGACTCACGCCTTCAAAGTAACGTCAGTGTAGCTTCAACTGCAGCCGATGTTGGTTGGGTACATTCTAGCCTCCCGCACGTTTAACCAACGCACAAACACGCCTTAGACCATTGTCATATTTTTTAAAATTAGAATTGGCACGTTGTCTATGGATCTTTTTGGAAGTCAAGCTCTACCCCACCTGTCCATCGAGGTGAACCAGTTGCGCTCAACCGCCGCCTAACAAAACTTCAACCTTTTCAACCTCCACCACACTAAATTTGAGCTCAATATAGAAACACCATTTTCATAAACCAAAAAAGAGAGGGTGAAAAGAAGAAAAGAAGACAAAACATCATGGCTGAGAATTCCGTCTATTTTATTACTGGAGGGAACCGCGGCCTGGGTCTCGGTCTCGTCAAGTCGTTCTTGGCCAGACCATCCACCACTGTCGTCGCCTCTGTCCGCAACGAAGAAGGCGCCTCTAGCCTCCAGGCTGAAGAAATTACCCTTGGTGCTGGCAGCCAGCTTCACGTTGTGATTCTCGATTTATCTACCGCCATTCCCCCAGCCAAAGCCCGTGAGATATTTGAAGCTGCTACCGCCGGAGCTGGAATCGACCACATCGACGTCCTCATCAACAATGCCGGCGCCAGCCCGCCAATGTCAGTCGCCACGCAGACCTCTGCTGAAGAGTTCCGTGCCGCTTTCGAGACCAACACCATCGCCCCCATGATGGTGTTCCAGGCTCTCTGGCCGCTGCTGCAGAAGACAAAGACCGCCGGACCAAAAGTCATTATGATCACTTCCACGGTTGGTGGCATCGGTAGCCAGGAGCCCGTCCCTGGTGGTGCCTACGGCCCCAGCAAGGCGGCTCTCAACTGGCTTACGCGAGCGCTGCATCTTCAGAATGAGGCCAGCGGGCTCATCGCTGTGGCCCTTCATCCTGGCTGGGTGCAGACCCGACTTGGCGAGTTTGCGGCAAAAGAATGGAGCTATGCGGCAGGTCCGCCAACGACCTTGGATGAGAGTGTTGAGGGAATGCTCAAGGTTATTGATGGGGCTTCTAGGGAGACTGTAGGAGGCCAGTTTGTCCTGTATGATGGTCGCATTTGGTCTTGGTAATGGGCGATGGACGGTGATTTCAACAAGAGGATAATCACGAGATAGGCATGCTTACGCCTATAACAGACTATAATAAATGCAGGCTTCGTTTTCAACCCAAATGTTGCGATACTGCTTTCATGATTGTTGACTTCACTTACATCAATTTAGCGGAAGCTAGTCTTAGCTAATTTTAAGAATCATATGTTGCCTTTCCTGTTCCCATCGCAGACCTGGTCGCCGCCATTCACCGGTTCCCGCATAATAGTTCACTACCTTGACGCAGTTCTGTGCGAGTGCCAGGAAATTCTTACCCAGCTTGAGGGTTACAGCCGCCATCATGTGCTAGTCCTCGCTTGATAACCCGTATTATGCCATCACGATCTGCAACGAGAAAGGTAGCGCTGCCGAGAATCCACACCTCCTTTCTCTATTACTTTTAAACTAGCCGGAAGTTTTAGACTAGAGGGAATATAAGGTCTAGAGGGAATATAGGGTCTAGATTCGGCCCCCTCTAACGCACACTAGTAAAATATGCGATTGATGCACTGATGCGAGAGGAGCATGAGAGGGGAAGCGAACAGTTAGGTCATTAAGCTCGTATGGCGACATCATCAGCCCTACCGCCAAATAAATCTCAGGATGGCATGTGACTCTTTGCCTCCAGTTCCAACGCCATCAAGTCTATGGCATACCAGGTCTTGATGTATAGCACTCCCTACACGCTGGCCATCCGACACAAAGAAGATTACGCGAGAAGGCGAAGAATTCTTAGTATCACATTTTCTGATTCTCAGATATCGAAGTATGAGAAGATTGTCCATCGCCATACTAACTCTTGTGTGACAATATCAGGGCTGCTACCGAACGAGAAAAGACGACTCCAGACGAAGTATCAGTTGCTATGTCGGATCAGAGTTTGCCTCTGCTTTCGCCCCCTTCCACCCAAAATAGAGAATACTGCTGATGGCACTACCTTCGATATCATGTTAAATATCATATTCGGCATGAAGTACAACGCCTTAAAGAAAGAGAATGACGTTAAAATGTTCGACCTGCTATACACAACTCCAACGTTCGAGTCAGTGCTCTTATTCAAGCTTAGTCTCTCTGTGTTGGTAGAATATATCGATATTTGTTTGCAGTATCTATCAAAGCGAGCCATCAATATCCGAGGTTCATTTCGGCTTGTTGGGGAATTGGTCGAACGCGTCGTTTTCGGACAGTAGCAATGTATTTTCATTTCTGGAGTCGGCAAACGATACAATCGACAACGAGAAGCCAGTCCTAAGTAGATCTGAGATCCAGGCTGAATGTGATGCCTTTGCTGTCGCAGGTAAGTGCTGTCCAAAAGAAACTGAAGTTCCTGGACCCTGTACTGGGCCACTTTTTCACAATGATGTAGGTTTGACACTTCTTCATCAACGCCTGCCGCCACTATGTACTACCCAATTGGCAACCCAAAGGCCTACAAGAAGATGTGTAGAGGTTTGTGCGACATTACAAAGAAACAGATGACATTGTGTCAAGATCTCATCTGAACTCTTGTGTATACCTGAGAGCCTGCATCGACGAAGCATTTCGCTTCCAGGGGGAGCGCTATTTGGAGAAAGATTGGATATAATGGAATGCTCATCGACGGCCATAGAATCTCCCAAGGCATGTTACTGGGGTTTTCTGGGCTATTTTAGCGTCAAAATTGAAGAAGAACACATCTAGTGTGCCTGCACAAGCAACTATAAGTAACTTAGTTGGAGGTAAGAGATGCAGTGATTCAAAAGAGCTAAGATAGTAAACTGCCTTGTCAGGACGACCAACACTTACGAACGAGATTATTGGGGACCTTAACCAAGAATTCAAAGAACACTTGCCCGAATGTGCAGATGACTACTCGATAGAGGCTCTGTGTAAAGTCCAACGGCCCAGCAGAGTAGAACCTTGGGCAAACAACCTGAAGCATAGTGAACAAAGATGATTTTTACCAAGATTCCGTCAGCCTAATCGCAAGCCAATATCCGCCAAGAGCTCCAAGACGCATGGGGACTCGGTCCTATGAGACAGGATGCTGTGCTGCTGAGTGGACTTTCTTCCCAACCAGCCACCCGATTGCCCTCTTGGGATGCTGTGAAGGAATTTCTGATAGTGTTAGCAAGTACTTATTTTCTAGAAGAAGGTTTGACTATACCATCATATGAAAGCTCGGGGTCCGAGACAACAGTGGTGGACGACAAGACGCTGAATGCCACGAACGAAAAAAGTCTGTAGTACTACGCCAGGTGGTGGGGGTTCTGAGGTCTCGCCTTCAAGGGCCAAGGTTGTCTCCAGGACCAGAACAAGGAGCTGATACTTCTGCAATCGAAGGTATCATTTCCCGTCAGCACCTACCGTCATGGTGTGTCTACCACCTCTCGTGAGCACCCAGAAGCATTAGGTCGGGATATAGGCCAAGCAAAACAGAGAGGCATCAGATTTGCTGGTAACAACGCTTTACTGAATGGAGCTGGGCACAAATCGATAGGAATACACATTTTACGTTGTCTTCTTGCAGGAGGAGCGAGAGTGACCTTGACGACGAGCAGTTATTCTACTGCAACAACCCAGATGTACCAAAGGCTTTACACTGAGTACGGCTCTGAAGGTTCGGTCTTGCGGGTCATACCATGCAATCAGGGGAGTCAACAATATGTGGTACGGTAGTGTGAGTTACACAAACATGTCCGCAGATAAAGCTAGCCGATCGGTGCCAGCCTCGGGAAAAGGAGTCTCGATAAATGCTCGCGAGGCTGTGTTAAAGAAGCTCTCTTACCTTTTCAGCATCTTAGCATATTATAAACTTCTAAGCCTACAGAAGCGACAAATAAAAGTAGTGCGAAACCAGTATTCAAGACATACTTTCCGACCCTGACGACGTATTGATGTTCCCTATGCCTGAGGACCTAGAGCACCATCGCCATGAGAGTATTACTGCAATTGAAGAGGAAGCTAATAGCTAGGTAACAGAAGCGATCTTTAACTTAGGTAATAATTTCTGGAAAGACAATATTAGACAGGAGATATCCCTAATACAAGGATCATTAGCCACATGGGGCTCGGCATCGACGACATTACCGCCGCGTCAATACACAGAACATCGACTGTGAAGGAGGACCTGAATGAAACCTCCGTCACAGAAGGGCAAATGAGACATATCGGCCGTAAAGATGGTAACCTCATGCCTTGCGTCTCCCAAAAGTGGCTTACCGGCCATTCTAAAGGCGCAGCCGGAGCATGGATGGTGAACAGCTTCCTACAGATGACGCGCACGGCTTTGATCCCTGGTAACAGAAATGGAGACAACGCGGATAAAGACCTCCGGTCCAGGGAACATTTGCTATTCCCTAACGTGACCTTAGGCACGGGCGGTATCAAAGCCTGTTCTGTCACTGCATTAGGACCCGGGCAGAAAGGGTCTCAAGTTATTTTAGTGCACCCGAGATATCTCTTTGCTGCTATATCAGTTGATCGGTTCAATTCATATGCAGATAGGAGACTGGCGCGAGGGAAACGGCTAATAAAGTATTTGCGAGAGACATGATTAATAAGAACATGGTGTCTATGGCTATCAGGTCGAGTCTGCCTTATGAAAGGACTAAGAGATGCAGACGCTTCTGGACCCGGAGCTGAGATTCTAAGTGATGGGCGGTTATTTATAAGCTGCTCCCTTATATCATAAGGAATATAGGTTTCAGGAAATATATATATATCCCTAAGACGTTTGTAAATAGAGATAATATGGCCACGGATTAAATGTCAGACGTATACATAAGTAGTGTAAAAGCTATCAGGAAAGGAAATGATCTGCCAGTCTACCACTACTAATATAAAGTTTCCCAACTGCAGCATATATCAGTGAATGCAGTCCGTAATGCAATTGAGAGACCCTCGTTCATCGCCATCCTGTAACAGTATGGTCGCCTTGTAGTTCGTCAGCTTCTTCCCATGTACTTCATTGACGCGTTTCTGTAGAGCCCAAAGTTTTTCACAAGTTCTACTAATAGTGATTCGAGTCCAAGAAAAAAATGTGAGCTATTTATCTGAGGATTGAGTGCACTGCTATGCTATTAAAGTCTTCTACCCTTGATCGGATCAGACGTTGTCGCTAAAGCAGACCCTGGCGGGTAACCCTATCTTCCAACGCCGTTACATGCATCTGCACTAGTCATATCGGCCGTTGATATCATCTCATCTCGGGTGAGTGAGCATGTTGTGAATCCCTACACGGCTACGGCAGCGCCAGTAACGCTATCGGCTACTAAGCTAAAAGTTAGCAAAACACCTGTGCATGCACGTACATACATATATATGTATGAATGTGCAGTATGTGTAGATGCAGTCTAAGGCAAAAAGGACCCTTGATGTGCGTGTGCGTGTGCGTGGCAGCCGGCTGGTCGGCCCGGCTTGGCTTGCGTTTTTCTGTTTGCTTCTTCGGGGAGACGGGGTGTCTGTAGATCCTGGAGCGGTCGATGACCGAGAATGTTGAGTAGGGTGAAGGAAACGGCTGGCGATGAAGAAAGATGAGTTGGCTATAACAAAGTGAGGTGAGGATATCTCAGATGTCTTAGAATGAACGGGCCGTTTGTTACTTATGGATGTAGGTATGGATGTTGGGACGGGATGTTTTCGGTGAGACAGAGGGACTTGGGGCGGTCATGGTTGCTCCCGTGCGGCATCGTGAGGCATTGCGTTTGATCTAAGCCGTGTCCGTGGTGTCTGTCCTGTACGTCCTGTGTTTGTGCGTTGGTGCTAATGCAATAGCGAGGGTGCCTCCGTTTCGAAAACGGAGGAGTGATGCAGTCAAACGGCGCAGCGCCGTGGTTGATCTGCCTTCACGAGAAGGGGGGGGGAACCCCCGGATTCTCCGTACAGACTTCCGAGCTCCGACTCCCCACACAGCTGCATCTTGGCTGCTGGAGCAATGCGCCATGAGGGTAGTATTAATAATTTACAGGTTCACGATACGATGCAATACCACGTTCTGCGGAGGGGAGGCTTCCGTCGCCCAAACGCAAAAACAGTTATGAACGGAGGGTTACACTGAGTGAGAGATATTCAATCCTCACAACACCATTATTCATCTATAGCGAAAAATGAGAAAGCGCCGTTAGTTAAAATGCACGCTATCATCATCATCCTCAGCGCACGTCTTAAGCCAAAAAAAGAAAGAAAAAAAAAAACCCCCCAATGGTCAGACAAGCAAATCCCACAAGAGGGTCGAAGCAAAGCCCTGCACGATGAGGTCAGAGAGCTAAGGGGAGGGGCGCATATGCAGATGCGCTTTTATGTGTGTAACGCAATGACGACACTGGGCAGCAAAGAGACGGGTGGGAAGTTGGCCTGCAGGAGGACTAGGGCCACTGGCCGCCGCCGGGTAATTGTAGGTATGCGAGGTTTTTTGTGTGCATGATGGCTAGGGTTAATGTCGCCTTGAGAGCTAAGGGGGATACGGGATTTTGCTTATGCATACAAGCAGGACAGAGTCAAGGTTAAGGGCTGTGGTTAAGAGCGAGGCTATACCGAGGATGGTGGAGTGCAATGGGACGGAGGAAGCATGGTGTTTGTTGTCAATGTCCGAGGCTTGAACTCGCCATTGTCGCACACTGTATCTTTATCTGCAAAAAAAAAAAAAAAAAAGACTCATTGCCGATACGGCCTCCCCCGTTATTAAATTGAGTTAGGAATACTATCGCCAACTGGCGGCCTAGCCCTCCTCACCTAACACGGTGAGAATGCATTGCCGGTGTTGTCAATTATCGACACCGCTTCAACGCGGCTGGTGATGGCAACTAGGCGAAGGGTAGCCCCCATCTCTTAGTAGCATGTGAAGCACAGAGACCCTCCTCCAGCAAGAACTGCAGGTGGGTGGATCCACGCACTCACTCGCAGCATTGCATCATTACACTTGCTGCAGAAGGGTGGTTTGTGATAATGATAACAGACCAGACAGAGGGTGCCTTCAAAAAAAAAGAGAGATGTCACAAAGCCGCGGCTCTTGTTGTTATCACATCCATGATCTATGGGGGAAATATAAACCCTAGACTGTGTGCTTGACTGGGCTCAAGGGCACGTAAACCCTTGGCCTGTAAGCTGTGGGAATGGACCCTTGGTGGCTGGGGGATGGATGACGATGTGTATGAGAGCGAATAGAAGGTTAGGATATCGTCGGGGATGGAACGCATGTGCGGGCTATTAGCTGCCTTGGTGTTATTGTTGACCTGTAGCATGTTATGTTATGTTGTGTTATCCTCGTCAATGGCTCCGAAGTGTCAAAGGCGTCGGTCGTCACCAACTTCACAAGCCCCCCCCCCAAATAAGTGATGATGATGCGGCAATCCCACCTCCCGCAAGCCACCGACACGTCGGCACATGAAGTAAGTTGTTTAGGCGTGTCATTGAGGAGTATGAAAAATCAGAGTTAAAAAGAAGAGGCGGCTTGATTTGTTGGTTTGCTGGTTTTAATAATGCGGGGAAACGCGGGACGGACCTTGGGGGAGGGTTTCTGACAGCGGCTTTCAATTAATGGTCTGCCACGCGAAAGACAAAAAAAAAGCCACTGCGCGCGCTATGGTCTCGCTTGAGGAGGAAGAGGAGTCGTTTTGCAGTTTGATGCCAGCCATTGCGCAAGATCATCATCATCATGACAGCACCAGCAACAAAGCAGATCAAGGGATCATTATTCACAAGCACCAAGTCATACAGGTTTCAACAACCAGCGGTCGTAGTACCCATCCATCATACACAGCACAGACACGCACCGTTCATATCAAAATGTATGTATGTATGTATGTACATAGCAGCAGCACCCAAAATACGCCACGCATCTACACAAACCACGGCAAATCAAACCGGCTCACTTCCAGATTGCCGACACTTCACCTTAACCCAAAGACACTAAAGGGAGCTTAACCAAAACAAAACGTTGAAACAAAAAGAAAATTAAAACAAAATGAACAACTCAAAAGAGGGGTTCTCAGCAAGTCCAAGGGAGTCCAGACTCCTCTCTCTCTCTGTCTCTCATAGATTGATGGCGCTCTTGGCTTTTGCAACAACTGCCGTTCTATTAGGTGATGAGTGAGTGAGTTGAAAAAGCAGTTAATTGAGAACTCCACAGCCAATGGCTCGATCGCACAAAGGGCACGAGGTGATGGTGGTGCTGGGTGGTGGTCTGATGTCAATTTTTTTGCCGCGGAGAGCGCTAGGAAAATTTCAAACCCATCCCTGGCCAACAGGGGCAAGGAAGAGGAGAATAAAAAATAAATAAATAACCCACGGTTAATAGATGAATGGACGTATCTGGGGAATGTTGCGAGGATGGGATGGCTGGTTGTGGTAGACAAGAGAGACAAGGGAGGGGTCAAGATGGTCATGTGAACATTTTCATCCCGCTGTTTGGCGACTAGGGCTGTGAGAGTGAGGGCCAATAGGACTTACTCCAGATATACGCGTGTTAATAAGTCTCCTGTGTAGGGGGGGTTGGGGGGGGGGTTGGCCGTTCTTGGTACCTAGTTATCAACCATCCTCTCTCACTTGTGAGAGATGCTTTATTATGTGGCATTAGCGGGACGGGGGATTTTGGACAGACTGAATAATATATGTGAGACAAGACTGTCAGTCTGTTTGTCTGTCTGTCTGTTGATGCTGCCCATGCGTGATTACTAGACCAGTCAGGAACACACATAGCGCATCAGAGAACCCATGGCTGCTCGGGAGATGGGATCCGATATTGGTGTGTGATCGTGGTGATGATAGCTGGTGTTGTGATCGCGCAGCATCACCATCTTCTCCGTTTCACTTATGTAGTTACAGCTGCAAAGCTGTTCTGGAATATCTAGATTAGGTAGGTCAATCCATGAAACAGCCACAATCGCCAAATGGCCAAACCACCAGGTAACATTGAAATCACTGTACTAGTAAATCCCCCTTCCCCATCCTCGGAACCCATAAGCGAGGTCGCCATCCACAATAACAACAACATCAACCACCACCACTCACTATACAACGCCTATTAATTAATTAAATAGATAGATAACACAAATCCATCAACCTTTATAGACTCATCTAACATACATTAAAATTACAAAGGGGCAGGCACCAACGATATCGGATCTCCAGATCCAAGGTGGATATACGGTATTATTCGCCCGTCTTAACGAGTCAGACGCCACAATCACAATTCTAGAAAGGAGCCTTCAGCTGAACTAGGTAGAAGTCTAAACGGCGTTGTTTAGGATTAATTACGCGCGAGTAAGTTGACATTTTCAGCTAACTAATAAAGCTATTCTGCTCACTCATACACCCAAAAAGCTCATTTTATAACAATTCAACATCAGCAGCGGCGGTCAGAAGCGATACCTCAAATTGATAAATAAATGCATCCATACACGCCCTCCTTCTACATTAACTCCCAACGTGCATCAAACGCCAAACCCATTCTCTTAGTGTTTGCTTTTTACGCTGATCAATCCCAACACCAGTAAATAAAAGGGTCACTGAAATAAAATAAAAAGTGCACATCAGGGTCCAAAAAACACGTGGTTCGCGTGCATTTTTCCCATCCCCACACACCATCTCTCTCTCTCTCTCTCTCTCTCTCCATCTATCTCTCCACAGAGCCGGTGTTACAGAATATTTGGTCAGGTCTTGGTGTTTCTGTTCCCACTGTAAATAGTGTGGTGGTCCTTTAATTTCCATCTCCTTTATTAGGGATGGATGGATGGATGGATGGTATAATGGACTTGATTGGAAGGGGATGCAGTCTTCATGCTATGGGTTTTGGTTGTCTCGTAGGGCTTTTGGATCGACGTGTTAGTGAGTGTCTCGCAGCAGCAGCATACCCGCGAATAGTGTAGTCTTTGACTCCTGCAATGCAAATCATCAATCAGCACTACAGCTCCCTGGGACCAATACCACTCTCCTTCCATATATGTGTGCCATTCTATAACCATATTCATATTATCCAGGGCATAGCCTATCTTCAATTTACATCGAGTGCCCCAAATGGCACGCAACAGCCCTATGAACACTTTACCTACCAGTATACGAAACTCCACTGCCATGCTCCCACCAAAATCCGCCATCCTACAAATCACTATCACTACCACCCACAACAGTAACCCGTCCTCTTCCGTAATGTGACCACCCATCATCATGTCAACTACCTCGTTTATACCACAGTATCATCGCCATACAACCTCCAATGTTAAGTACAGACGCAGCATCCATAACCACAGACAAAACTCCAAAACTCCCCATGGCCGGGAGACGCGGCCACTACTAAACCCATCCATCAAATCATTTCTACCAAACCAATGCCGCCCGTACCGACCAGTTTCCCAATATAGGCACCTATTTCAACAGCCGCCCCATCATAAGGCCTTTTCCTCCCACATTCTCTACACCATAACCTGTGTTATTCCCACGCGTACCAATCACAGCCAGCATCACCAGTTCCCACTTTGCTAAGTCTAGACCGTAGAATCCACCACGTAAAAATATCTTCGGTTTTCCCCCCCCCCCTTCCTCGGAGACCCAGACCGCCCTGCACAAGTTTCATATCACGGGGTCACGGAAAATAAAATAAAAGGTGGGATAGATGCATGTATGCATGTAATTTGTAATGTTCATTGAAAGCTCATTCTAAATAGGCTAAAAAGGAAGTGTTCATTGGTATCACTAAAAAAAGAACACTGGCTGAAAAAAATTCTCTATCGCTGAAGAGAAGGAAGAACATGGAGAAGAAAAGAAGCTAGTACAGATGCTGCGGCCTTGCGCAATGAGTAAGGAAGAAGAAAAAAGAGATTTGCAGCCGTATTCATAAATGAAGTCCCCATACATTCCTTCACGATGACCTAGGCGCTCAACGCCCTGGGGGCTGCAACGACGCCCGATGACTGTAGACGTCAGTGGCTGTGCATGCCAAGAGAATAACTGCGAAATCGTGTAAAGCTGGGGATGACCACTGCGCACGGAAGTTCTCCATTTGAATGCGCCACGGAATGTGGTTTGCGTCCTCTTTGTTCCCGTATGCCAGAGAGGCTTGTGGGTGAAGACTAGACGGGGCCAAGTCGTGGTTCGTCGCTTTCACAGTGCTAGTTCACTTGTCTGCCATCACAATCCCAATCATCATATCCAACAGACATGAGAATGCAACTGCCGTGATATTTCCGAAATGTAAAGGTGACGGTGACGGTGACTGTTTCTCATGGTGATGGTGCATCCCAGGGTCATTAAAACCAGTCCGTCTTGGCAGACGGCGCAGGATCTTGTCCTCATGAGCAGCCAAAGAGGATGATGGTGCGACGGGGCTCCCAGAAATATGCAGGCGACCTGTCATTAAAAAACGGCGCACGAGTCCACTGCCGAATCAACGTCGTGCCACGGGTCGATATCAAGGAAATTCGCCGACAATACCGTAGGGCTCCAATTGGAGGAGGGCTCGTCTGCGCACGCTAATAAAAAAAAGCCCTGCATTTGTCGGACATGTGCGCGCGGAAAAAGGGACGGCCGTAATAAATCATGTCGCCGAGGCATGTCCTCGCGCTCCTGCAATCCATCCCCAGATGCAGATCGCTCAAAGTAGGAAAATCCTATATGGTGATTCCGGTTGGGGGTGCAAGGATGTCGTGAGCGGTCACCTCGGTGTGGTCGGTGAGGCCTGCAGATCTGCCACAGCTGGCCATATCCTGTCAGACCAGCCAGCCCCAAAGTATGGTTTCGTTTCTGCTTGGCCAACCATGAAAATAAAATAAAAAAGGGTTCAACCGTTGGTGGCGTACTAATGGCAGACGCATCCCTGGACTGTGGTGGCGTTGCAAACAGAGGCTGAATCGGCTGCGCCGTATATGCTCCGTGTAGAGTGCTGACGTCCGAGGCCAGTAGAATAGGCGACGAATCGGATCAACCAGGCCGCGGAGTCGCCTGTCGATCTGGGGATGACCGAAGGAAGGAAGAAGTCATCACGAGGCAGCATCCGGAACGGCAGGCAGCGATTCGTAGTCGAGGTCCGTCCCGCCGCGTGGGAATCTGGAACGTGGCTGAGCAGGTGTTGTTTGGGGGGGGGAGTGACTATGCCACCAGCTCTCTAATGCAGATGACATCTGACCAGCGTGAAGAAATCCTTTTTGCTTTCCGCAGATGCAGGCGAGAGCTCCGGATTTGACTTGTAGCAATCGATAATCCCTATCAAGTGGCCTGACACATCATGCATCGAACCTTGTATAAGCTGCTGCAGAGTTGAGCATTTTCTCCAGCTGCCACTCGTGGGAGGACCAGCGAAGAGCTCGACATGCCGTAGATGAAATGCGAACGAGCCGTGTCTATCCAGAGAACAAGGCCTTCTATATGTCGTGCGCCAGTGCTCGATAATGGGCACCCCAAAGAGAGCAGGGAGAAGAGGTAGAGCGTGGGAAGCAAAGGTGGGTATGTGGATGTCGTGTCGCTGGGTGTTGTCGCTGGAAGAAAGACGGCCAAATGTGCCGTGATTTATTTGTATCCCACAATCTTGGCGCATCGCTCGCAGTAGTACAAATTGTGAGAGATGCGCACCATGCCGGCGGTGCTGGCGTCGTCGGTGGTCGTCGTCTCAGCAGATCGAGCACAGCGCATGCAGCGCAGGACCAGCACAGAGGCAATGGGTCGAGGGTGGGAGTCCATCCTGGATCGGCTGCTGGAAGAGGAAGAAGCGTCGGAGTCGGAAGACGCTGCTGAGGAGGAAGATGAGAAGTTGTGGCTGGCAATGAGGGTTGCGGCGGTCATTTTGAGGAATTTGGAAGAGGGTTCGAAACTCGCAAGCGAGAGGGTTTGGGGTTTGATTGTGGCCGGTGATGTTTGGCGGGGCGGCTCGGCTCTTGGTCGCAGCAGCCGCTTGCAAGGTGACGTGACTCGACCAGGGCTTGTATCAGCGGCAGCCAGGTAGCTTGCGAGGGTCCGTCGGTAGCGTAGCGCAGGAGGTGAATCGTCTCGGTTGTTTTGTTTTGTTGTGGTTGTGCTGGACTGTTGGTCGGTTGGTTGGTTGGTAGTGGTGATAGTGGTGGTGGTGGTTGCGGTGGTGTTTATATGGTCAAAGTTGGAGGAAGAACAAGACGGAGCAGAAGCCGAAGAAGTAAGCCTCTTATTTGTCTGTTTAAACACTAAACACGTTTCGTTTCTTGCTGGCCAAAATAAAAAAGGAGACGAGGGAGTTTTTCGGGGTGGGAGCAAAGCGTTGTCTTGTCTTCTTGTCTTGTCTGGTGTGTAGCAGATTTGGGAGGGATGGCCTTGATTAAAGTAATTAGAATTAGGAGGGTGGGCTTTTTTTTTTTCTGGTGGAGGGCGCTTGCACACACACCAAGGCCAAGGCCCAGCAGGACCCAGCAAGCAAGTTGAGACAGGACAGCGGCCGAGCACGCCCCAGCCTAGCCCAGCCCAGGTAGGCTGGCTGGATGGCTGGCAGGCAGGCAAGGCAAGGCAGTGGTAGGAGGGTGTCAAAACGGAGGGTGGCAGAGGTGTAAACGGAGCAAAGGGGTCGTCGTCCCCCCTCTTTGGGGCTGCTGGAACAAGGCAGCGAGGATCCACGGCAGGGTGGGCGATCGACGATTTCTGCCCACAGCAGCCAGCAAAGAAGAAGGGCGGCACCGTTTCGAACCTGTGTTGTCTGTGCCTCGGTACGTACCTTGAGATATGCACTCATAACTGCTCTGTATTGTATACGTGCATACCAGGTGTTTTCTACTCCGTACTACCTCATACTGTTGCTAGGTCGTGCACCAGATGCAGACTGCACTGCCTATAATGCTGCCGTGCTAACATCCACTACTTACGCAGAATGACATATAAGCGTTACCTCTGAGACACGCAGTGTTTTCAACTACTCCCCAAACAATGACGGGTGCTGACAACTGCATTCAGCATTCAGCATTCAGCATTCAGCGTTCAGCATTATATGCAAGGTACACACAGTTCCGTTTACTTGCCCTCTCCGGAAACCTTGGGATTTATGCATATAAGAGACACATGCCAGACGGAGCATACGCGATATTTGCATATTGCGGATGCCTTCACAAAACGGAGTGAGGGGTGTGGGTGTGGGTGTGGTGCCCAAAGAAACGATTTGTTTCTTGTGTTCTCAGGGTGCTACAACCAGAAGCAACACGCACTTCATTCATCACTCCGAGCCGCCTGACCCCAAAAGCCAGATCAACTCACCAGATCAAGGCTGCTGAAGGAGCGTATTGTCCAGGCTCCAAGATGTCTTGTTCTTTGACAAGCCGAGCAGGCCGCGTCCGTCAGGTAGAGGGGGTGGCAGCAGGGCGAAGACGACGACGAAGAAGAAGAAGAAGAAGAAAAGGGCCAAAGTTTTGGGCTTGGCAATGATGGGCTCGGCCCATTCCTTGATCCCACTCCCTAACCAGTGATTTTTTATTATTTTTTATTTTATTTTTCCGCGCTGGGCTATGATACTGAATTTGGGTATGTGTCCCAGATATAATAGCGCCTGTGCGGCGACTTGGTGGAGCCTGCTACTGAACCGGCATATTACAGTCTGAGTCCGGGGGCAGCTTTTCTGAATGAAGGCTGAGGTGAGTCGACGTCGTCCAGCAAAGCCAAAATCATGGAAGTGGATTCTCCTCTTTGCTTTTCCTTTGCTTTGTCTGTCCCTCTCTGCTTTCTACTAGGTATATTCACCACTCCGTTTCTGCTCTAGTGGAGCTCCGGAAAACAAGGGATGCTGAAATAACGAAAAGATATTGACTTTTTACCGTTGCCATACTTTTCTGCAAGCAAACGCCTCTCACCAGCTCATCGGAGGTCTGCCTGATTGACCCAGCTCTGTCAGGGTGCATTTGCAGGGAAGAGGGGAGGACAAACACCGACAGCAGCTGACTAGGCTTGCCTGCACTGCCGGGATCAGCGGAACCTCCGAACTGATTTAGGGTTTCATTGGTGTCAGTTCTTCGGCTTCTATTAGGGCTCTGGATGGATTTGGGATCCCGAAAATAGCGAGTTGCTAAGCAAAGCCCCTCCCCAATGACAAAGCCGCGAAATAACGTCTGTCCTGCTGGTTGCGACGCCATGGATTGTTCCTTTCAGAGGCTGTACAGACAGTTGCAGGAGGAGTGCGTGTCTTTATGCATCGTGCACCTGCATGATGAATGCACGTATACCTATATTTACGAATAGGATAGGGACTCAATGCGCGAGCTGCCATCATCAAGATGGTACCTTGTCGCAAAAAGGGCAACAAAGACGTGAGACAGTTGCAACGAACTTGGGGATTGCCAAGCCCATCCTCCGGACACGCACGTCCGGTTATCATCGCGATTGTCGGCTTTCTAGCATAAAGTAGCCAGCCAGCCAGTCAGACATGTATGCAGAAAACGCATTCGTTCATGCATATGATCAACAGCTAGTAGCAGCAGCAGTAGGGGGCATCGAGCCATGGAATCAGGAATTTGGATACGATGAGATCCCCGACCCATGTGTTTTCTGCTGTCTGTCTGGGGATTCGGTAACTAAACTCACTCGCTCACTCACTTACTACCTTTAAAGCACTGACCGGACTTGAGCTTGCTCAGGTTAATCCCGCTGTAACGTGTGAACATACAGGGCCGGCCAAACCAAGCCACCATACCATACCATACCACCTGAACGTGGATGGCTTGGGATAGCGGTAAACTGTAAAATGCTAGTTTGACCTTTTCTTCTACCGAGGCACGCAGCAGGTCAACGTAGGGCAACTGGAATTCAATTAGGATGCTCCGGCAAGCTTAATGGGCTATGCGAGCGAGGCATTTACTTCCTCCATGGGCGGGAAGGACGGATAAAGGACAAATCCGCCGACTCGAGTCGTGTCGCGATGATGTTTCGATGAGATGAGATGAGATGCGAGCGGTGCGAGCTGCGTGCGGCGTCGTAAAAGAGCCACGCAAGCCGGTTTGCCAGGCTTCCAGGGGTGCTCCCAGTCTGCTCTAACTCATCTTTACTGAGGTGCCTAGGAATGTCAGAGAATCGAAACGGTCGCGTGTGTGCAGAGTATACACACATATGCATATATGTGTAACTAGGTTGAACCATGGGCACGTCTTCCACAGCAACATCCAGAAAGAATTGTCTGACCTCCATGCCATGCTTCCATCATCATCATCAGGAGTCGTCGCAATCAAGATGAGGCAGCGAATCGCCCGCCTCGTCCTGCTAAATTTGGCATAAGGGCCATGGATTGCGCGTTTTACCTCCCTATGCATGTACTATTAGAAAGAAAGAAATCCATCATGACTTCTCTTCGGATGCCGTCAGATCAGATGAGTGAAACTGCGCCAGAAAGCAATGACGGCGCTCTTTTTGTTTCAGATGCACTCACGATGACGCTAATCTGGAAGAAGATGAGAATTGCTTTTTTTTGTTAAGGTGGCCGAGAGGGGGGGAAACAAAGTCAAAGGCGCAACCAGTCATCTCGGCAGTTAATTCCTTTTTTGTGTCTTACCCTAATAAGATCTGTGTTGTTCCTTTTTGTCTGTTGTAATATCGTGGCCTTTCTTCAGGCAGATGGAATTGGCTGCAGATGCTGGCTGGCTGACAGGGCGGCAAACAGACATGCAGGAATACGTGTGTATGTTAGGTACTCGGTAGCTAATGTAGGTACAACGTAAGGAAGAGGCATTGAGTGACTCATCGTGCGGTGCCAGCAAGCAAGACAAGGCAACTGATTCATCATCCGAATTTTAATATCTGCTCACCGCTGATGGAATCTAAGATGAGTGAGGCTGTCCAAACAATCTCCATTTTTTTACTGCTGGCTGGCTGAACAAAAATAATACCCAGCAATTGTATTGTTGGCCAACAAGGAGGCACAGCAACGCTACCAGATATCGCTATAGATCATAGAATAATCCATACCATCGATTCACTGCTACAGGCAGCCCGGTAAACCACCACGGGTAATAATATCGTCCACCTACCTACCTACCTAGGAAGGTATTCCCATCAACAAGCTCAAGAGCTCATCAAGTTCATACGGACTCGCATCCCCGTGTCAGCACGCCTCACATCAGGGTATGCAAATAAACATATGCTTCCAGTGCAGAAGAAAGGGTCTCTCTTTACTTTTTGCATTAATTACATATATGCATATATAAAAACACATGCATATGCGCATACACAAAAGTCGCAACCCACCACAAATCAGATTTTACCATCCCCAGTATTTTTTTTAGTTGGTTTTTTTTTCCTTGGCGCGCGCTGTGTCACTGCCAAAAGCAGCAAAGCGCCATCGGCCTCTCCTGATTGCCCTGCGAATCTCCGATTCTCCAGCCCCTGAAAGGCAGGCTCGGCTCCTCAAACCCATGAATCCATGGATGCGATGCGTTGCGTTTCGTTGCTGTGCTGTGCTGTTCTGCTCTGTTTCGTTTCTGCTCTATAACTCCACCTGCTCGCTCGCCCTGTAAGAGAGCACTTGGGCACCTGGAGCTCATCACGCACACCCCCTTAGGCTGGCTGGCTGGCTGGCTGGCTACACCCCCAGCAACCACTCCTCTCCTCTCAATCAAACTGATGAGCGTCAGCGAGCCAAGAAAGAAACGAAGGAAGAAAGAAGACAAAAATCCGGTTTTCTATCCCATTGCGTTGCCGTCATTATTAAAGACAAGCACCAATAACAATAACAACGACAACAAAGACACTTAAAAACACACAGACTGGCTAATGATACCGTAGCAGTCGCCACATCAGCTGTCCCAAGACACGGCCTAGCATAGCTACCCAGGTAGGCCCTTTTTTTGCGGGCCTTTGTCGGTCGTCGTCCAGGCCAGTTTATTACGTTCATTTTGGGTGCTCAATCTCATTCCCGCTCTCTCACCTGTCACCGCTCTCCGTCCAGCCCAGTTTTCATCTACACCGTTTCACATTCGCAGGCATGCCTATCTCATATCTAACTATCTACCCGACTTGCTTGCTACCTTATCAATTCGTCTGGTGTTTACGAAGAAGAAGAAAAACGGAGTAACATCATCTGATAGACACATTTCTCTCTGTCTCTCTCCACCTGTCTGTCATCCACCTCCCATCTCCCGCTTTGTCGGGTTCGAAGAGTTCCACAACGTCCTAGACGGTTTGTTTGTCTGTAGATGAACACACACACATACACACATTGCTTGCAGATAGACATGATATGATATGTACAGCTTTGCGGGCTGCGCCGATCGATTCATGACTCGTCAGTTTTCATCTATCCAAAGGCAGGTTGCTCTGTTTGGCCGTTTTGGTCACACACACATACACACACGCATACACACACTGCAGCAAACCCCATCTCCACCATCAAGCCTATCAAGCAAACCTGGAATGCGCTCACTTTTTCTCTGCATGACATGACCGCATCCATGACCGAACCATCTGCTTTCTCTCGCTTGGGGTTGTCATTCACTGATGCGATTGCTCACTACTACCACCACCACCACTACCGTCGCCTCCCCTGCTCCGTAAAGTCAGTCAGTCAGTCAGTCAGTCAGACTTGGAAGCAGATTTCTGAATCGCCGATGGTTTTGTCATCGTGCCGCCCTGGTGATGATGGAGCACCAGATCAGACTGTAAGCGTAATCAGAGTCATGCAGTCAACTGAATCAGGCAGTCATGCTGGCGACGGGATGTAACTGTCCGCCGTCCACTACCATCCATCCCCATTCTTCTGAGTCGTTCCAATACATTACACGTACATATACGCAAGTGTCGTTTCGCCCTCCATCAAACCCAAGGAAACCCCTCCGCATTGATCGTCGATTCCTCAAACCCCAAGTTACCAAGCAACCGGTCGAACAAGTAGTTTGATTGCGGGGCTGTTTCATTTGGTGGTTGGTTTCCAAATTTATATCCACAGCTGCCCAAGAACCCGAAGAGCTCACATGCAACGAAGATTCCACATCAACAACAAAATAAGTGTGTCTTTGATAATATAAGGAAGTCTTATATTAATTAGTATCAATGATCCATTTGTCTATCCAATGCACATATCTATATTCACTTAAACCCGGGTTAGTCATAAAATCGGCAGTTGTTCGCATGATGATCAGGCAATCAGGCTAGTTAACCCCGAGCAACACACCCACCACTTATAACAAAGCTATCAAGAAAAAAGATGCTCCGTAAACATCAACATATTCCCCATCGACATAATCTACGAAATTCAAAACTCAAAAATATGAACCAGACCTGATTCGAACAGGCAACCTTCGGGACTGGAATCCGACGCGCTACCGTTGCGCCACTGATCCGATGCTCGATTTCGCTGCTATGTGTGTAGATACACCGAGCGTATTCTTTGGGTGCAATTTCATGCTCAATATGATCAAATTACAGTAAAATGTCACATTGGAGAGGTTTTCAAATTATCAGACTTAATGATTCTTTTGTTAAAACTCCCGAGACGGGTGCGTTGTGTCCAGAAAATGTGGTATGATTCTCTCAATCAATCCCCGAATCCAAGCTCCAGGCGGGTGTAAGAAAGGCTTGCCCTGGCCCGCCATTCATCCCGGTAGCACCAGAATCAAAACCCACTTTGTCCTTGTTCATGTCACCAATTCAGTCTTTTGCGAGCAGTCAAATTTCACATGAAGCCCAGTGTGATGGTATGACCGAGTGTCTAGTATCGTGTGACCGAACTAAGAAATACCGTGTCGAATTCATATCCCAATGACTCTGCATGCCTAGGTAACCACCATATCGGAAGGTCGGGAATAGGTCACACTAGTTGACTGACTGACTGACATGACAGCCTGGTTGCGCAATGCCATGGCATCCGGCCAGACACGTCAGATAATATCGAGACAACCGTCACAATCACGGTGACAATCACGGTGGATTCTTTCCGACATCAACAAGAGCCACTGTCCAGTCCATCCATCTGTTTCACGCTTCTCTTGCCGTTGATGCCACCTCACTTGCGGGTACTCGCATAATAACAACACAATGTCAGCGACTCGAACCCGCCGAGAAGCCAAGCCCTCGAACATTCTAGCCATTCATTAATAAATTCACTACGGGCCAAGAGAGCCAACAGGGTCCCAACGCCTTGTTATGGTACAGTTCTAGACTTTCGCGGGACCACGCACTCGAATACGGCTTCCTCATCAGTATCACATCACCAACAGTACATGTAAGCCATTTATTTACTTCCCCATGCGCTCCCTATGGCCTTTTGGGCATATTAGACATGGACTTGTTTGTATTACCTATGAAATTGAGCCTGGAAAAAAAAAACCAAACAATATATGCTATGTGTCGGCAAGCATTGCATGTCCACACGAACTAGACTAGCAGCAAACACTGCCGCCCGTCTGCACGTAGGGTCGAGACCGTTGAACTGACACCCAACCAGCCAAGCCACCCTGAAGTGCGTTATCGTGGCAAAGATTTCTTTGTCCACTGGCCGCCGTCTAGGCCCTTGCCGCGCCTTTCATCTACGAGTTAATGAATCTGGCGCACAAAAGGGGAGCTCGCGCAGCCTCTAGACTTGTTTCTAGTATGGGCTCCTCAGCAGCCCCGCCACGACGCGCCGCGCCACGCATCGTCAGATGCCGCTGAGTTTGTTGTCATGATGTTTCAATGTACGTATGTATTTGCTGATGCACCTGATTCATGAAGGCCCTTATTTTTTTCAAAAAGCAAATTAAAAACTCCCCCCATGGCAATTTCGGGGTCAGCGTCTAGAATCCAAAGCTCACGTGCCATTCCAACGATTCGCCGCTATCGCTGGTTCCTGAACGCAAACCAAAATCTAGGTTTCACCAAAAGTCTCCGTCTATATGCTATATGTATTCAGCCACTGGGCTTCATATGACCGAGCCAAACACCGATCCGTATCTTCCGGCTAGCCACGAGTCCCTCTTGACGCATCCGACAATGTCGGAGCCGTGCCTCACATCCAATGCCCCTCTTATTCACTATGAGATATGAGGTTATCAGAGCTGTGGGCAGGACGGAGCAAGCCTTCAGAATTTGCCTTTGGGCTAGGGGTGACTAGAACCCTTCTTATCCAGGGGTGATGCAAGCCTCACTCTCTCACTCAAGCAAGATCCGATATACTTTTCCTGCCATTGAGATAAGTGATAATATCCTCGGTAGATAGTATCAAACTTTTTTTTCTGCAAGAGGCAGTACTTTTGAAGCTCTATCCTGAGCTGTGATCTGCGAAGCACATAGCCTTGAAACAACGTTTGTTTTCGGTCGATCTAACCGCGGTAGGTTCCTTCAACATTCCAGACAGGAACATACCGAATTTTAAAAAATGCTAGTTGCCCCATACTCAGCTCGCTATGGATGATAGCACACAGCCTTTCTGTTTTTTTGAGTTTTCTCGGCTCCTCTAGAGATCGGCGGGAACCCGGAGGCTAACAACTCCGTCTCTCGGCTTACACAACGTGGTCCACGAACGGGAGTTCTCCGACAACGCTCCCGATGACTAGCAAAGCTGGGGAAAAGAAGGGTTCTAGAACCAATCTAAGGCATCAAGCCACTTGCCGGCGCGCTCGGCGGATGAAGAAGGCGTGCAGCCTCGACGCCTCCAACCTTGTTGGGAGGCCAATGTAGCTGCTGCGTTGCGTTTATGTACGTGGATGCCTATGGGACGCGTGGTGGCTCTGCAGACATTGAGAGTTTCGAGTCTACGATCCTTTATATTGACTGGCGGATGTGTAAGCGGGGCGTTCATTCCTCGTGAGTCCGGCGAGGCAGTAGAACCGTCTCTTATATGCGGACGTAAGCGCATCCAGGCATCATCCGTATTCTGCTTCAGCGAAAGCGTCTTGTTTATTCGTTGGTTAGTATACTAGATATCGTATCGTGGCGAAAGTGGCGAGAGGAGATGTCCCTGAAGTAGTGATATCACTGGTCATCGTAGGTGTGATACCGCAACAGCCTCGTCCCTTTGAATGCAGCACATTCTAGTCGAGCTGTCAGCACATGCCCCAAGAAATTTCATTTGTTCCGTGAGGCTTGGAAAGGTTAATGTCGAGAAGCATCTCAACCCAACTGCCGTCATATTGCCATCCTCTAGTAGAAGGTTTTATCTCTCGTGGGTCTTGGCCCTCTGTATCCCATATAATAGCCCACTTCCCTTTCCCGTCTAGCCGTCGATTTCTTTTCCCATCCTTCCCGCCAAGAAACCCAGTGGAATTGGTATGAGAAGCTGAATAGATGTATCTGCTGCTGCTGGGCTTCCTTTTCCGGAGGTGCTGCTATTAGCCACGCATAGATACTAAAGCTAGTTCCCCCCCCCCCCGGGGGGTTATAGGGTATGTTGATATGTCGAGCAAGTATAGCTGGGAAATCCCATCTACCGTACTTAACAGATGATTCCTTCAAGCATAGCTTATCAAGTGGGTAGATGCTCTGGTCTTGGTACTCATGATTTCCAATCGGGTTATTTAGCTTGGGAGCGGTAGAGAGGGTGAGTGGAAATTTGACATCATGATACAAAATAAAGCATCTTTTGAGATTGTGAACTCCGACCATGAATAGTACGTTTGTTTGATGATTCCTTATCTTAAGACGGTGGAGGGCTTCATTCCTGAGGGGACGGTTCAACGTCATAATTCTATCTATAGGAGGTATATGTACTCGGTCCCCAACGTGATGTATAATTCCAAAATGGCATGATTCCATTCCGTCGTGCCATCAGAAAGTAGCGATTCCATATTTTTATTGCAGAATTGAATTTAAAAAGAGCAGTAGTGTTTACAGAGTTTGTCTCCTATAGTGAAACCTATACCAGATAGACGGTGCAAGTCAGCGACTGGTATTCTTGACTGCGGCGTACTTTGTCACCGGATCTAAAGCACGTTGTGCTGGCGGTAGTTAAACATGTTTAGGGCCGAGAAACGGAGAAGCTCATTCCTTTTGAACGTACGTACTTACTCCCCGATGCTTGCCAGGGTGCTTGCCGGGAAGGAGTGATATGCTTGCTTGTTATGCATGATGTGGACAGCCTCATAAACTCATCAAGGGACAGAGTAGACAGGAAGGGAAGTATCTCTCATTTTTCTCATTTATGCGACAAAGACATGTGTACATACAAATCATATTATTACATCAGTTTATATACCGCGGTGTCATGTATAGCCTTTATCAAGCTGCTTAAGACATTCCAGCTGTTTTTGCAGTCTCAAGCAAATACATGTGACCTAGGCTCTCATTCCTAGTTGGCAACTATGAGGAACATGTCTCAAATCAACCCATAGCATAAATTCCCGGTGCTCCCATCGCTTCAATTCAACACTCTGCATAGTTGTCACTCACTTCATACTCATCTTTATAAGGACCTTCATATTCATTTCAGTCTCAAGCCCTCACCAGAAATATGAAGCCCTCCGCAGTCATCCTTGCATACGCACCATCCATCAGTCTTGCCCTCGTCGGGAACGGCTGGCACTTTGATGAAGTTCCATCCGATGGTCTCAAGGACGTAACCTTCCCCTTCAATATCGCCAACGCACCCCACAAAAGCGGCTACTACTTTGCGCAGCAATTCAACTTTAAGAACGTCAAACAAGTCGGCTACACTGGTCTTCAGCCCAGAGAAGATTCTCAAGGCAAATCAGTGGTCCATGCTGCTTTCTCGTCGTTCCAGGGAGGCACGACAACAAAACACCCTAATTGCCATGGAGGGGCTGATGGTGGTCCTGGGGTGAGTTGCGCTGTTGACATCAACGGCTCTTATAGTCACACTTACAACTTGGTCGTTGAAAATACCGGTGGAACTACCTGGAAGGGAACACTAGTGGACACGGTGACGGGGAGTTCAACCGTTGTGGGAGAATGGACGCTGCCGTCTGGGGCGGGAAATATCGAGAACGGTCAGGTTGGGTTTGTCGAGTATTATATCTGGAATGGACAGCCGTCTCACACTTGCGGCTCTCTGCCGAGGACTGAAGCCATCTTTAGCAATCCCACATCGAAGACAAGTGGCGCTTCCGGAGGGAAAATCACAAGTGTGTATGAGTATGGCGACTGTGTGGGTAAAGTCGATTACTCGGCTTCCAAGACTTCCTCTGGGTGGGATATCAAGGTGGGATTTTGAGAAGATTGGGCGAGGATATTTGGCTGTTAAGCAGCCTAAAAGAAGATTCAATTAGTATAAATAATACTACCCTCTTAGCCAAAGCACGAGTCTGTGAAGATGTAATTGATCCCCCTTTCGGCTTGACCATTTCCCATATTTTCGGCAGCACCTTAAAAAGATCCAAATATATGCACTAGAAACCACGTGAAGGGAATCACAGGTGGAACCTCTCTTGCTCCTCAGTCATACGTCATACACACACACACACACACAGATAGTTCTTGATAACGAACCCCTGTGTTCTGGCTCATCCTAATACAACTTCCTTGCTATAGGTTGAATGATACGTTACACTTCAAGTTCCTCCCCCCCGGGAGCTCTACTCCCACACTGACAATAGATTCTGGCTTAATAACCTGCTAGGCCTTGCCCGTCTCGGCTTGCTCCCTGTTCTCATCGAAATACAATTCTGGACAAGGCCCAACCTGGCGGAACAAAACCCACTTCTTAAACCACCAGGGCAGGACTTCTGTAAGCTGATACTTGGAGTGGCGGCGAGTACCGACGCTAAACACGTAGTCTAGTTCTTCCAGAGTCTTCTGCTTTGTCTCAGGGACAAAAAGGAAGATAAGAGCGAGAGCAACGAGGTTTAGGCCGGCGTAGAAGCCGAACGCTCCAGCTGGACTCATAGCAATAAGCATGCGCGGGAACGTTAGCGAGAGGACGGAAGCCCAAAAGTTGTTGGTGGCAACGGCCCAAGACATGCCAACTTCTCGATGAGATAGAGGGAATACTTCGGCCGAGTACATGAATGGGACAGGACCCTCGCCTACTGACAGTTAGCTATGCTTCTTGGTGCTCAAAAGGGATATCTCGCAAGCGTGGCTCAGGATAAAGAGATGACTCACCAGGTGAGTAGAAGGCGCAGAATAGGTATATGAAAGTTGCCACTGCTGCAATACGAGGAGTGCTGTTTGTGATGTCTGGCTGAATGAGATAGCAGAGGCCAGCAGCTAGTTGATGTCAGTAATAGTTATCAGATATAGGCAGGAGAGATCATACTCAATAGCGTCCAAAACATGTTCGGGAATGTGAAAAGAAGCAAGGCTCGACGACCAAATGTGTCAATCGTCCACACAGCTGGCCAGGCGAACAAGAAGTTGACCAGGCCAAACCCAAAACTAGCCCATAGAGCCGTGTATGCTGAAATGCCACTCTGCTCGAATATGGTACTGGAGTAGAAGGCGATGATGTTAATTCCACACATTTGCTGCGCAATCATGACAATACCCGAGGCCTGTGTCGCACGGCGAATTCGGGGGATACTGAAAAGTTCGAAGAATCGGATGAAGACGTTGCTTTTCACGCTGAGGCCAGCCTGCTCCACAAGAACGTCTTCCTGCTCAAGGAGGCAATGCATATAGTACAGATCTCTGGCGGCTTGCAAAGGGGTATTCCTCAACCGCTGAAGAGATTCCCAGGCTTGGAAGGTTTTGCCCTTTTTGAACAACCAGCGGGGACTCTCAGGGCAGAAGAAGGTACCAAAGAGCAAGGGAACTGCTGGGATAAAGGCAGATCCGAGCTGTAAGCGCCAGGCAATATCGCCTGTCTTTCCAACCGCAAGATTGGCACATGTGCCCATGAAGATGCCTGGTATCATTTGTTAGTTCATAGTCTTGAACAAGGTGTGCACTTGAAACGTACCGAACGCAGTCCACAATTGCCAGGACATGACCAAACCACCCCGAATAGCAGCGGGGGCATTTTCGGCAGAGAAGACAGGAACCGTAACTTCCTTCAGACCCATACCAATACCAAGGAGCATACTGTTGAAGCTGGTCAGCAGTGGTAATGTACTACATCAAATGCTATGCACTCACCGGCAAGCAAGAAGCTGGCCCCATGTTTGCGAGGTAGCCATTCCGAACGGGGCTAAGACAGAGAAGATGGCCCCGATAAAGATAGTGCCACGACGGCCGAGAAAATCATTGAGTGGATCTGAAATCCAGCCGGCACTACAATTCGTTAGTTGAATACAATAAAAGCAATATGCTGAGTCTTTGAAAACTTACAAAATACAGATAGTAATGTATGGCATGGCGTTGATCAAACCAATGATCCAACTATTTTTGGCACATGTTCCGTCGCCTGCAATCGGCCCACAAGCAGAACCAGCGCCGTCAGGAATGCCGAGGGCAGTAGGGAAGGATAAGTTAGCACCGTTGGATCCAGTCTAAGAAAATGTTAGGGTTCGTTTTAAAGATGGGACCGTCAATTGCAGGGTACTGACTTGATCCCAGCCTTGAATGGCGGCTGCAATGGAATTCAGAATGATAGTATAGTAAAGAGACCATGGATGCTTCCATCTATGAGTGACTTCTTGTCTGAGCGCCTCCTTCTCACCATCGTCTAGTTCCTCCATGCGCTCAAATTGGGCAGGGTTCTGCGCAACCAAGGCGGCCTTCTTGAGCAGGGGGAGGAGGTCATCGGGCAAGCCCTTGGACCTCTGGAATTCTTCAACATTGGCGAAGAGAGTTTCTTGGGGGATGCCCTTGAGAGGGTTGCGAATCTCGCCCGCAGGGTTGTCAGTTAAAGCAGCCAGTTTGTCTGCTGCGGATTTTTCATTGCTCGCAGAGACATCATCCGAAGTTCTATAAACATTAGTGGTCAGTAATTGCGATATTTCATCAATGATATATGTATTGGGGCAGTTAGTGATGGTAGGACAATCCACACACCCTCTCTCATGCCTCTCCTCAGTGGCAATTTTATCATCCTCTGTAGCCATTGAGTTGATGTCTTGGGGAAGGGATTAAATGGTTTGTCTCAGAGGAATTGAAGCACAATGCCAATTTCAATGGCATCACTTGTGATAAGATGGACGACTGGGAATTTCAAAGGGATTTGCAAAGTGGGAGAGCTCACCCCAATATATCCTCTTCAAACGAGAGTTGGAGAGCCTGCATTTGCGACCCCCCCCCTTTTTTTTTTCTTCTTCTCAGATATCAACGAGCGAGTGATGAGGGTGCATCATGTCAGCCTGTAAGAAACGACATCTCAAATAACAGCCAAACCATAGGGGACGAAAGACTAGGAGGATCTAAGTGGCCCGTCTTGAATCCGTTGCTCGGCCTGCATAAGTTGTCCAGGGATTGAGAGCAAGATGGCTTGGAAATCATGGCGGGGAAACACATCTGTGGCTTCGGTTGGCTGATGCACCTGTCTCTGTTGGCGGGCGTTGGAGGTACCCTGATACAAGTTGTCGACACATGTGGGTGATGTATCCCGAGATGATTGCTTCCATGGACTTACCACAAGACTATGGCGTCAAAAATACGGCAGTCAGAGAGATGCCGTAAGACCCGAAACCACTACCGCAAGTACCTCAGCCCACTCAGTACCATTAGGAAAGGTCGCCTTCGGAAGTCTCTTTAATTAGCCACCAAAGCCCAAAGCAGCCAGGGCACATGATGGCGTCGAATAGGGAAGCCCCTTGGCAACAGTCCAGACAACAACGTCCAGGCAACAGTCCAGACAACAACGTCCAGGCAACAGAATTAATAAATTGCTATGGACTCCTTCAAAATGTTACATGTTGGCTCTGCTTCACCGCACCAGTGTCGTGACGACGACCAAATCTATCTAGAACAATTGGAGCATGATAGAGGCGTGGGAGTTGTCCCGATAAAAGTAAGATCGAGGTATCATGTAGATGAAGCCATCACAACGACTAGATTTGGGCAAGAGCAGCAATGGAGGACCAAGCGGCAGCCTGATGAGCAAATCCATGCAAGTCGGGGTCTGGTGATGTGGAGGCTACGCCGTGGTGCTCGGCCCGCCAGCGGTTCTCAATGGACAAGAATCGGCGCGGCTCCATTGAACAAAGAAAAAACTTGGCAAAGTTTGAGCTGCGAGCCTGATTTGGGTCAGCTTATTCCTAGCTACCTGCAGGTTGGAGCAGATTACCAAGCTCAGCACCCGGGCCAAGGAGTGGAGAGGCCGAGAAAAGTTTGTGTTGCCACAAGGCCCGGCACACCACCCTGCCGTGGGGTCATACGACCAACTCAAGGGAGATGCTGCATGTCTGTCGATCCCCAGAACAGCATCATTTCCGTGATTGGTGCCATGGCCGTCGTCAAGATCGAGGAGGATGGCACTCGGCTGTCCCCAGCGCCAACCATAGGTACATAGCCAACTCAGTGTCAATAAAAGAGAGACTAAATGAAGTAACTCTCCGCAAGAACATCTAGGGTCATAGTACCTCGCAGCAGTCTCTCTTTTACTAACACCGACTTGATAGCTTACTTGGTTGCTTAGGTAGGATGCTAGCACATGTGGGGTAAAAGTGACTAGATCACCCCAGGTTTAAGCTCAAGATGTCGCTACCAGTGATGGATACTAGCTGATTGGAGACATTGTTTGTCTTCTAAAGCCGTTGAATGATATTGTCAGGGTCTGGGCTAGAAACGCAGCTCCGAGGCGGCCGGTGGACCGTGAACCTGCGTAGCAGGGCGGCGAAGGTTCTGGTTGCTGGATCTCGACTCTTCGTCCCTCAAGGTGAGACTAGGCAGCAACAATTCGAATGCTGAGGCAGCCGAAACAGGAAGGGCGGCATTTTATTTTTAGGACTTATAGAAAAAGAGAATATCCACAAAATTGATGAATTCAATTTCAGTAATGCTTTATTAGACTGAAGTTGGGATTTGCTAGTTTGCTGAAATACTAATGTGAACTCTGTACCAGTGTAAATTAAAGATATAGACAGGATCCAAGCTTAAGCTAGCTATTATATAAGCAGATGCATAATTTTAGCTTAATATATTATATATTCAAGCATCTTTGTTCAGCGCGATTCTTCAAGGGGCCCATGCGATGCGAGCATAGCTTGACTAGATTCTTCGTCCCTCAAGGTGAGACTAGGCAGCAACAATTCGAATGCTGAGGCGGCCGAAACAGGAAGAGCAGTATTTTATTTTTAGAGCCTATAAAAAAAATTATCTATAAAATTAATAAATTCAATTTTAATATTACTCTATTAAATTAAAATTAGGATTTATTAATTTATTAAAATATTAATATAAACTCTGTACTGATATAAGTTGAAGATATAAACAGGATCCAGGCTTAAGCTAGCTATTATATAGGCAGATGCATAATTTTAGCTTGATATATCATATGTTCAAGCGTCTTTGTTCGGCGTGATTCTTCAAGGGGCCCATGCGATGCGGGTATAGCTTGACTGGATTCTTCGAGGCTGTAGGGTGTCCCGTGAACATTGGTGAGTATATGGCTAATCGGGCGCATTAAGGGATGTGCCGGAGCGGGCTCGCCGATGGGTTATGTATGACAAGTAAATCCAGTTCTTTCGAGCTGAGCTCAAAAGCGTTGTACTGCCATGTGGCCGCAATCGACCAAGATGTTGTTCCTATTATGACGGATTGTTATTAGTGAACGGCCATCCCATTTCCTCTCCACGCTGGCCCCACAGTGAAGGATTCGTTCCTTAGCCCACGCAGCTGGACAGCCCAGGTTTCAGATGCCGTCAAGGGAGGCGTTTTGCTGTTGCACCCTACCCTAGAAGAAGACCGAGTGTTCAGGGAGTTGGCGCTCGTCAGCTCTAGAGGTATCGCAGCTCATGAGAGCTATACCTGAGATCAATATCTAAGCATTCCTGTATTCTGATGTTGGTCGCTTATGGCGCCTCTTGCAGTGTGCGGTTGGAGTCAAAATGATATCAATGGCGCACGCGATACCCAAATTAGTTGGGTTGGGCGGTTTGGCGGCAATACAAAACTCCGTACCTTCCTACAAACGCGTGTTCCGCAACAGCGGAAGTCGGTTCGAGACGTCAGACTACTAGCTCGGAATATTGCCATTTGCCATCGCTCGCTGCTATTGCTAGACATCTCATCGCTGATTTGTCTTGAAATGCCAGGCGCAAGATGCTCACGGATGTGATGCTCTGCGTTTGGGCACGAATAACCGCTACTGGCCACCATGACCGAACAATCTTCTCGCTCGAAGCAAGCTGCCTGCCTCGTCTGCCGGCGCAGCAAGATCAAATGCGACTGGGTGCCTTTTGAAGCCAAGTGTAGGCGCTGCGTCCATCTGAATTGTGAATGTGTTCGCCCAGAGTTCCATCCTGGGCGACAAAAGGGCATTAAGAAGCAAGTTGACGATGGATCTTTCCCAAACCAATGCCCGGGATAACGTGCTGACTGTGCCATGAAGCAAGCGGGTTGGTCTCGCGAAGGCGCTTTACCAGATCCAGCAGGCAGTCGATAGGGTCAAGTCTGGAGAAGCGCGAGGTGCCGAAGAGGCCAGCCTCGTGGCTAACTTGAGACAGCTGCTGGAAGAGGCAGATGGCGGCGAGGTAGATCCAACGGGGCGTGTGTCAAGCCAAACCTCACGGAGTTGTACCCATGATGATGATGATGATGATGATGAGGAGGAGGCAACCTCTTCAAGCGAAGGGGAAGTTGAGAGCGAGAGACTCGGGCAAAGGTCCATGTCCGAATTTATACAGCGTACTGAAGAAAGCCTTGCCATTGATGATGCCGAGAATCCTCTTCAATTACTCGCACGAGCTTCGTACTTTCACCCTCCCAGTGAGCGACGCAGTAGACACTCCCCACAGACTCAGCGCAATCAGGATGTCTCTTCCAGATATAAGCCGGACTCTTCCAAGATCTCACAGTTTTTTTCGCAGACTCAATCCAAACTAGACATTGGGGAAGACCTCGACCCGGTTGACCTTGGCCTGGTCACCATGGAGGAGGCGGTCCCTTTAGTCGCATTGTGAGCGTCGTTACCTATGATGTCTGTTACATTGACTTATCATGCTTTATAGCTTCCATAATAATCTGGCGCACACAAGATGGGGTCTTGATCCCCGAGTCTACGATGCCCCATTTACACGATCACGATCCGCTTTCCTCTTCACCTCCATTATGGCAGCCTCGACCCTCTTTTTGCCTAATGCTGGGGCATTGTCTAAAAGACTATTTATTCATGTTAAGTCACTGGCTCACAAAATCATCATTCAAAAATATAAATCCATTGAAATTGTTCTGGCATTCATGACCAATGTGCCGTGGATGTTTCCCGGCGATCATACTCAGAATGATGAGACTTGCATGTATATTTCGATGGCCACATCAATTGCATTTGACCTTTCACTTCACAAAGTTTTGGTGCCCGTCGAATTGCTTGAATCAGGTTCCACAACACTCTCCCGAGGCGACTGCCTAGACCCACGTGTGGCACTCGCCATCGATGGGTTTTCCGATGTCAATCCGTGGACCGAAAGAGGGCAACTCTTACTTCGTGGGAGGGAAAGATGCTATATCTCCCTATTCGTTGTTGAGAGAGGGTAAGCTAATCCGCCGCAATATATTCGCAAGGCCTTGCTGACGCTTTGTAGAATGGCCCTTGCTCGTGGCAGACCCTTTGTGGTTCCCGTGACTAGAGTGATTAAGAATTGCGATAACTGGCACAGATCTAACATTGCGGATCAACAAGACGGACCCGTAGCATCAATGGCAGTTCTGAGAAGAAATTTAGTAAGTTTTTTTATTATCGGATTCTGGATGTACAATATGTTAATGGATCTAGGACGGTTTATTCAACACTGTCCGGGCTCTTTGCGATGGATCTCAAAACGCAAATAGTGACGGGTCTCTGGTTGCCCAGTCGTATGCCTTCTCCATATACACACTTTCAAGACGGCAGCTCTAATTTTTTGTTCTTCAGTATCCAAAGTGCTATCGAGAGATTTTTTGACCAGTGGCTTGCGGAATGGGGAGTAATGATTGGTACCGGACCAGGTGAGTTGGCGACTCGCTAGAGCAAAGACGTGAAACACTGACAATTGTAGAACGCCGGCTGCCTCCATATGTAGAGATTCTGGTCACTCATACGCGTTTATCCATCTATGGAGGCGTCATCAACCATCCAACCGCCCCGGCGGAGGTTCGCCGATTCTTCCGTACCGCTGGCCTATCGTCGGCCCTCAACGTGATGCGAGCGGCGATCCAAGGCGAATCGCAACTACAGTCCATGCCGAACAATACTTCTATCATGATTTCGTTTGCCGCCTGTTTTGCACTGACACTGAGCGCCTATGCCACAGATGACTCTGCCCTTGCACCTAGTATTCGAAAATTAATTGACGAAGCTGCTGGGGTTTTGGAACGGATAGGTACGGTAACTCAACATCGAAATGGACTTTCGGTTCTATACGGCAAACACTTGAGGCATCTGCTGAGAACGAGTGGACCCACCAATAGCAGCGCTGCTCAAGCACCTTCAGCATCAGCTCAACCAACGATAACATCCTCCACGGAGCAAGGGCCGATAAGCGAGCCAGAACCACCGACAGCTAATTTTATGAACCAGCAGTTGCTGTGGCCAGAAATGCTTCAGTTCTCCACTATGTCCGATGATCAGATTTCCCAGGTGCTGAATCAACCTGGACATAACGTATTTGAGCCATCATTCGGAGGGTTGTCTTGGGAAGACATGAACAATTTTGACTGGCTACACTGGCCAGGATTTGGCCCTGGATAGTTGCTTTTGCTATAACTATTAGCGATATAATATATTACAAAGCATTTGTATTTTGACCTCCCATGCAGGAATGAAATAGGAGCGGCCTAATCACATTATGATGCTTTTTCCTGGTTAGGATGCGTATAATGCAACAGCTCTGCTGCTGTTGCGGGCCTCGTCGCTCTTGGATTAGGTAGTTCAGCTACGGTTTCAAAATAACCTACACACTAGGTATACCAATTAACTTATCAATTTCCAGTCCTTGGGAATTAAAACTATTTTATTTACGGAATTGAGCAACGCAACATATCACGTGCTAGACAGTTGAACATGGCTATGCAGATGCTGAGCACAGGCGACAGCTGTGGTTGCTAGTTGGATCGGCGTGCAATTGTACGCTCCGAGCCGTTACCGGCAGTATCCGTAGCCGAGACCCTCCTGTCCTGGATACGACGTCGGCGTGCGCGACAAGGCGATCTGCTCCGGAGCTTTCTTTTAGGCGGCGAAAACTTGCCCTTTGTTGCGACACCGATGGAAAGGAAACGCATCGATAAAAACAGCTTGTAATGCCGCCGCCGCCGCCGCGATCTGCTGCTGCTGCTGCCGCTACACACAAGACAATTTCTTTCACAAGCAAAAGGAGGACATCTCAAAGCATGTCTAAGCTATCACCATCGCTGAAGACGCTGATTAACGCGCCATTTGCACAGCCGGGGCCACGCGCTGCAACGGCGGGCATAGCCGATGTGTATAAGGCGATTGCGGGGGATGCCAGGGCCAGGAAGCTTGGTGTGAGGCCGTGGCTGGCGATTTCTGTAAGCTCCAACTTCAATTGAAGATTGATTGATGAGTGAGTACTTTGGTTAATTAATGCTGCTTTGGGATGCATCTTAGGCCGCCGCTACGTTTACGCTGAATTCGCCAGAGTCGCTCTCTATCCTGCAGGGCGTTGCAGCCGCAGAAAAGGACAGTGGTGGGGAAGTTCGCACCGCAGAGTTGATCCGCGAGGTTGGGCTCAAGTGTATCTCGTTCAACGGCATCCCTCGGTCCATCAACTGCCTCAATGCCTTCCACGCTTCCCTCCCGGCGAGTGTCACCTCCGCACTGAGCACGAAGCCTTCGCGAGCGCCTACACCGTCGAAACTCGAAGAGATGGCCTCGCGTGGCTGGAGTCTCTGGAATTCTGTCTACGCGCCATTTGAGAACAAGCTGTACGATAAGTTGGCTGCGTCGCACCCGGACTTGCCTGTCGTGATTTTGAATAGCCATTACGCACAGCTTCTGTCTAATCCGTCTGCGGGGGAGAGGGAGGGTCTAGCTAATGTGGGGAGGACGCTGACGAGCCTTGTGGCGATTGCGTGTCTGAGGACACAGACGGGGGTTGGACCGCAGGTGCTGTCGCATGTTTTTGGGCTGAGGAAGGCCGTGGAGGATGGAACGTATAAGAGTGATGTGGATGGGGAGGAGGAGGAGAAAGCGGTGGAGTGGTTGGCTGGGGATGAGGGAGGAGAATGGATCTTGAAAGCGGTGGATAGAATTGCGGAAGCGTTGGGTGGAAGCAACTTTGCAGGTGGGAGTAGACAGGCGAAGTTGTGAAGGGGGTTCACGAATTGGTAATTTTAATATGGAGGTATGGATTTTAGATTATTTAGAATGTGTATATGTGCATGAAGATGATATAATGGGAGAGCTCAACCTATTGATTTATCGTTTGTCCATGTTTGATCTATTGACTCTAATTTCCATCAAACAACATTCTATGGCTGCTTGGTTCGATCTATCTTGGTTGTTCCCGACTCTGAAGTAACACTTTATATATAACATCGTTGCTATTCCTTCCCTTTATCCCATCTATTCCATGGACTTCAAATCATTCGCAACAGCAAAGGTAGCATCCGTCTTGCTCCTCACCTCCTCGACATCCACACCAGGAGCCAGCTCCGTAAGCGTCAACGTCCCCTGCTGACGATCTACCTCAAAGACACACTGTCACCCACCCAGTCAGCTATATGCTACAGGTATACGAAAGAGAAAATAGCCCAGATACCAAGAGGAAAGGAAAGGAAAGGAAAGGACAGGAAAAGAAACGTACCAGATCTGTGATGATGGTGCTCACGCACTTTGCCCCCGTCAACGGTAGGCTGCACTGCTGCACAATCTTGGATGACCCATCCCTGGCAACATGCTCCGTCGCGACTACAATCTTGGTGTTGTCCGGGTTGGCGACGAGGTCCATGGCGCCGCCCATGCCTTTGAAGACCTTGCCGGGGATCATGTAGTTTGCTAGGTCGCCAGTTGCGCTGACTTGGAGAGCCTGTTCTCGGGTGTTTTAGCTGCTGCTGCTGCTTGTCTATTATGTACTTTCCCCTTGCTGGCTGGGCGGAGATGCTGAATTGGTGGCAGGAAAGGGGGAACTTACACCAAGGATGGAGACGTCGACGTGGCCGCCACGAATCATGCCGAAGGACTCGGAAGAATCGAAGCATGAGGCTCCGGGAACGAGTGTCACGGTCTCTTTGCCGGCATTGACAATATCGCTGTGGAATAAACACAGTTAGTGAATCAGAAATAGACCACCATGAAGAAAAGTGAAGAACATAATGGAATGACACTTACGCATCAACCTCGCTTTGCGTGGGATGTGGCCCCATGCCCAGAATCCCATTCTCGCTCTGCAGCCAGACTGTCCGTCCAGGAGGCAAAAACTCGGCTGCTGATGTCGGAATGCCCACCCCAAGATTAACATAGAAGCCTTCCTTCAACTCCCTTGACGCCCTTTTCCCAATTCGATCTCTCTTCTCTTGCGCTGCATTCTTAGACGACTCCAGCCCATTCTTGCTGGCTTCTTCCGGATCCCGCAGCTTCAACACCTCGATTTGTTTTTCTGCTGTGGCTAGCACCACCCTATCGACGAAGATACCGGGCAAATGGATCTCATCGGGGTCAATCTCCCCCACGGGGACAATGTTTTCGGCTTCTACAATGGTGAGTTTGGCGGCTTTGGCCATGAGCGGGCCGAAAGCCCGGGTAGTCCGTCTGAAGACGCAGTTTCCGGCGGCGTCGGCTTTCCAGGCTCGGAGGATGGCTACGTCCCCGGGGAGAGCTTTCTCGAGGAGATAGGCCTTGCCGTTGAATTCTCGAGTTTCTCGCTTGTTGCCGTTTTCGAGAGTGCCGCCAGAGGGGCTGAGCCGTATGGGGATTTGGCCATCTTCGAGAAGAGTGTCTGTTTTTAAGTCTTGTTAGTGAGTCAACGATAATAATACAATATGGCGGTGGAACATATTGCGGCAATGCTGGTGACGTACGTGCTCCAGTTGGTGTGTAGAATGCAGGAATACCAGCTCCCGCGGCGCGAATCCGCTCTGCTAGAGTCCCTTGCGGACACAATTCTACTGCTAAATCCCCCTGGAGATATTTATGTTCCAGAGCTTTGTTGTTGCCCAGAAAGGACAAAATCAGGCGGTTGACTTGCCCCGCTTTGGTGAGGATCGAGAGGCCGCCTTTGCCTTCTATTCCGGCATTGTTGGATACTGCGGTGAGCGAGTGGAGTGCGTTGCCTCGTCGGTGAAGAGCTTCAATCAGGGTTTCTATACAGGACAAATAGGTTAGCTGGGATATATGATGTAAATGCGAATGATTCTACAAGGCCCTGTCATAGAAAGGGTGGTGCAGCGGATGACGTACCTGCAACACCGCAGAGCCCAAAGCCAGCGCTCAGAATCGTAGAGCCGCTCTGCACATCAGCGACAGCCACATCGGCATTGTCGTAAATCTTGGAGCTCCTCCGGCTGCTCTGTGAGAACCGAACCGTTGTCGCGGAAAAGAACCGTACTGCGGCTCTAGCTCCCGTCTGCCGAACAAGACTCGCTTTTACTACTGCGCAAAAAAGCGTCCGGGGCCGCTGAGGCAGCCCTTTCAGAGGCATGGCTCTCATAAGACTTATCATTGCTAAGATCATATGGCTGAAGACCAGAAATTGAGCAACGTCAAAGGGGATCCGCTTCCTATATATACTTAAATCCAAAAGCGGCCAGCCCGCATATTCAACTCATCGATTGAACCGCAACACCAAACCACAACCTTAAAAAGAGCCGCAGCCGGCACACCCATATGGCTTGCTCGGCACCGGTAGTCTGTTTGACGGCATATGACTACTAATCAGAGCTTGACCTGCCGATTATCTTTATCTTCCTAGGCTATCAGGAGTTATTAACTCGGCACCGGTCCCGGCTGCTTATAACGAGATAAAGACGTCATTCTGTGGAGTCTACTTCTAGAGTCCGACGGAACAAGTAATTACCAAGGTACGTAGAATTTGTGATGCAAAAAAAAAAAAAAAAAAAAAAAAGGGTTAGAAATCAACCCACAAACTCGTGTCAAGTTTCTTAAATATGCTGTATCCAAAAATTGCCTCTTCCCCCGATCACGGCGGTCATTGGGCTCTCCGTTCTGCCTCTAGTCTTTATTATCTGTTAGAATCAAGCCAACTTCCGGCTGACCGACTCCCGCCCACTGAAGCGGCTGGTAACTGGAACCCGAAAAGGCTCCGGATTTTGCTTGCCGAAACGGACGGACCAGAATAAGTGATGGAACTACAACTCGAAGACTCCAACTACCGTGCCGAGCTTGAGATGCGCGCTGAATTCTTTTGATCGATCCGTCTGCATGACGTGTAAATGAACTACGAAGTACCGATCAGAAGGCTGTCCGCGGATTGCATTCTAAGGAATTAAACGACCCTGAATCCAGAGTTATGTTACATGGGAGTTCTTGGCTGCACCCTTTTGAAAGACGACTACGCATCTTCTATGGTCTAGAATATGAATCATACAAAAGTCTACAATGGCTCTGCGCAGCATCTGGTGTGGCTTCAAAGCAGAGGACGTAGCGTGGCCGACACAGCGGCGAATAATGTGGAGTAGGTGATTGAGCAGCTCGTCCGACTTGAGAAGCGAAAACTGGCATACACTAACGATATTGCAACGAGCTTGACGCATATATAAAAGTTTCAATTCAACACGCTATATGGATTTACATAACGCCAAACCACAACCGCGACAACCACTAAAGAGCCCACTGATCACACCAATTCCTCACGAGAGCTGCATCCACTGGCTTGAGGTTCCCTATCGTGGGACTAGATCTCACAGTCCTCGCCACGTCGAGGTATACGTGCCCCAGTTTCGCTTTATTGGCATCCGCCAATGCACGATATGTATCTATAAGCTTAATACCAGGGTTCTTCTCAGCATCCACTGTGACGGCACTGGCGCTCTCCTCCAGCGCCTTCAACCAAGTCTCCAGCGGCACAATTTCTTTAATCCGGCCGTTATAATACTCCTTAAGTACGCCAGCGACTTGCGTCCAGGTCGTTGTTGTAGGGTTCACACCGTGGAAGTAGCCAGAGATGTCTGATAAAGGCAGCTTTGTTGACACTCCGCCGATATCTAAAACCAGTCCAGCCAGATCTTCAATGGGTATCCAGTCCACCACATCCACTTGGCCGACCGTGTCGGGCAGTATTCCCAGATAGACCGAGCTAGCAATTAAGCTTGGGATGAATTCTTGTTTGTTCCAAACACCCTTCTTGGCTCGTGGGCCGGCAATCTGCCCGACACGAACAGTAGCCGACGGTACGCCCGATTGCTTAGCCGCTGCTTCTAAGATGAGGCTTCCGGCAAGCTTGGACTGGCCGTAGCCTTTGGATGCGAGACTGAGGTCGTCGAGATGCTGCTCTGGTACTGGATCGCTTGAAGTCCAGCCATCTGTGGTGGCGACACTTGAAATAAAGATGATGGGGGCTTTCTTAGCTGCTTGGTTGGAGAAGTCGACGAGATGACGGACACCGAGGATGTAGGGTTCAAATGACACTAGGCTGATGTTGAAGTTAACGGGCCATGCGTTATGTATGATGCGATCTGCTGTGGCCAAAATCTCATTATACTTCGCTTGGCCAAGGCCAAGAAGCGGCTGTGAAAGATCAACGCCCAAGAACTCAACCTTGGCAAAATCCGTGGTTAAGCCTCGAGCCCTGTTGTAAGATGGCTGGCGGGATCTGCCACCGTCGTCACCGCGATTGAACGCGATGATCTTCGCCACCTGTGGGTTCGAGACAAGACGATCTAGTATATATGCGCCAAGAGACCCAGTCGTGCCGGTCACGATAACCGTCTGCCCTTCATTCAAGGGTTCTTTCTGATTGCTATTTGGGGCCGGAAGGTCGGCAGTATATTTTGAGACTATGCCCGCGAGGGCTTCCACATCTGTATCCTGTCCTTTCTTGCTGGATCCTCCGCTATATACCGAGAATAAATGCTCAGCCAAGCCTTTCGGGGTTGGGTGTCCGTAGATGACTCTAGGTGCTATTGTGTTTTGGTCCACAGCCACGCCCGCTGCTCTCAATAGAGAATGGAGCAGCCTTGAAAGGTTCATGACGTCTAATGAGTCGACGCCGATACTGAAGAGATCAACGCCTGGCTGCACAGGGGCCTTGCCGAGTTTGGATTCCATAATCTCCACAATGGAATTCGTCAGGGCCTCCTGGCTCTCCAGATTGAGCTGGGTCGCATCGTATACGTCAATCGCCTCATCTGCTCGCTCGTATAGGCGGTTGATTTCTTCCTCGTACAGGTTAACAGCCAATAGCCGCTGAATGCTGCCTTTGCCTGAGCGTGGAAAGGGCTTGCTCGGGTCTGAAAAAACCACCAGACTGCGGTCAATCCTTCCATGCGCCACTGTGACTTTGTTCGCTTCTTCTACAAGCGGCCAAATGCTATTGATAAATGCTTCAGCGGCAGCGTCATCTTTGGGGGCGGCCCCCAGCTCCAAAATAAGGGCTGGTTGGAATCTTCGTTGGCCAACCACCAATGCACCCTTGACAGCAGGGTGGCTCTGGACAGCGAGCTCGATCGTGACTGGGTTCAGCTTCTCGCCATTGGAGAAGACAATAATGTCGTCTCCTCGACCATAATAGGTCCAGTGGTGGGCGAGAGTGGGATGAGGCTTCCAGAGATCTCCGGTTGTCCACTCATCTTTTTCAGGGAAGGTATAAAAGATGGTCTGGAGCTGCGGGTCCGTTGGGTGAATGCGGCGAACACGCATCTCATAGATGCCTGGGTCTTCGTCGTTTTCCTTGGCAATTAAGCGGAAATCAAGGCCCATGTCCTTCTCGTTGAGGATTACGTATGACCAAAGTGTTCGGTCGGTTTGGAACTGCAGTAAATACATGAATCTAGACCCCGGGGGGGTTAGTTTATAGCTTTTTCACGCGAGACCACACCGACGGAGGTATCAGGACGGGGAATTGTAACTTACTCAGTAGAGGAGATGACGTTGATAAGGGTTACTCCTCCTGCTTCTATCAGCCGACTGCCTGCCTCATCTGACAAGCTACCTTTTGTCGAATTTTCGTCAGTTACGGTTCCCGTCAGTCAAGTTCAGAGTATCGAGCGTCGACTTACCACCACCATATGCCGCATACTTGATTTTGGATAGAGCTTCGACTCCCGCATCCATCTTGCCCAGTTCATCCAGAATGAAGGGCGGGAATACACATGCATCACAATCTAAGTTATCCAGACATTCGATAGCAAGCTCGGCGCTCAGTGGCCGATCTGGGATTCCGAGCACTAACTCCACGCCATAGTAGATTCCAGTGACTGCAAAGCATGTAACACCACCGGCATGAAATAACGGCATGCACAGGAGCATCTTGGAGCAATTGTTGCCCCATTCCGGCCACAGCGAAGGGTACCCGTCTATGTCAGGCGCATCTCGCATGCCGTCCGCAATAGCAAAGCTGCCTTGACGAATCACGATTGGCTTTGGGATACCGGTAGAGCCGCTGGTGTGCAGAGCCACCAGTGGGTGCCATTTAGCCTCATCGAATGGCTTGTTGTATGGGAAAGGAGGCGCCTTTCCATTAACCCAAACTTCGAATTTGGGGATTTCGACCGTCTGTACAGGGTATGATTTGACCCATGACTGCACCGGGGCATGAAATGACTTGGAATGCATCAGGAGCCGGGTATCCATGCCCTTCAGTAGCGCAACTTGTGCCTCCTCGCTATTGCGAGGGGAGATGAATAAGGCTTTCATGTGGGCTTTGATGCAAGCCAACATGACTATCATGTAGCCGGCATCGCCTGGCCCAATGTACGCAATGGTCGGAAAGTCGTCATTCTCGCAGTATTGTTTATCGACAGTCTTTAGTAGGTCATATGCAACGTAGTTTACTGCATTCGCAAATTGTCCGTATGTGAGTGGCTGAAACCCATCCTTTGGATTGCTGGAAACCGGGTGGTGGAACAAGGGCCGTGTGGGATCTTCGGCAGCTACTTGGTCGATAATATCAGCTAGGGTGCGCCTCCCGTACTGTGGCGTCAAATGCGTGCTGTCGCCCATCCTGAAAAGGGAAACCAGAACGAATCAATTGCTTTTCTGGAAGTTTGCAAACGTGGGGGTATCATTCGCGATCCTCACCGTGATGTTATAAAGGGAGGAGGAGGAGGAGAGTTACAGAGAGAGAGAGAGAGAGTAAGAAAGAGCTTAGCCCTGGGCACCGGCGTAAGTTATTTGTAGTCTTATGCTGACGGTTTATCTAAGATCGGACCCGGAGCCCTGGAGGCCGACTCTGCGGTGTGCAGTGCTCACGATTAGGCCCAGCTAGTCTCCTCTTCACGGCACATGGACAACAAAATACCGGATAGGGTTTGCTGTAAAGCCTGTTGCTGGTCTGGACATGGTGTCCGATCGGATACATTTTGGCCTCCGTAATTGCCGATTTGTTGGTATCTGACGTTGCAATCGAAGCCAAAAGCAGCAAAGATGGACTGGTTTCCGGCTGCGGACAAGGTGGGACGGCCGCAGAGGTGGAGCAGGCCATACCATGGATGTTGGATACGGCATTTAGCTAGTCGTTGTTATCCGTTGATAATTCGACTCGGAAGCCAGCCATCCAACGTCATCAACAAGCCTGTTCTTAATGTACAGACGTTGGGCAATTCAAGCATACCAGAATAGCCTAATGTGTACGGAGCAGGACGGTCAGATTCCCATACAAACTAGCTGGATCTCCAAAAAGGGCCCCACGGTACAACACATACAATTGCTGATGAGTCGCTGTCAGCAACTACAAATTGGCTTTTCCAGTCCCAATAGATCCGAGAAGAAAGTGTATGCTGACTTTCATTGCTGTAGTCATGCTCCGCTTTTCTGTCATTTGATGCTCTAATTATCACACCGTTTTTTTTTCGTCAATCAAGGACCCGTTTGTACAGAATTGGATTATTAAACCGAGGGTTGTGAAATTAATGCTTGTTTCTTAACCGCAAACGAAACGTGGTCTCAAACATGAGACCTGGGCCAATGGTTACCTACCTTGTTGGCCTAGCCAAAACAGATGGTCCGAAGCGCAATACATAAGGTTTATAAGGTTGCCCGTCTTGACCATTAGAGGAACCAAGGTATTATTGTAGAATTTCCAATCCTTTCCCGCCTTTCCCCATTGTTGAATACTAGTTGTTCGCCTATCTTCTTTGATTCCCAATACAGCTCATTATCGACATTCCCGAGGCTATTGGTCTTCGACTAGTTACTTGACTCCTCCAAACTAAGCATTGAAGGCTTGGCGCATTCCGCAAAAGCCACATCGTATGATTTTGTCTGTCAGCTTGAGCACAAAATGCCCCGCGGTGGTTGAAATAGATGTTTCCAAGTCTTCAGATCGTTCTCAAGAAACACCTTAGATGCGGAAGCGTTATACAGCTACGCGGATTACTAATTCAACAACGCTACGGAGTAGTGTTATCATGAGAGGCGCCACAGAATATTTCAAGCACGCTATTTAACTCCAGCTGTTTCTATATTTAGGGTCCTTACTTACCTCTTTTGTTGCTGTAAGGCTGAAATCAACACGCAATATCAAGATAAATGCCTATAGCGCCTTCTTACCTCGTCCAAGCTGTTCTGCTGGGAATCCGATCTCGCCAGTTAGGCTCTATCATGTTCTTGATTAGTAACGTTGCAGGTTAAACACGCCTGGAAGTCCTGTTACTGTTTAGCATCTCAGCACTAATTATCGCCCTTGTTGGGTCTGAACCAACTGCACCGAATCCACGAGTCAACCAAATCCAAATTTTATGAAGGAATTCAAAGGCCTAAATGAGAGATGTCTTTTCATTTTCATTTTCATTTTGAATGTATGAAGGCAGCAATAAATGGCTAGAAATTAACAGACACCCTCTATCAAGACTCTAGAGAGGAACCACTTCAAGATATAAATTGGGGAAATTTCCCAATAGAAACATGTACCCAGGAGACAACTCATTGAGGTTCCCTCTCAGCATGACTGCGATATCCAGTATAGAAGAAAACACCAAAAAGCTAGCCGAGGATATGCCTCCACAAAAAGCAGTTGAGCAACATGAAACACGCGCGGAAGTGTGATATTCGGGTGCCTATTCACCTCCGCCGCCATGATGATGGATGCAGCTTGCCACATACCTATGTAGATCTGACTAACTTGGGCTGGCGAGTGTTTAGGCTAAATTACATGACGTGGATGCGTCTCTACTTGTGTAGTCGATGGACATATCTTAATTGTTAGAAATACAGTTCATAGCTTACAGGTACTTAAGTGTTTGGAGGACATTCGGCGGTGATTGCGGTGATTGCGGTGATTGCGACGATAAAGATTGTGCTGTGTAAGAGGGAAGAAGGTTTGGGACACTGCAGCAGCATTGATTTATGATGGCTGCGGTATCTAATAGTGAGATTGTATTAGCTCCCTACTAGCTTGGTTGGTTTGGGGAATGGCGTCTCACTCAACACACATATTTGATGCCTAGGAAAACTATTTATTGCTATTTTCGTCCCTATTTCATGTTTACTAGTGCTGTCATTGTCCATCATTGTCACATGTTCCATGATTAAACGTGCAGCCGTTCGTTCTTCTTCGAGATATAAGCTCCAAGGTCTACGGAGCACATATGTAGCTCAGGTTCCCATTTTGCTAATGCGGCCTCGCTGTCTCTGTGCTGTCATTTAGTGGTTGATTTCGGGGCACGGCTCCCTGAAGGATGCGCTAAGCATACACCACCCAATGGGTCCCCTGGGGGCCCTGGAGCGCTAGAATCAACCGTCGGCAGTTCCAGCGGATCCATGGATGCACTGCAGCCGCCGTTGATGACTTCCCAGGTCCAGGCGACCTCCGCCCAGTCCACTGTAGGCAGACGGCAGCACCCTCGAATATTGAAATCCAGCCAGAGTCAGCCCTTGAGACGTTACATTAGGTACATGTAGTAGATATGGCCATGATCAACACTTTGGAAAGCCATATCCTACATCACCATTGCCACGATCCTACCGTAAGACGCGACAGATGTGTACGACTACCACTTTCTTTATCCCACTGCCACGATGAAGCCATCATCATCGGATCTCCATCTGGCCAACAAGGCTGAGCACGCGGAAGAGGGCCGTGATGCTAGCGATGCCCAACGCATCTCGCTTCTGACGCGGAGGGTCTTGATTAAGGTGGATACGCGGTGAGATGCAGACATCCATCAAGATGCGGGTGAACGAATCCTTGCTAAAATAGTGCTTACAGAGTCATGCCTATTGTGGCCCTATTGCTGCTGTGTTCATTCCTCGACAGAACAAACGTTGGTAATGCCAAGATCCTGGGACTGGAGGCAGACATCAACATCACGGATAGACAGTACTCCCAAGGCCTGGCCGTCTTCTACGCCACATACATTGCCTCGTACGCTATAAAGATCTTTATCCAGTATATCCCTTTTACGGAGTATGCTCGCCCCGATTCGAGTTGCTGACCTAGCCGCTTTAGTGAGCTGCCGAGCAATCTGCTCCTCAAGAAAATATCCCCCAGGATATGGCTCCCTGTCCTTGCCGTCGCCTGGGGCATCATCACGGTGTGCCTGGGCTTCGTCCAAAACTTCGGCGGCTTCGTTGCTGTAAGGGCACTCCTGGGTGTGGCTGAGGGCGGACTATTTCCCGGCATCGTGCTGTACCTGTCTAGTCTGTATACACGCGGAGAATTAGCCCTGCGTATTGGTATCTTCTATACTGCCGCCTCGCTGTCTGGTGCATTTGGCGGGCTATTGGCTCGTGGCCTGTCGGCAATCGGGCCGAGGGGTGGACTTGAAGGCTGGCGATGGATCTTTATTATCGAGGGCTTGCTGGTAAGCCCACTCTTTGCCAAAATAACCAGCCTTGTGTAGAGCGACGCACTCACTTTCTGTGATAGACAGTTATCTCGGGACTCATTGCTTTTGTCGGCCTGCCAAATGATGTTGCGACTGCCGGGTTCCTCACAGAGGAAGAGCGTGAATTGGGTGCGAGGCGACTCGGCGACGATGTCTCCAGCCGCTTCAAGTAAGTTGGTATCTTGAGAATTTGATGCATGTCAGTCTAACGTGCGCTTACAGTCTAGCATTGGAAGCTGAAGAGAGGTTTCGGTGGTCTGAGGTTCGACGAGGCTTCTTTAACCTACAGGTCTGGCTCACGTCCACAGCTTACTTTAGTTTGCTGTCTGGAGTCTACTCTTTCGGACTTTTCGTAAGTAATGAAACGAAACCCATTTCACTGAGTGGCTTGCGCTGATGGTTTTTGAAGCTGCCAACCATTGTGAACGACATGAACATCACCACCAACGCCAACAAGGTTCAGCTGTGGACTGTCATCCCATATGCTGTAGCAACGCCCGTCACTGGCAAGTTTAGAGTCTCCCCCCCTTCAACGAATAAGTTGTCCATATTAACATCTCTGCAGTCCTCGTTGCCTTTGCTTCCGACCGTTTGAAACGCCGCGGGCTACCGATGCTCGTCATGATCCCCATCTCCATTGTTGGCTACGCTGTCATTACACACGTACAGTTTGCTAAAGTGCGGTTTGCTATGACTTGTCTTATGGCTATGGGAATGTATAGCGCCGTGCCATGCGTGCTGGTCTGGAATGCCAATAACTCTGCCGGGCACTATAAGCGAGCGACGACATCGGCGCTGCAACTTGCGGTTGCGAACTGCGGGGGCTTTGTTGCGAGTGAGTTGCCACTGCTTTCTCCTTTAGCTGTAACTAGAGTTTAACTAATCTTCGTGGTCTGTAGCCTTTGTTTACCCAAACAAGGACGGCCCTATTTACCTTAGGGGCCATTCGATCATTCTAGGATTGCTGTGTTACGCATGGCTTGCGTAAGTTGGTTTTCGTTTCCTACATAAACATGTTGCTAACTAGGGATTATAGTGTCTTGGTCAATATGCTTTGGGTTTCCAAGGTCAACAGTGATAAGAAGAATGGTAAATACGATCAATTTGCTGCGTATGGGGATGATCGTGACCCAGAGTTCAAGATGATTCCGTGAGTCCGAAGACTTTCTGTACTTATTTACGATTGTACTGGAAACCTCTTGGAGTATGGTGTTTGATGAGGCATTTGGTTAAAATAAACCTTTATATATGTATGGAACCTATTTAATTTATTTGTAGTATTTTCTCTGTTCAAGTCTCATCTATGAAACCATGACGTCTATACCACCACCCACACATCAAATCTATCCCAAAAGAACCTTCATCGCCACCTCAACGTCATCCCCATTCCCACACACCAAACCCGCCCTCTCATCGCAATTTTCAATCACCTTATCCAGAATATGCCTCCCGTCCAGCGGATCAACCGCCTTTCCACCCGCACTCTCCACAATCAGCGCAATAGGACACAGTTCGTACAGCCGCCTCAACTTCGCTTTGCTCGCCGCCGTGACAGGCGATGTGTACAGCCCATGGCCTTTTACCAGCGCGTGAACAATATCCGGAACTAAGCCGCCGCTATACCGCAGAGTGTACTTTTGTAAGATGAAGGAAGAGACGATCGACATGTATGGCGGTGAATCGGCTGCAGCACGGAGATTGGCTGGGGCAAAGTATTTGGTTTTGTAGGGAGGAGAGGAGAGCCTGATGTTGGGTCGGATGAGAGTGACTTCCTGGCTGTTGGTATGGTCGAGGCCAACTTCGTAGCAGCTCGCTGGCTGGTCTGGAGGATCATGGATCGCGATGATTGCTGTTGTGCGAGGTCCGTACACGCCCAAAACAGAGGCGACTTGCTTCTCGCGCGGGCTTTGTCCCAATGCAGATGTGCCTTTCCAGATGCCGACGATAGTTCCAACAGTCCAATTTGGGCCGATGATAGAACTCCCATCTAGGGGATCAAACGCCACGGTGAACTTCTCTTCCCCATCTGCGGCTGCTTTACTCCCATCATGCCCGGTCCTGCTGGCATGCTCAACAGCTCTCTCTACAGGGTCCTCCTCACTGCTAGCACTCACGATGAGAGGGCATTCAGCTATAAATTTCCGGAGGATATTCTCTGCTAAGACGTCCACGTTGAGTTGTTCGTCGCCAAAGGAGTTGGCTGACCCGGCGGAGGAGACTTGGTGTGAGAGGTGCAAGGTATGGCCGATTTGGGAGATGGCTGCGAGGAGGGGCGGGAGAATAGACTTAAGTATGGTGTGGTGGGTGGGGGAGAGATGGGGAGCTGTTTTAATGGGGATTGAGGACATTGTGATGCTAGTTTTTGTTGTTGATGGGAGGTGAGGAAGGTGAAGAGTCGTGATGAATTTGATGGGTGATTACCGCCGTAGGGAACATAGTGTTGTGGTTGGGGTAACTTGGTTTTAGCGGGGGTCAGCACACCGAGTAAAGTGCTGTTCATATGAAATCGCAACTAGGTATCCTCTTCCGTCAACATCAGGAGACCTTTATAATAAAACAAATCTATATAAATATTATAGAATCTCTTCATTCTTGGTTAATATAGGTAAAAAGTGCTCATGATACTGTTGATACGCAACTTCATACGCGTGCCTGAAACTATAATCGTAATATTCTTTTCCTCGTTTATAATAATATATAGAATGCGTATCTACGTTCTACTATCTAATTGATTTAGGGATCCATCTAAATTCTTAATATCTAGCTCATGCCATGTTATTAATGCGTCTTTCGCATGTTGGCAGAGTTAGCCACAAAGGCGGCACACACTCCAAGCGCAGCTATCACGGTTGTCGCGCCAAATGCGTATCTCAGCCCATCATAATAAACATGTTGCGCCTTAAGCTGCACATCTGGAGGGAGGTTGCGCAGTGTTTCGACCGAATGCCGAATCTCATCTACAATCTGTAGTCACCAAGTCAGCTATGAACGTCACAAGCGGCGGACGCGGTTCACTTGAGGGTGAGGGTGAGGGAAGAAAGTCTTACCTGCAGTTTATTTGGCAAGTCACCCAGTGCTTTGGGCAGTTGAATACTAAGAGTGCTTTGAACGATGGCAGAAGTAATGGATACTCCCCAGACGGTCCCGAGAGCTCGGACAAGATAGACTGTGGAAGCCGAGACAGCATGATCTGCGACGCTTTGAGTGAGTATTTCCATTTGAATTAGACAGTCAGAGGGGAGCATACCTGAATGATCAAAGGAAGCAATCGAGATGAACAGAATCGAGGGATACACAATTCCTGTTCCAAGGTTCGACGGAAATATATACAAAATGTACTTCCACGCCGCATCCTCAAAGGCAAACGACGTGACGAGGATATTGCCAAGTGTCATGAGAATAATGCCTGTGCGCATTAGGGGAATCAGTTTCCCCCAACGAGACATAACAGTCCCAGCGATTAAGCCACCAATTGGCATAGCCAAAGACGGAATAGCAAGACGAGCTCCAGCCTTGGATGCCGAATCTAGTAGCACTACTTGGAAGAAGAGAGGCAAGTTGAAGAGATACTGTACCATACGTTAGCAAATCTCCAGAGCATTGAGACCATGAGAAAAAAAATGAATGAAAAACAACTAACCCCGTACGTTGCCATGCCTGCGCAGACGTTGGCAATCTGCGTAGCAATAGGCATCCTCCCTTTAAGCATCCTCAGCGGAATCACAGGCATGGCCGTCGTACTGGCCTCCACCCTAAGGAAGACATAAAACAGCACAAAACTGCCAACCAGCGCTCCTATAACCCAAGGACTACTCCACGGTAACTCATTCCCACCCAGACTCAAGCCCAGCAGCTGCGTCGATATGGCCACAACAAGGAGTAAAGCCCCTGAGAAGTCCACCTTTTGCCAGAGGGCGCCAAAGCCTCCTTCGGTAGAGGAGATGCCCTGGTGCTCGTTTGTGAGGACTATGGCGCCTGTGATAAAGGCGAAGACGGAAAGGGGCACTTGAGAGAGGAAACACCAGCGCCAGCCGATGTGATCGGCGATGGTGCCGCCAAAGGAGGCTCCGCAGATGGCGCCGAACCCAAAGATGCCGTTTTGCATGGCTTGGTACATGCCGCGCTTGCGGAAGGGTATCATGTCTGAGTTGATGATTGTTGCTACGTATCTCTCATATTAGCATAATTTGTATCTCGTAAAGAATAAGGGGGGCGTAAGTGGACAATACCCATTGTCATGAGCCCTCCTCCACCCAGTCCCGTCACCGCACGCATGCAATTCAACACCACCACGTTTCTCGCCACTCCGCACCCTAAACAGCCCAGAGCAAATACCGTCGTAGAGATGAAGAAACAAGTCTTTCGGCCAAAGATGTCAGAAACCCGTCCATACAGCGGCTGGAACGCTGCTGCCGTGATGAGATACGAGGTCGTCAGCCACGAGGCACTGTTGGCAGCGTCAAACTCAGAGCTGATAACGGCGTAAGTAGCGGCGGTAATGGTGCCATCAAAGCCATTAAGGAAGACATTGCTCATGATGGCGAGCTGGATGGCAAAGAAACCGGACGGGGGAGACCAGGACTCAGGATCCGGCGGTGGTGGCGGCGTAAGGAGAGGTTGATAGTGCTCATCATCGTCAGTTTGGGATTCGAGAATTTGCTGTCGTTCAGGGTCGATGAGGCGTCCTACTGGGTAAGAGTGAAGTTGTTCATGAGCAAGCGAGTGAGTTGAGCCATAATTGCTGGAGGAGGATGAGGTCGGTGATGTTGAGGTCATGACTGCTGAGACGGGGTTTTTTTTTTTTACCCCACTGTGATTCTTGCGTATAAAGAGTTGAGGAATAAAAGATTTTAATTAACTCGACGTATCCATCTTACATATCAAACCATCAACTTTTTAACCATAAAAAAAAATCTTTCATCTAACAATCATCCAGGCACGAGAATGATTCACGCCGAGCTCGCAAATGACCAGGGATCCATCTGCAGATGATTCCGTACAGATTCCGTACACACGCATGCCGAAGCTGATTCGACAGCTCACTCGACCAGCGATTGCACCATCTCAATCTTTCCATCATCCCGCAGATCGCTAAGAGCGCCTCCACCATGCCGCGTAACCCGCTAGTGAAGTTTCAGAATCTCTACGTTATTTAGGTGCTCATTTGATTCATTTCGCAACTTGCTTATGAGTCTTCGTTTCCAAGTTGTGTAACTGTGGTTCCTGTAGGTACTACATTTGCGGTGCTTCTGCTTGTGCTTGTGCTTGTGCTTGTAACCCAGGCTTGGGACTACTATGAACAGCGGATTCGATGCGCAAGAGTTGGAAAAACACCATGCGCTGTTAAGATGATCAACACTGCCGATGAGCAGAATAAGCGGTTCGTTTCGAAGTGAGTCACGCTCTAGAGTTATTGTCCCTCGGGCTACCTGGGTGCTTTTAGTCTCAAGTAACGGCTCTCAGTTTCGGTAGGAATGAAAATTCTTTCTTAAACCAGATGATTCATCAAAACTGTAGAAAATGGATAGAGGATTAGTGCTTATTAAAGCCCTGAATGATCATTACTACATAGCAGCTCCCCCCCTCTAGCAAATTATTGAGCTCGCAGCTGCAGGCCTAATCAACTTGGCAACGGTTCACTGCCCACAATTCTACTACAGTACCTATTTTTAGATACTGTCAGTGAAATGAGATGGAACTCAATTTCTCGGGTCTGGTTTAGAGTAGCTCTTGTAAAGGTCCCTGTGGCCTCATTGGTAGATTCGACACTCATTTCAGTGTAAGTCAAAGTCAAAGATAATGAACGCTTCGGGAGATGCACGGCCTAAGTTGCGACTACAGAACGCTTATAATCCATAGTTTACATCTGCCCTGAGCATCTTGATTAATTTCTTTTTCTAGGCATCAGAATTCTAACCAATAATGCCAGGCAGTCAATTGAAACAAGCCTAGATCATACAGCCGCTCAATCAACTTGTTCGATATTTCATACTTTAATCACAAGTCATAAAAATATACCAAAATTCACTGGCAAGGACGATTTTACTCTTAATAGAGTCACAATTTCTCTTTAGTTAAACTGGTCACTTATTTTTTCGCATCGGCCTTCATTCCGCTCTGAATCCAAGCTTTGGACGACTCAGCCTTCTTATCCAACTCCTCGTCCGTGAGCTTGTCAAAATCGAATGCTGTGTGTGGCGTGGGCACATTTCTTCCCCTTTCAAATGCAGGACGCTTGAGCAGCGTTTCAGTAAGCCACTTGTTGAGGTGAGGGAACTCGTCAAGTGAGATACCAGCCCAGGCTATGAAAAAAAAAATTATGATGTTAGCAGGTATTCTCACAGAAGCCAAAAGTAAATGATTGAAGGACAAGAATTGTGCTTACTGTGACTAGCAACCCAGCCCCAAGAAGAAATATCAGCAATGGTGACTCGGTCCCCCACGAGGAAGCCAGATGATGACTTGGCGAGGGCAGTCTCCAGGACACTGTACAGACGGCGTGTCTCGTTGACATATCGGTCAATGCCGTACTGGATCTTCTCCGGTGCATAACCTACATGACAGGAATTAGCTTCTCGGCCTGTCATACATATGCACGGCATACGATGCCGGGTTTACTGACGCTTAAAGTGGTTTGCCTGTCCCTGCATGGGGCCCAGTCCACCCATCTGCCACATGAGCTATTAAAATGGTTCATCAGTCAGCATCCCTCCCAGAGTGCTCAAAAAAAGCGTGAAGAAGTCTCATACCCAACTAGTCACCTCCCAGTGCTCCTTAGAGTCTCTTGGATACGAAACCTTGTGGTCCTTGTCATATCGTTCAATCAGATATTCGAGAATGGCACCGCTCTCAAAGACGCGGATCGGCGACCCGTCTGTCCACTTGTCCGTCAGAGCGGGGATGCGGCCATTGGGGTTGATTTCAAGAAACCAGTCCTCCTTTTGTTCATTTTTACCAAATGAAATGGCTTTGACCTATGGATTTGGGAGTTAGCATAGGCGCCCATTACTACCTGGAATATACTATACTGAAGCGACGGTGCACATTGCAAATGGTCAACTATTCACCTTGTAGTCCAGTCCCAGCTCCTCTAGCAGGATCGAGGCTTTCAGGCCATTGGGGGTACCAACAGTATAAAGCGTGATATCAGTCGGGATGCCCATGTTGCCTAGTTGCTTTCCCAGTTGCGTGATACGAGAAGTCATTCAAAGCGAGAGGAGCGATCGGTAATTCAAAGGTGGTTTGAATGGCCGCGTTGAGGTGAAGTCAAGTTACGAAGCCCAACTCCACCTTCTTATACTCTAACCTCGATCTGCCAAGTGAGCCTAAGTAGCATGTGTATATGCATCGAGATTGGTTCCCGCATTCGAATGCTTAGAAATACTGATTTGCATTTAGACTCGGCTTAACCCCCACAAGGGCGCACTGCCGACATGTGGCGCGTGAAACAAGACGGAGGAACTGCACGCCGACCGTGCAAATGGGAGGATGTGAACTGACCTGCACGATGATTCAGGATACTATTAATGGCCGCCAGCATATCTTAGACTTATATGAGATGACAGATATTGTAGAAGCAGAGACGCCTTTTCTTTTATTCGTCTTTGAGTAATTTCAACACAATGGCTTCTCCCCACAATTGATGCATCCTCAGTTACTTCCACAACCAAAACATTCTCAAAGATAAAAAACAAGCCACCCGTTCCTACCTGTCACTAGTAAGCAATTCTGACAATAGCTTAGGTATACCTACAAATCTCTATGGACGCCATACAATTCATCAGAGTCATGGGACGTTATTGAGCACGAACAAATTCCAGCTATGTCAGTGTAATTGGTGAAAGCGAGGGGTAACTTGCGGGGACAATTGAAAATGACGACATGGCACTCTTTTTACCCTCGGCCACGGTAGATTTCAATTGAGAGTTCAACAGTATCGGGTGTGTCGGTCAAATATTCTGTTAGACAACGCTATAAACTCCAACCGACGATCTTAATGGCATCTCAACGCAGCAACACTGAAGCACACTATGGCATCCTCGGAATTATTCGACTCGGTTAAAGCAGGTTAAAGCACGTCACTCAGCTGCATGAGGGTGCTAACTAAGCTCTGTCCTAGTATTCGCAAAAACAACGCAAACTCACCACTCTCTCATCACCCCTGAGTCCTATAATCGGAGCTTTAAGCAGGATGTATCCGTCAATATATTCCTTTGTAGGACAAAAGCCAGCCGAAGATGGAACCTTTAAAGCTCTATTCATCTAGCAGTGACGAGCTATAAGTTTAAGCTCATTTAAGCCCTATTAGACTCCATGATCGCAGCCTGAGTGCTGAGGGCATCTTTCCCTTTGCAAGATACTATTCTAAAGTAACTGGGTACATCTCTAAACTACAAATGAGACGCGAGAGGGTAAGTAAGGCGGTAAATGTCTAATCGATGCTTGACTAGCACTCTGCTCCATTTCTAGAATTAGATATTGCATCAAAGCTAAGAGCAAACCCCTTTTTATAGAATATAGACAGTTCTCATGAGATACCACTAAATTATTTTATACCTAGAACTGACGGTTGATTAAGTGCACAGCCACCTACAGTTCAGTCGCATAATCTTCGCCCCCTCGCTTCTACTGTAGCAATCACTTCTTCTGGTCCACGGCTTTAAGTTTAACTGGAGTGGATGGTTTGCGATCGCGCTGCTAAGACCGCTCAGAGTCTATTAACATGACACTACCTCTACTATTATCATGTAGAATATCATGAGGCTCCGCATTGTGATAGATTACTCATAGTTGATGCAGCTCTGATATTCATTTCAAGAAGCTATGTCTCGTACAAAAACGAACCGCTTGTGCACACACAAGCTATTGCCCTCTATATTCTCACACTATGTCTTCACGGGTCAGCACATGTAGACAAAAGCTTTCCAGCCCAGCCAAGGAATAAAAAGCACACATAAACCCCGCTTCCGAAATAGGTGGAATTTAGTCGATTATCACGACACACGCTTCCCTTGAATGGGCTGTAGTCTGTTAATGATCAATTTCTCATGGCGTAGAGGAGGCGGATCGAATCGTGCCACGCCTTTTGCAGGAAGTGCATGGCCATAACACAATAGCCAGCGCTTTCGCCAACTATTGCTGTCTATATTGTCACAACCGTTATATTCAAGATCTTGCAGTAGCTCAAGGTGTCTGCGTTCCGCCTTTACATGTCGAAGGCCCGTGGGCATCGCCCAGAAGCTCTATTTGACGAAAGTTTTGTCATGATCACGAAACTACCGCGGGCGCACATGACCACTGAGTAGCCCGGGACGGCGTAAATAACCTAAATCAATCCTAGTCGCCGAACGAGTGACTCTACCTCCCAACTTCACCTCAGTTACGTGTCCTTGCTAAACTCGTCTATTTTCGTCCCAGAAAGGTGGTGAATCGTTTCCAACATGGCTGATCAGCCGTCGAAGAGTCGTGTGAACAAGGCCAATCGCAAAACTGTGGCGGCTAGGTATAATGTCAAGGTTCTTCGTAGCCTCGAGACTATGCTGTTGAACGACCCGGAAGCCGATATCACAACCGCACTATCATCGACATATTCGCAGAAGCTGCAGTCGTTCAAGAGTACAGGTAACCCTCAATATGCATAGTGCTGTTTCAAAATCTAAATGGTCTGTACGTAGCTTCTACAGGCACCCGAGCCGCAACATCGCTTTCCAATAACGATATCCGCAGTCGACTTAACGAGAATGAACCAACCAACACCATCTTCCCGCTTTCTGCCGACATCAAAGAATTAGTTAGTGGCTATCATAGTCTTACAAAAGCCATTATTAGTCTGCTAGACAATAGCGAAGTTCTATACGAAAGTGCATGGGCTGCCTCTGTAATGGTTTTCCGAATCAACGAGAATATAGTCGTCAAAGCAGGCCACAAGGACTATTCAATAACAGAGCACCAAACTCTAACATTTTTAGAAGAACATATGCCCGACTTCCCGGCCCCGAGACCACCACAATCGATCTCGCCGAGTCAATATTCCATCCAGTGGCTGGTGGACAGACTATGGGATCGGAGTGCGATGAATGGTTAGATACAATTATCTACTAATTCTGTGGCTGGCGATTTGCCTGTAAGAGTGATGCGGCCTTCGCTATGAACCAGCATGCAAGAAGCGATGGCACTTCCAAGTCATCTAAGACGAAGAGAGCAGTCCTTTTATATACTATCAGCGCCAGGGGGATCCTAGTAGCTCACTTTAGCTGCTTGTTGCTTGATCTCCCCTGCAGGCTACACGGCTACAGTCAGCTAACCATTAGCCGCCCAATATTATCCAAAGTCTTCGGAGGGGAAGGCTGGTCTACGCCAGGGCAGAAATAACAGCGCTTTTATTCTGGAGAGTCTTAATTGGGAGCTGGGGCTGATTGTGTGTCTGTGCTGGTTACATATATGATTAACGCTCAAATCTATCCCTACAAGATAGACTGGCCAGAGTTGCGATGTACCATGGCTTCTTGCAGCGCATACACATCGTGTGGCCTGGTCAAGGTGCCGGTACGGAGTAGAGCCAACCAGCATAACGTAACCCACAAAAATGCAGGCGTACAACTTTTATGCGCTATTCCTCCCACGTTAGTCCTTATCTACCTGACAGATTCCCAGTCTAGAAATAATGCAGGCATAGCTGTGACAGTTACATAGAACAGACCAGGCCAGTTGCATGTGATTGGCTCATGCGTCATACTATGCCAGTCGCGACTGTAGAAGCAAACAAATAAATCCATAAAACTAGTTAGCGCCAAAAACAAGCGTCTTATCCTTGGGATGTGGAGATCGGCAGTTCAGCCCACGTTGTTGAATCTGTGGCATATGTATGGACGATCATAGTTGGGTGGGCTTGCGATTTATAGATTATTATCGTATGTGTTATAGCGTTTGCCACGCCCTTGTCGTGCTACTGAGATTTTTCCCTACTTACACGTTTTTCTTTCTCCTCTCTTCATAAAGAAAAACATATTCGGGACGTTGCCCGACAAAGGGACTCTTGGGCGGCGACGGCCCTATCTATCTCCTATCCTCAAGCCTAGAGAGATGGATCCTCATATTAGTAAACGATATGCTTCTAATACCACGATACCCAGAAAAGCCCTCCGGCCTAACGGCAGCCGCATTGCTTTGGTCTTCCTCTTCATTCTAGCTCTCTTTCACCTCAACGAGCTTTACATATTTGGCGATTACCTCCATCAAAAGTCTCCCTTCTCCAACCAAAAGGAACTCGAGCAACCTTTCGTTCCCACAGCGAGAGAGCTTGCATGCTTACACGGCGAAGCACTCCCAAACGAGCCCCCATTACTTCTATCAGAGAGTCTAAAACCGATACCTAACATTGTCCACTTCGTCTTCCTCCAAGATCCCAAAACCGATACCAAGGAATTCGGGTTTTTAAATTATCTCGCTGTTCGGAGCGCCATCATCTCGATCCAGCCCAAATCTCTCCAGCTGCACTATGCATTCACATCTGAGCCATCACCAAGCGATCCTCGTGCTAACCCCCTGAAGAATCCTTGGATCAACCGTCTCAAGGACGAAATCACCATCGTGTATCATCACAGCAGTGAATTTGCTAGCCAAACCCACGGCGAGCATGCAGCCGACATCCTGCGTCACCATATCCTCCGTCTTCAAGGAGGCATCTACCTCGACATGGACGTCTTCGCTCTTCGCCCATTCACAAAGCTTCTGAACACGCCGCATCCGCATAATATCGTTATGGGCTTTGAGGGCGGCAACCGTGCACGGCTGTGTGACGCCGTTGTCGTGGCCCGTCCTAACAGCACGCTTCTCAACCACTGGATCTCCAAGTATGGAGACGCCGATTTCAGTACGGAATGGAACTCCGATAATGCAGTTCTTCCAAAGACGATTGACGAGGAGAATGCAGAAGAGATTTGCAAATTGCCTCCAGACTCGTTCTTTTGGCCGACATGGACGTGGAACCACATTGAGTGGATGCACCAGCCATTAGCACCGAAAGAAGCCAACTTTTGGCAGGGTGAGATTGACCGCACGGGAGGCAGCTTGTTTGATAACCAGGTGGCGTATCATGCTTGGACGAAGACAGGGTGGGAGAGGTATTTGAAGCATCTGACGCCAGCGAGAGTTCGAACGCGGGATACGCGATTTAATTTGCTGGTGAGGAGGTTTCTGGATGACGATTTATGAGGACCTTTGTTTCTGCATTTTTATACCATGTGAGCGTTCTGCCGTGTAGCTATATAGGCCAAATGGATGCTCTCGTTCATTCAGGCACAAATAAATAACGAGTTGATACCCAGCCAGATAAACATAATGCTGTGCACATTTCGCCCTTCATGGTGAGGCCTGCAATTTAAGAAAGTAAGCTCATCTTTGTCGAGAAATGACTACATAGTTCACGTGTGTGTCAACTACCCTGCAAATGAATGTTCCAAACTTATTTTTTTTTTTTCTCTAATTTGATTGAAAACTTCATACTTTTATAACTAAATGCGTATGAAAATAAATAAACAAACTAATAGCGTATAGGCTATATAACTCGCAGCAGATTAGGCAGAGTCGGTGTTCGATAGTAATTCTCGAACACTAATAATCATGTGGAGATCTCTGCGGCGTCCACAGTTATTGTCCTTCCTTTCATCTCCTCCTTATTCCTGTAGATCCCAGGGGCAGGGCCCTTTGAAGATGTCATCAAGATCATGTTCTTCGTTCATCCATGGCAACAAATCATCCTGATTTGAATACCCATCATTAAATATTTCTTGGGGCAACGACCTGCCCGGAGGTTCCTCGAATCCCTCGAGCATACCCCGAAAGTGGCCCCCCGCACCGTCGAAGTTGGCGTTCGCGTCTTCTACACCAGATTGCATGCTTGCAAAGTCTTCTAAGGGAATGGGTCTCGTGATGCCGGCAGAGCGTGAAGACGTCCCATATTCTCGTAAAGGGTAAGGTTGCACGGCGGAGGCCAAAACGACTCCGCTATCAGCGAAAGGACTTACTTCAGTCTGACTTCTTACTTCTCCCACAGATGTACCATGTATATAACTTCTCTCGGAAAGGGTAGAAGATATCAAGGGATTTGACGATCCTTCGGATGAATCGCGATGTAAAAGCCATTCGTCAAATATTCTTTGGAGCCCGCGAGAACTGGCTATGCGGATAATATTTTCCAATTCATCTTGCGATATCGACTCAAGGTTGTGGTTCTGTAGTTCTTCTGCCACAATAGATGGTCCCTGGTTTTGAGAATATTCACGAAATTGACAAAGATCCTCAGACAAGCCTGAGTCAATATAAGGTGACAATGGTGGGGGGTGGTCTGGTAGCACAATTTTCCAGATAACGAACCACCTCTCCTGCTCGGAGAGGTCTAGCTTGGACTTCCGGGAGAGCTCTCGGCGTTGCTGGTGTGAAATTCCATCCAATTTTGTGCCAGGCTCCCTTTTACAGGCCTCTGTTTGGTCCGTCAAATGAGCCTGATGGCTCTCGTAATCTGGGAAAATGGCAAAACAGCGTTCGCAGTAGAACGCCAACGTATGATTTCTGTCCAAGTGTTGTTTAACTCGAGCAATTGTATCAAGTTTCTTCCGGAAACAATTGTGGTGTTTACTTGCATCAAATTTCCAAAATGGACAAGCGAGCAATCTGCTTTGTTTGGTCGGGATGGTCAATATTCGCCGTTTCGGTTTGGGGCGGCGACTAGAGTCTTCATCATCACTATCATTACTATCGTCTTGTTGGCGTGTCCTTTTGAGTACCTTCTCCGGATTTGCCTGGTCAAGTGAAATTCCCTGAGAGCTATACGAGGTATCAGGCGTAGAAGATACTCCGTGTTCCGCATCTGTCGAATGGTGATAGTGGTCAAAGATAGACTGATGTTGCCTCGTAGAAGTCTTTTTACGCTTATAGTCTTCATGTGCATCATTCTCGTCAGAAGGCAATTTTGTTAAGATCTTTGTTGGATTGGCCGTACCAAAGGATGCTCTGTGCCCAGAAACCAAGCGATGAGCGACCGACATTATAAGGCCAAATAGAGGATCATTAATGTCTATAGACTTATTCACGGAATCTTCAACGGAGTCCGATATCGAGAGCATATCAGAGTCGAGAGACTCAGTGGTAGCTCCAGAAGGTAAAGGGGAGCTTGGCATTTCCTCAAGCGAGTTTTGAGATTCAAAAGACATCGTCGTAAAGCATTCAGAAATCTCAACTTCGACCTTGTTGTGGTCAGATGACATCCGAGACTCGTTGCTTCTCGGCACCAATTTCGCACTTGCACTCGGGCAATCTCCAAGTATATGTCGAAATCGCTGAAGGTCAAAAAGGTTGGAAAATCGAACCTCCTCGCCATCATTTTGATATGGCAGTTGCCGCTGACATGAGCAATTTTTTTTGCTGGAGTCAAATACATGCCAGACTAAAACTCCTTCTGTTTGTGCGAACAGCTGTAAGGTTCTTTTGGTCCCTTCAAGGAGGACTCGTCCGGATTTGGTGACCAACTGAGGCGTCATAGCTAGTTCAAGAAGGAGATTGGCCGACACTTCAACTCCAGCACAACCTTCTGGACGAAGAATTGTTGGAAATCCTCTCACAATGACCGGGTAGATAGCGTCATCAAGACACTGCTGCATTCTAAAAGCGCTTAAGCTCGATGACTCACCTATATGTGTACTTGTGTTGATACGCCAGAGATGCTTGTTTGAATACTTGTTGGTGAGAGAAACTAATGAAACTGAGGCGTGGAGACTAGCCTCTGGTTCGGCTGGGAGAAGAGCAGCCACCAGCCACGCTAACTGCTCGCCTCGTTCAGCAACTGAATAGGCAGTTCCACTGACAGACACATTAACATGATCTGCATCAATCTTGACTTGGATCTCCGTATTGTCTGGAAGATTGTCTGCAAAATGGTGAGCATGTATAGTATGGTGTGTTCATAGCTTAAAAACTCACCAATAATCGTGTCACCTTCATTAGTATCAATTGCTTTCTGAAGCACATTAAGGAGCCCCATTCCACCCGACGGCCACGTCTGGTCCATATATTGCTTAACTGTTGTTAGTTGGGCCTGATCTACTGAAGAGCATGTTGCCACTACAGAGTCAGCCATTACGAGACCCAATGTTCCTGAAGAACTCTTGCCTCTCTCCTGCTTGAGACGTGTCCGTAAGGGGGGCCATTCGACAAGGAATGAACCGGTGTCGTGGCGAGGAGTCTGCTTCTGGCTGATTTTCCCAGTCGGAATTTGTTCCAAAATTTTCTGCCGAATTTGCTCAGTCATGATACGTGGCTGAGTCTTGTCCCAGTGATGCAATAACTCCTTAACCAATGCCGTAATTAACCATTCGTATGCTGGGTTGTTTAGAATAATTTGGCCATATGTCGACAGATCAAAATCCTCAATTTCACCTTCCCTTACCCCTTCAAAATAATCTGAATCGTTGAACGTCCAGTCATCTTGCCGAGAATTCGACTGCCACATCTTCATTTTATCAACGAGAGGCATTGCGTCAGATGTATCTCTGTAGGTATCCAGTGTATCATCAACCTCCGGGCGGTACAAGGACTGTAACTGCGTAGCAATCTCACTGTATAGGCTATTAGCTCATCCCCTGGTGATAATATATATATCATTAGACATACTTGCAACGAGCATGGATGAAATGCATGACTTTTAAGGTCGATTCATTCGACGGGCTTGTCCCCAACTTGACTGCAAATGCCTTTATCAAGGGAGGCATAGTCTGGGAAATCTCTTTCCAATTTTCATTCATGATTGTCTTTCCGAGCCTTTCGTAAATATCGCTGCAGACAATAAGAATGGTTTTCTGAGCAGTTTCAGGAATAACGGTGGTTGCTATAGAGTATATGGTATTTGCGTCATCTCCACTATCGCTTGTCGAAGTGGGTTGGTGCTTCTCTCCTATTCTTTCTAGTTTGATTTTTTGATCTTGATTCAAGTTCAAATTATGGTGTTGGGCAGATGCATATCCAGAATCTGCTGCAATCGTGGAACCTTTCTCTGATAATTGCCATTGATTTGACGGAAAACTTGAATATGTGTTGATGAATTCCATGATTTGATCTGCAGACGAATGTTTCTGAAAGGTATCTTCTGCTCGAAATAACGTACTGAGGTATTCTTTGCGCGTCCCAAATACGGCGGTTGACAGCACACCTTTTTCTAGCAAGTGAGTTGAGCTCTGGTTCTTTGCAGTCTGTTCTGGGGCTTTCAGTTTGCGAGGTCGTTTCCTTTGACGTGCTGCATCCGCACGAAACACTGGGTCTACCAACTCATCCGGTCTATTATTAAAAATCGTTCCGCCAAAATAAGAAAGATGAGTTGCATTTTCCCCTGACCCGATTGCCATCTCTGGTAGAAAACTATAAGCATCATCAAATAAGTCACCTAACCCATCGGAAAGCATTGTTTGAAGCTTAGTTTCTCTGTCCTGAAATGCTGAGTCCAGTGGTACATTCGGTGTTTTAGGATTCCTTGGAGAGGCACAGGAATCGAGTTTATTATTCATCTTGTCAAGGCGGCTGTCGGTAATTTCATTGTTTGGTTTGCGCCAATCTGCAATTGTTTATGTCAGTTCGATACTGATATTTAGAATTTTGACGATGCAACAAACATGGATCTGGGATTATGGTTTGATGGGGAAATAGAATTCGATAAATTCGTCTCGCCCCGGCCTCGATGTGTAATGCTCTCGGATCTCCTTTTTCAATCTCTAATCGTTGATGCAATCTCATGTCTTCTGGAGGAGATTTGCCTGCCAGACATTGAGGATACTGATTTTGGTGGTCAGTCAAAGCTCTGTAACCTTCCAAGGTTTCCGAACACCCTGGGCATTCATATTGTGGAATCAAGTGTCGACGAGAAATGTGTTCCCTATTGTATCTCAGCGCTTTGTTCTATTCGGATACGGGCGCGACTCAAAAAGACGAGCGAAGGCAAGTATACCCACTTAAGACGGTGTATGTAACGGTATCCTGTCTGACAGGTTCTGAACCCAGTGGATCTACACTTCTCGGGATCATTCAGAAAGAATGGACACGCCAATTCCCGCTTCTCTCTTCCGTCTTGTGGTGGCGTGATAAACGGAATGGCTCCTAATTCTTCCAAAGATGGCGAGATTGATTTCTTCTGCAAAGATTGATCTGAATTGTGTTCTTTTCTCTGGTTTGGAGAACCTCCATCGTCGTACACTGGCATTGTCGAGTTCAGTCATTCCCCGAGACCAGGCTCGTTCACTTTTGGTACGCTGCCGAGTCGATGAGGCTCCAACCCTTGCAGTTGGTAAATGCCCAGCTCCAAGCCAGGCGACCCGAACTAGAGTAAGACCCAAATATGCTTCGTCGAGTCGTGCGTGACGAATGCTAGGTCATGCAGAGAAGTGTACTATACAACACCTACATAGGATTGTTGCCACCTGATTCTAAATCCTAAGATTGCATCTCTAGAAGTTGAATGACTGGCGAAGGAAGAGGGGAAGATTTTCTTCACTAAAGTGAGGCTGTAGCTGCAGGAAATAATTCAAAACACCTGCAGCTGTACAACACAAATGTGTTTTTGCCTATGATTGGACAGAGCCAACGAGTCGAATTAACCGCCAATCACGTTACAAAACACAGTTGTGCTAGAAAAAAATGTCGTATGAAACAGTGCTGGTGTGATATCGTGGTCTTTGACCTAAAGATGGTATTTGTGTGTATTCACCTTTGAATTGAGAGTCCTTAGATTGAACAAATGCGTTGTGATTTTCCTGTTAGATAGTATTCAAGCTCGGTATGGAGCAATTGACATATAAGATATCTCAAAGAGCCAGGATTTTCTGCCATTTAGATACTGAAAAAGAATTAATGTATCATACTTCAATTATAGGCATCATTATTTCTGTAAACGTGAACTCAACGATAACTTGACCAAGACTTCAGCATGTCGGCCACAGGACCTTCATCTGTCTGCAATACCGACGGGTCTAAGTGAGTTAGCCAGCCTTTTATGAGGGACAATTCTTCTCAGGAAGCAAGTGTTGACAAATGAGAAGGCCCAGCCGTCAAGTCTGCACGGAAATTCTTGATAGATATTTGGAAGATCAACTCAGTCCTATTGAGGGGCTTTCAGTTTCACAGCTGGCAGGCCAGTCGCCAAATGGAAACATGAGAAAGGCTCAGAAAGAGAAGGAGATGGAGCATTATCTAAATACATGGCAAGAGTCGTGGGATAAGGTCTCTAAATAGCGCGATATGATAGACGTGGGTGTTTTGGACATGGTTGCTGATAGGGAAGCGAGTGAGGTTGAGATTCAGACTTATGCGGGTCGAGGTATCTGTGGTTGAGTATATGAGTATTATTCAGTTTAGCTTTATCAGTATCTACATGCCTACATACTCGCAATCTATGTTCGCTTCATTTCCGTCTATTTCCGTAATTGTCAAGAAAGTCCTTTGCTTCTCTTGGTCATTAAGAAAGTACATAAAATACTGCTAATAGATATATATCGTTAGAGATTTTGTCCTTCGTTTCATAAGAGGCCTTCAACTAAGTTACTGCTTTAGGATCTTAGTGAGAACAAATACGCATAGCCCACGAAATTTATTCTCCTCCTGGCCCTATGTGTGTTACCCACAGCCATGCAATTAAGCACAAGATCATATTCCATTTCCATCCAATTCATTGTGCCGTTCTCGCATCAATAGCCGAGAGCCAACTCCATGCGTAAGGAGCGTTGATCACGGTTGCACAAGAATTATAGTACATTCACAGCTAAGCTTCTATGTATTATAGATGACAATTTCTACAGTCTATTAATCTAAATTGTTGGATCCAACTTTCGCTAGTCATCTCCTATCTGTTCAAAGACCATATCACTCCAATTGCCGATTTTCAGAGAAATCCAACAGCAACTTCCGCTCCGCAAAGAGCCACGTCCCATCCTCTTGCTTCTCAAGCACATCCTCATACCTCAGATACGCCACGAACAAACTCCTTTTCCCCTCCTTCTCCGTGACATGATGCGCAATGCAGTAACTCTCATTCCTCGCCGTCCGACCATCCTTTGTTATATTCACAGTGCTCTGCCCATTAAAGTGCATTGTATGCGTGTACGCTTTCATCCCCTCAAACACAGGCCGCAAGTCTTCTCTCCTGTGAAGTTCCTGTGTTGCAGGCTGCTTGTCGCCCTGCATATGGACCAGGAAGTGCACGTTGGGCGTGAAGAGGGCCAGTTGCTCCTCTGTGAGGCGGCGATCTGCGCAGTGAGCATAGCGGTCGATTAGTTCCCGGATGGCGAGGCGATCACGGGATTCCTGTGGGGAGAGGGTATCGGAGAGGTCATTTTTGGTGGAGTGGTGATGCATGATGATTGGGCAGATGAGGACTAGACTACTTTCTTATGGAAGATGTCTGTATATGAGAAGTGGATTGCGAATCTAGGATATAAGAGAGGGGATGGTGGTGTTCAATGGTAATCAAGAGATTTAGAACGGGTCCTTCATCATTCCATTGTATGCCTTTAAATGCACGAATAGACAACGAAACTAACCCATAATGATTGCGCTTATTAATATTAATGGCAAAATCACCGAAACTAGGCGTAGACAATCATACCTCTTTACAGCCAAAAGACGCATTGTCGCTAGAATGCTACGATGATCGGGCGTATATGGATTACCTCATCTTGTCAGCAAATGCTACGTCTATATACAAGGGTAGATCACCTTGTCTCTCGCGTATTTTTTTTATTACCTGATTACCACTGAATATTCAATTCAATATTCAACGACTGCTCCAACTTACCACCATCATCTTCTCCTGTCTCTTGATGGGGGTCTCTCCTCACCACCGCCAACTTCGACCTCACCGGCACATTCTCCTCCCTACCCATCTCTGGAAACCCTTCTAACCTGACGCCCTTCCGAAACAACAAGCAGTGACTTGAGCCCCCAAAATGAAACATGCCAATCTCATCCCCTTTAACTACGTGCTGGCCCTCCCGGACGGTAATGTCACATGTGCTCACCTCATCCATGCCTATCCCTATAAATGCCATGAGGCCAATCGCTGGGTTATCCGCCTCAATCATGATGATTGCCCTCGTCGCCAACGCCGATAAATACGCCTGTGACATTGCCAAAATATCCCGGTCAAGAGCTACCCCTTCCACAAATGGCTGGCTGAAATAGGTGCCGTCCTGGACAAACGCTCTGCGGATTGTTCCTGATACTGGTGCGTGCCAACGGTGGTAAGACAGTGCTGATAGAAAGGCCTGGTAGACCGTGCAGCCTGTAAAATGCAGGGCGAGGGGGTCGTTGGCGAGCATATCGACGACGGAGTAGGGCTCGCCTTTAGCGAAGAAGCGGTCGCGGAGTTTGGCGCCGCGGAAGATATTGTAGACTTGAGATTCACACGCGTTGACGATGACATTATCGTCGTGAGGTGAAGCGACGGGGCGGACGGAGTCTCTGATTTTTCGGGTGAAGAAATCTGCGTCCGTTGTTAATCTTCTTCTTCAAGCAAAGCGAAGGTCCGACTGCATGTAGCATGAGGCAACCTTACTATCCCAGGACTTGTAGCCATAGTGTTTTGCAGATGGATCACACACAAAGACCTCTTCAAAGGAGAGATTAGTCTTGTATGGTGCGTTGGCGACTCTAACAATATCGTTGAGGGCCTTTTTTCCCAACCAGCCATTGTCGTAGTCTTCAAGAGTGTAAGTCGACTCAGGAGTCTGCTCGTATCATCTTATCAGCTGAGTTCGTCTCTGTCACCCTCTTTATTATAAATCCTACCATCAGATACCTCCCCCAGGCATTTAATATCTTTTTCAACGCGCGATTCACTTCTTTATCCAAGAACGCGGCATGTCCACTATAGTCATATCAGACTATATGCGTCTCAAAACCATCTCTGGTACCCTGATGCCAGGTCCAACCCACCTCGGTGTTCCCATAGGATACGCAAACAGAGCACACATTGCCACTCCAACATAACCATTCGCACTCCCCTCGATACTCCATTCCGGTGCCGTCGTGCATATCTCGTTCAGCACCTGCAGCATCTGTTCCCAGTCCTTCACGAGCTTCATCCCCAATGGATCCCGCCAGTATGGTGCTCGCTTGGGCACCTCGTCGAACATGCCCTGGAAGTACATGTATATCCGTGGATCGCTTAATATCAGGTCCTTGAGCTCCTGGACTTCTGGAATCAGCGTAGGTGGATGGTCGATGTCGTCGAGGCGTGAGAGGACGTGGGAGAGGTATGCTCTATGCGTGGCTTTAGCGGATGACGTCCATTGTCCAGGCTGAGACGGTTGTTTGCGTTTTCCAAATGAGGGAGATGGTGGTGCTGAGGAAGAGCAGCTGTACAAGTCAGAATATTGAAGGACTGGGGGATGAACAGATCAAATTATGGGAAGGATTGTAAGATGGAAGCTCCTTGAATTAATCAACTTACTGGTAAATAGGGAGGCCACGCTCTGGTAGAGCAGCCTCCGGCTCTGGCCATATCATGCGCATCGTGAACTACATGTACCTCAAACGACCAAAACCCCAAGAGAGACAAGACGACCCCATCCCGAGAAAAGAGAACGCCATCCAAACTATTTAAACAAAACATCCACAGCCAACAAAAGAAACGACAGACGATCCAAGACTATAGGAAGAAAAAAAGGCACAGCTAGTAGCCCATATCCTTGACGCGACGCAAGACACGCTGCCACAAGCCGACGTCACATCCACACTCCCCTATGCCCTTGTACTTTACGGAACACAAAAAGTCTAGTTCTCGGAATCCAAGACAATTGCCGCATAGAATCTGCATTAATACATCCAGTGGATCCGCTTCCCTATTGTCAATGTTTCTGCGTTGTCAAGTCTTGGAAGCTATGCATGGGGTTCTCCGAAATGGTGTAAGAGGTGCATTGCTTTTCATTACCGGTGAGACATGGTAGAAGCGAGTTAATACCAGGTTTGGTAATCGGAATTACATCCTCTTTCTTCTGTATCTCTTATTTCGATCGACTAAGTTATTATCAACTACCGGATTAACATCAAATAGGCATATAATGAAATATACACATAACATCTCCCATTCGGTAAGCAAATCGACAAGATGGAGAAGATGACACTCCCGATTGTTTCCCCCTGCATCGCGCGATCCACCGATCTCATACTATCCGCCTTGCTGACCCTGTCCTCAGCTCATCCACAACACATGCGCTAAGACTAATTGAATCGAATTGTCGTTGGAAAATAACATGGAAAGCAGAGCGAAAAAGAAAGCTTTTGACTGATTTTAAGGTATCACGACAGTCACTCCTTAAGATTTTCTTAATTGAATGATACGTCATATTGGTTAAGATACATAAATACTGGCTTTGAGCTGTGCAACCCATATACCCCCAAGATGCCAAATAATCCAGGAAACAAGAAGAAAAACAGTAAAGACATAAAATAATAAGATGAAGACATTTAGGGAAAATACCCGCTTTATCAATTTACCATAGGTGTATTTAAAAGGATGTCTCAAACAACAAATGCCAGCCAGAAACAACTATTCATTTCTCCCTTCCCAACCACCCACCCCAGCCAGCAGCACAAACACTATTGGCGGATCGTCCCGGTGCGGCCGCTCGTTCCCACTCCATCGGGTGGCCCTTTTTGTATAAGTCGTCTGCTCGCTCCACCACCGACGCCACCACCACGAAGTAAAGCAGAGTTTGTCTCGCATTTAGTAACTCGATTTGTTAAGAGTTTGGTTTCCGTCCATTGAGAGGACTCCCATACACTACCTAGGTATCTAGAGATATAGCGCTAAATGGTGCAAAAGAACCCGCAACTGCATGCTACAACTGCGGTCTCCTGTCGTCAAGTCAGATGGATGTCAGTCTTATTAGTAACCTCATCTAAATATATATACAAACACCCTCTACCTAGGTATAAACCACTACAGACACTATTTCCAAGCCATTCAAAAGGAGCATAAACGCTCTAGCCTCCCCCTCATAAGTAATCTCCATTAACTTACCTATACGCAACAAGTACATGTAACATGTCCATCAAACCTCCGCCGTCCCAGCCCAGCCGTCCCCTCTGCCGCCGACTGTCTCAGACAACCATTTTACGCAATTACCATCCATGTTTGAGCAATAACGCGGTCGTCTCATCGCCTTACGTGCATATGTACGAACTGCCGATTCTACACTGCTATTACCACCTCTACTTCGTACGACGTCCATGGATGTGGCTAAGACAAATGATGCGAGTGAATGGGTTAATTAATATGATGAGGTATGATGATATCTGCGGATGAAATGTCCTCATCAATACCAAGCAGACCAACAATGCGTCTCTTGAAGTTCTAGTATCTCATCTTCATGGCACATCACTTCACAAGGGTGCGTTACAAGTATTTTTCGGCTTCCAATTCACTTCCGAGAGATATATTCAATCACCATTCTGGACCCATTTTCCTCCAAACAAACCATGACATCACTCACATTTGGAAACAAGCCAAAAGCACACCGTAGCATAATGGCCTAGGCATTTCAATAATCGTCAGATAAATCATCACCAAGGAAACATAAAAAAACAATCAAGAATAGTTTCTCCAATTTCAAGAGCAGATACCTAAAAGCGACAGTAAAACAAAAGCAACACAAGTGTCTCCCTTATGCGTAGACGCCAAAAACACCCATCTCCTTGATGACTAAAACAATCGGCTCAACAAACAAAAAGACACCTTGCAAACAGAACCAAGCCTTCGCCACGGGGCATATTTTTTGTTGGAATCGGAAAAGACGGGCGGCTGAATCAATGAGCAAGTAGCCGGTATTTACACAATTAAAGCAAATACAGAAGTTGGCTGCCCCGAGGAGTTCGCCTCCAAAAAACAACATGTTTGGTATGATTTCAAGAGAAAAAAACAAAAACAAAACAAAAGAACAAGATTCGAGGGTGACGGGTATACGATACGCCGAGATGATTCGGCACATGGCCGGAAATGGGGTTTCATCATCTTGCTTCCAGGCTCTAACTCGGGGAGTTCGCGTGATATCGATCGGACAGCACAAAGGAAAATATAACAAGTCGCTAAGTAGTTGGTCGGGTACGATGCCATTCAACTAAGACAATTGCTGAATGGCGTGTTTTTTTACGGGTCGTAACGTCGTAAAAATTTGTATCTGGTAAAGAAAGGCATGGCTCTCGACACGTGTGAAGACCCAGTGGCCTTTTTTTGGTTGATAATTCGGGAGCTCGTCGGTAAGGGGACAGGATAGATATAGATCGCTATCAGCGATGGGAGTTCGAGCCCACTCGCAAAGTTACATGACGACACAGCAGCCGCAGCCGTCTTTCTTCTCCTGCTCTTCTGGTAATGTGGGCACTCTCTGGGGGGGCTCAACCGCCTCTTTTGTCTGGCTTTGCGATTCGGTAGGACCATGGGAGTTGATACCATTTCGATGACTCGACAAAGGACTCTTGGGTGGCATGTCTGATATCTTGGGCATTGTGGAGTAGGATGAGCCCTGTCGCATCGTTGGGCTCTTGGTGGGTTCTGCCTTCAACGGCCACTCGCTGGACTGCTGCTGTTCTTGACTTGGGTCTTGGCTTGCTTCGCCTTGAGCGCCATTCTCGGTCCCGGACAGGTGGAGAAGTTGATGATCGTTGAGGGGCCGGAACTCCGTGTCATATATATCTCCAAACTTGCCTTCCTTCTCCCATTTCTCTTGCTGGAGTCGCCTCGCGACAGTGGGTATAATTTGCTGCTCCGGAGGCAACCGAGGATCAGGCTTGTAGCTGTTAGCCAACCATGGTGGGTCGCCCTCAGGCTGTTTATGGGTAGAATTAGGCTCTCCCGAGCGCGTCTGCGGCCGGGCTCCAGCCGATGAATCTTTATTAGGACCAGATCGGGTCTTGGGTCTTCCGTTCGTCGTGCTGGCCTTGGAAGACGCCGAAGTCTTACGAGGACCTGTTGAAGTCTTCTTAGGCGAGGCTTCCGTGACGGACCGCTGTCCGGGTCGTGGCAAAGTTGTCGCAGGTGCAGCTGGAGCGGGTTCCCTGAGAGTAGCACTAGCACTTCGGGATCGCATCTTTGGATTGGAGATTAGCTCATGTTGACTTTCCGGACTATCACCGGTATGTCGAGCTCCTTGAGTGGCCCGGCTGAGATAGTCTGATGTGATGGGTGATGGGCTAACCTTTGCGACGGGAATTCGAGATCCACCCTTTGCGCCGTGGCCATGCGAAACAAAATAGGCGTTTTCCTGTTCCTGCGCAATCTCTTCTGGCGTCCGGAGATCCCACATGGGGGAAGCTTCAGCAGACTCTATTGCCGAGTCATTCATTGGACGGTTCTGGCTTTGCTCTGATGCATCTGTGTCTCGCCGAGAAGTCCGCTCTTTCCGGTGCTTGCTGGGCGCCCTTGATCTTGGAATGTATATACCAGCAGCCTGTAGTTCCTCACTCTCGATCTTTGCCAGTTTATCTCGGTGAATCCATTTGGAGTCATCTGTTCCCATATTGGGATCAGATTGCTCCTGTGAGGGCCGGCTAAGATCATCGCTGCTATTACGATTATTACTGAAGGACCAATCGGCCGGAGTTGAACGGCCAATTTTAGCTTCAGCGTTCTGAGGCGGCGACAAGACGCCATTGTCCACCGCCTTATCCCATTTGGAGCTGTACAGGTTATCTGCAGAGTGCATCTTCCGTGCTTTGGCCGCAAAGGTGTTGGCGAAAGGGTCGGACTGTTTGCCATTCTGCTCGTGGGTTGGGTTTCGATCATGGTCGAAATTCGGCATGCCATCACCATCCTCCATTGTCTGCTAGCATAAAGTCAGTACAGTGTGCGTTTGTGGAATCATCAGCTGTGTTCGTGAGAACATCCAGCCGCACTCTCTCCTCTCAAATTCGAGCTCGCAAATGCAGCAGGCCTACTCACCCGAGGGTATCCCCATGATGCCTCGTCCCCATGGCTGCTGCTGGGCGGTGTCAGAGCTGTAGGATCACCGTGAGCCGGCGAAATGGCAGCCATGGCGATGGCTTGGCTTGAGGTGCCAGCAGCAGCCCCTTAACCCTTTTTTGGCGGACCCGATTTGACGCCGACACGCACACACACACACACGCAACGACGATGCTGTGGTAAAGGATCGATGGATGGCTCGTGAATATTGTAGGGGGAAAAGGGCGCGGCAGTAACAGGTTAAGCGATTGAAGACGAAAGTAGTCGCGTCGGCAATTATCACCAGTCGATGTGAGCCTGGTCTGTCGCGGTCCCCTGAGACATGGGTGGTGGTTACGAAAATGAGAGGCAGGATCCGACGTTGTTCAAAACGCACGAAGTCGACGCGACAAGCAGCGCTCTCGACAGCGAGAGTTGGTTCAAACTGGCGGAAGCATTCGCCACGGGGAAGCCAGTCGAGCCCTCTCGGCGTTTGCACAGAAGCCCAGCTGAAGTTGAAGATGCCCGGTGGCCAATTCGTAGTATCTTCGGGGTCGTCGCTCGCAGTGTGGGGGGAGGAGAGGGAGAGCTGAAGGCGGCAAAGCAGATTTGTTGGCGACGACAAAATCTTGAGAACCAAGCAGGCCGGAGGGAGGCCCTGGCTTGGGTTAGAGGCTAATTAGTTGGGTAGGTTGGTTCCAGTTCCAGTAAGATGGCGCAGCGGGTTCCAATGGATGCTACCAGGGCTCCAGGGCTACCTGGTCCTCCCCCGGCAGTGTGCATGCGCAGAGGTACCTAAGTGCTGTAGCAAAATGTTACTCGCAGCCCGTATGTGCCTTATTCGTTGAACCTTCAGGGCTTCCGGGGATGCTACAGGCCAGCTGCCGGTCGCTAATGAGCTGTGCTGGGAGCTCTGGTGCCGCAGACGGCGCTGCCGTGGTGTCTCTGTCAACCAACCGCCTGTCCTCCAGTGGGTTTCTTCAATGCCTGGCCCACCTGCTAATTAACCAGGGCTTGGATTACAGGACTCGGGTTTATTTTCTTTTTGTTCCACCAGTGAGTGCAACGTCAAAAGGATATTACTTTTTTTTTCCTCTTCTTAACAGAGCATTATGGGTGCATTTCGGTACTTTTTCTTCATTTCTGTTTTTTCTTCATGTTTCTTTTTGCTTCAATTTGGTTCCTTTCCATAACAATGTAGCATCTTCACTACTCTAATGGATCCGCTGTGAAAATGAATTGCCACCCGGTAAAAACGGCGGCAACTCAGGGCAAATCACTAAAGGCTCCCCCATTATTCACTAATAAAAGACCCTTGCAAACCTTTATGCATCACCAGCCTCTATCCCCTTTTATTAGCCATCTTGCCATCCATCTCTGTCAAATCATTCATTCAATCCCCAACTCCACACACGTCTAGTTTCTTTTTCCACTGTGGAGGGAGTATCCTCGAACCTGTGTCAAATTCGTATTCCCTTAATGAGTGGTGTTTTCGGCTCTTCTAGCAGATAGTAAACAATCGCCCTGAAGGTCTCAAAAGGTCCTCAATCAGCCAACACTCTGAGACCCCCACGCCTGTGTGCGCCGCTAGAACCACTACAGTGGATAACGCGACAGTACTTGTCCCAGTGCAGAAAAATACCTAACCTGCCCAGATCTGTCTCGAAAAAGGGGCATCCACGGTTAACCAACAGGCATTGTTATTTTGCTCCCATGACGGCTTTGAAGTTTATTGCCCAGCATGAGAAACGTAGTTCATTGATCACACCATGTAAAAGTCCCGCTCCAGCATGTCAAAGATTTTAATCAGTGTGGGTGCTGCTGGCTAGCGCTTAAAGATTGATCGTTCCAGTCCACCTCATACGCCCGAGCCAATCTCCGTGATAGGAACGATAGCAGCATTGGCGCCAACAATGGTGAACACCAAGAAGAAGAAAAAGAAAACAAGCGATGACAGGATCTTTAGATTCCTTGACTATACTTTGCCTCCAGCGAAATGCAGCTCCAACGCGTACGATATAGATTCGAATTGCCCATTTTTAGATATTAGTAGAGGTTCAGGCTAGTTCATGTGATTCTGCCTATAATCAGCACGTGAAGTCAAATGAAAGTGTATCATTCTAACCTGCCGTTTTTCGAACATCGTTCAAAATTATGACAAATACATATTAAGAGTATTCCGTCGCCCATTAATTCTTTCATTTGAATCCAATAGTTGGCTTAAACTGTCTCAACCTGAAGCCATCTCAGCTAAGACTGCGTTAGACAACTTACACATTCGCATGTACTTGACGGGATTGCTGGCGCCAAAGCGAATCGCCAACACTTGATCAAAATAATATCTTCCATCAAATATCACGAAGATCAGCCTACAATAAATCGATAGCCCTTCTGTGTAGCTTCTTATCGAGTAATAGAGACCGACCTATCCCAAAAAAACTACATGCATTCAACCTGTGTTCATTCAAGGTAGTTTCTACGTCATTCAGATGATCGTCCCTACCCTACACTCTCACGAAATTTGGCAATAATTACTTCACTTTTGACATAGACTTTTGCCTCAACGAACAGATTTTGACATTCCCATCCCTGATTCCGCATCATTTACCCTGCAAAATACTTCTGGAACATGAAAAAAATGTGAAATACGAAGAACCGACCTATAACAACCGTCTCGAATCGGTGCCAAGTTCGATGATTCTCACCAAGTTAGTGAGCCAATCAGAATCGTTTTTAAGCCTTTATGATTCCCACTTCGGAAAGAAGTTCAGCCATGACTCGCCATCATCTTTTGACAAGTCATCGACTACACGTCAAGATCTCTGCTTTGTCTACTATATACTCTACTACGGGTTAGAAACTATTCATTCACGGGACAAAACAAAAACACATCTTCATGGCGACCCCCAACTTGCGACGAACAAGGATTGTGTGCATCTCCGATACTCACAACTGCACTGTCAAGTTACCGGCTGGGGATGTTCTGATTCATGCCGGTGACCTAACCAACCAAGGAAGCTATTCAGAGGCAGGTTGCGACTTTCGTATTCATATAAAAAGGGGTCAAGCGGTATAGTTAATACCAGCTCTAGCTTTCAAGAACGGTAAAGTGGCTTAGAGAAGCAGACTTTGAAGCCAAGATCATTGTTGCTGGTGAGGACTGTTGATATGTTGACGATAAGGCTCATACACTCTATGCTGATATATGTATGTAGGGAACCATGACATAACACTAGACAAGGACTTTTACGCCTCCTATGGCGACTCATTTCACAACAAGAACGAGCAGTCACCAGAAGAGTGCATCGCTTTACTCACTTCATCGCCGTCTCTCACATATTTATACCACGAGTCTGCCACTATCCGCCTCAAGGCACCGACCGGTCCTCAAACACAATTCACCATCTTTGGATCTCCGCACGCTCCTCAGTTTGGACAATGGGCATTCTACTACAACCAGCCTGCCAACCCTCTCGACGCATCAGGACTGACAAAGGTCTGGGAATCCATCCCGCTCGATACGGATATTGTCGTAACTCACACCCCGCCCCGGAAACACTGCGACAAATCACACGATGATGGTCCCCTCGGGTGTGAGGCCCTACGCCGAGCGCTCTGGAGAGTTCGACCCAAGTTGGCTGTCTGTGGACATGTTCACGATGGTCGTGGAGCGGAGAGAGTAGTCTGGGATCTGGAAAATCGCGATGTTCCCTATGCGGAGAAGAGCGCAGCCGAATGGGATGATCCGGGAGCAGGAAATAACAAGCTCAGCTTAGTTGATCTTACGGGCAAGAAGACAGCGCCAGCTCTTGAAAATGATGGCTCTCACTTGGGTCGTCGACGTCAGCCTCGTGGCGATGAGAGCCAACTACCGTCAGCCACGACAACAACGACAACGACAACACCACCACCACTACAACTGCCTTCCAGCGCTTCTCCGATTCCACCATCGCAAGATGCCCATCCTAGCTCTAGCGTCGATGCCCAAGGCCATCAAGATGGTAATAGCAACATAGGCTACGGGGGAGCTTCACAGTCCGAGAACTGCGATCTCGAAGCTCTAGAAGGCAGAATGGGCAGGAGGGAGACCTGCGTTATCAACGCAGCAATTATGAAGAGCAGGTTTCCCCATACTGGAGGAAAGCAATTTAACAAGCCTATCGTCGTAGATTTATACTTGCCAGTCTGGACGGAAGAAGAGGAAATCGTATCAAGATGAAGGCAAAAATGATTTTAGGATATTCCGATAAACTTGGGGGCTAATGTTGGGGGAAGTATGGAGAGGCACTGTATTTGAGGGGGGGGGGGGATTCGACCTGCTTTTACGATTGCTGCCCAATGTGTCGGATTTTGGAGAAGTTTGCTATTAGCCGTGATGCTGACAACTGTCGTCATAATCGATATTTGCTCTGGGGTTGATGCATCTTAATCGTGGAACTGTTTGATAATCTGTGGCCAACAGTATCAGTAGACGAAGGCCTAAGAGTTGGCCAACACATTAAACAACCGCTTCTATTTTCGTGCATCATCTTTCGTCTCGTGATGGCTAGACTGTACTCATCCGTACTCTTCTTCGTTGCTATAGTCGGGTTCATCATCCGGCCAAGCCCATGCATCCGATGTGACTTTCTTATCCAGCCAACAAACTACAGGCGCATCACATTCGTGGTCCCCGAAGTAAAGAAGATCCCAGGAATTCCGATCACCGGGCAGGCTAAAAACAAACCTCACCTTTTTTTTTGTGGTCTATCTCACTGAGTGGTGGTTTGCCTTGCATCTGATCACTCAGAGAGTTAGGCGCATTGGAAGGGCTTCGCGCCAGTGGCGCCGCAGGATAGGTGCCTCAGCTTCTCGAAAGAAAAGAAAAATTGAAGGGTATTGTAGCCTCCATATTTTTTTTTGATGGTGCGACACCGATTATTTGATGGAAATCGGATATTTGATCACTTATTGGAGTTGGGTTTCCTCCAATGCATCTACTCTACACCAGACAAGTAGGTTTGATGAGAGAATTATAACCAATAAGTAGGAATCACTACGAATTATGACGAATCATAAGAGCTTGCCCAGACCCTCAGACGCGAAGAGAAAAGTTCAACTGTCCAGTGAACGAGCGTTTTCTGTAATGGTGTTGTGGAGATGAGGTATCTTGCATCTCTGCGCATGTGCTCACCGCCACGAGTCAATTTCAAATAGGGCTGTAAAATGGTGATTGGGCCAAGGCTTCCAAAGAGACCCAGGCACTAAGGCACCTCTTCAAAAGCCGGGAAGGAAAATATGCGTGGGGAAAACAACGAGAGAAGGCCAAAAAAAGGCCTTGTGTACCTTGGTGTGGGTGCGCCTACATTAGCAATGTGCGTAGTGAGAAGCACTGATGCGGGAAATCTGGGTGCCTGATTGTTGATATGGCCCTATCACTGTGAAGGGTGTGGTGCTGCTAAGGTGTACAGATGCAGGACAGGATTGGATCTGACGATAATGAGTGGGTGAGAAAAAAAAGAACATTGAAAAAAGCCGCAAAGTCCGTGTTTGGGGTTGAATCCTGCCTCCGCGTTTGGCGCGGCCATGAATATGAGATGAGGTACGGAGGAATGAGAATTAACATTGCAGGAGTAGGAGCTTACATGCAGAGTCTGTGTAAGCCGTGTTGTGGGGGACAGATAGGGATTAAGGGAAGGCTTTTTTGTCTTGGACGTGGGATTGTGGACAATAACGTATGATACTTGACGGAATATCGGAGAATAGTAATAAGTCAATGGCCAGAAGTCGATGTAAGAGACAGACAAACACGACCAAGAAAAAAGTTATCATGGGGGCTTCAATATATCCGCCAGCAAGGTCCATGTCACAATGTTGATTGTGACTGGCTTCTTTCTCGAGTCTGATATAATCATCGCTGGCTGAGCCTGTGGATTCATCGACAAGATGGGCTGTTCTGACAGGACAAGTAAGTCCAGAACCTGCTCCTTGTCTAGATGGCACAGGTCACGGCTTCTTGCGTGTGATGTGATCTACAACTTAACGCAGTTTGACGTAACCCAGGCTATGCCCGATTGAAAACAATGGGGGTTGTAGGGCGGCTATTGGGTGCAGAGTCGAACGAGGGAGTCCGTGGCTCCAACAAGAGCTTCAGCTCCGCGCGGTAGCAGGTAAATTATGCCTCATTGCGCCCGTGCCAGTGTTGCCCATTTCTCTTTAGCAGTCTAGACTTCAGAGAGCTCTAAGCTCCTAAACAAGGAAACGGCCGCCATCTGACGTGGGAAGCTTCGAGTCTGGTGACAAGCCACGTGGGTACGAGATGCTGGGCTGTGAGTGAGCCTCTTTGCTTGTCACAGCAGTCAAGCGCTGAACAGCCAGCAAAGCGGAACATAGAGCATGGTGTACGACAAGGTTCTAGGATTCAGGTGTATCGGGCGGTTGCGTTGGAGAGGTGGTGGCTATGTGGTGATGTGGGCTGGGCTATACTATCTTAAGGGAACAATATACAGTATGAATGGCATCGTTCGATAGGGCCGCGCCGCCCGTTTCCAAAGGAGGATGTATATCTTTTTGGATCGTAGAGTTAGCCCTAGCACACGGAGTAATAGGGGACAAGGGCATCTGCATGTGCCGATTGCCGCAGCTGTTGTTCCGTCTTGCCATTCACAGTGGTGACTAGACATTTGCCGGGCTTCTCCAGCTTCGTCCATCCACTCGTGATTGTCCGTGGCCATCTTCTCAAGCCTTCTTTCAGATTAAGTGCGCATCAAGAGACCGATCGACTGCAAATCCCTTGCGTTGCGGTTGCGTGGGATAGTCCCTACCCCGCTATCTAGAAGCAAGACACCATGGTCTGTTAGGAGCGAGTCGGCCAAGAAGGGCAACGAGCTCGTTGGTCCGTCTGCCAAGCTGCTCTCCCATTGACCCTCCTCACATGAGCTCACCATCCCTGCCGTGGGAGCGACAAAGTGATGCCCGCTAGGCGAGTTCGGGAGGACGGGCTGGTTGACGGCGGACGGGCTGCTAAAACGGCGGATCATCCGCTCGTGGTCGAGGTGTGTGCTGGGTGGAGCCTCAACATGGTGCTCCCGTTTGTTGCCCGAGTGCCTGTTGTTGCGGCTTCTGCGGCCAGGTTCTTCCCATCATTTGCATGTTCCCCATCATGGCAAGCATGGTCCTGGAGCTGGTTACCGTCTTGAGACTTATGGCCGGTTAAGTGACGCTGGAGGAGTTTAGAACATATTGCACAATGGATGGATAGACTGGAGACTGACTTGGAGCCAAGTGGAACGCTCCGCACCGCACCGCACCGTTACCCGTGCCGTTTGCAAGTAATATCGAGAGCCATTTGTGTCACTGGATGGTCACATTTCGATTCTCGGCTGTCATCACAGCTATTCCTGATCCTCCGTTTATAGCCCCTTCGTGGTTGCTTGGCTTATCAGGCCATATTGCGCGGCTGTAGCCCGCTTTGGTGCTGGCTGACCGCCCGCTGGCTAGCTGTTTAGACTGGCGATTCTGCCATGAATTGATCCGATCTGCGCATCATCTGTCTCCGTGACTTTTATGCTGCCTCGTGTCTTGTCAGCTCCTCTTGAAGCTGACTGACCTGTGGAATGGGGCCAGGTCCCTGTCCTCGGGTGCAGCCCGCCGTAACCGGCTATCTCCAAAGATGGCCACGGCTGGCTTGGAATTCCAATCCAATAGAAAAAAATCCCACCACATAATTCCTGTCAGGACTCAGGAGAGCGTGAGCGTGGCTTGGCCGTCCACGCGAGGTTCACTGGCAGCTCGATTGGTCCAATAGACGTCACCTGCGTGTGATTCGCCGCTGCTGTCGAATGGAAGCTACTGGAACCCTCTTTTTCCCGACAAAGGCGTCTCATCTGACAGACCCTGACCGCCCAATCAGATCCAACCACCCCGCATAGACGATATGGGAGCTTTGGCTTGCCGTAAAGGATCCCCATGGTGCTCTCATATGATTCCTACAATGCCTTGCTGGACCGTCTATACGACTAGCGATAATACTTACGCTTGGAATCTAGTGGCTGATAATCACTCACAGCAAAGCCTTCTCTCCTACTCCGTATACCAACCAAAGGCAATGGCCTGGTGTGGCCTGGCCAGGCCTGCTCCTAATCTTTCATCATCATTCCATCCTCCTGACTCGACCCTCCACGCTGCCAGGTCCCCCTCACTGGACCTTGAATGGGTGGGGGAACAGCTCCAGGGAAGTGAGGCGCCGCGAGCGTGATAGGAGCTGCGTTAATAGTCGAAAAGGATGCCCCAGATGGTGTCATGCAGTGGCTCTGGCTGGGTTCCATCCTGGACGAATTGGGAACTCGAGATGCTGCAGGTCCTATGCATGCTATGCAAGCGGCAGGCCACAGAAGCGCAGCCAAGTTTGCGATAATGCATCTGCTTTCCTCCTAAAATTCCCAGGGTTTTAGGCCATTACTGAACCCGCACGCGCTGGACCATTGTCTATGCCCGGACTAGAGCAAAAAATGCAACAGCTCCAAAGAGGACTAGGACGGCCGTGATAGTGGTCCTCGGGTTTCCTACCTCGTGGAGCTGGGGTTGTCAATGATGCATATAGCTTGCCACGAATGCTACCTAGCTCGTAACGCGGGATATGTCGAATGCCTGCTCGGTACTCCGTACATTATTCGTATATACATATACGTACGAATGAGTACCAACATCCTTTACTCCCTGGATCAGAGCTAGCTAGCTTGAGCGGGGAACAACGACAGGTTCTGCAAGTCAGCCGTTGAAGCTTGGATCCGTTGCAGTAGGAACAAGGATGAAGAAGAGCTAGGTCGCTCTGGGCGACGAGATGAGCGAGCAATTGCTTGTCCTCGTTTGTTTGTTTGCAAGAAGACGAGTAACGGGTTCGCCGGATACTGATAAGAGCTTCCGACTACAGCTACGATGTTGTCAGCCCTGCCTTTTCAAGCTATGGACCGCCACAGGGCTCGTCAGGCTGTTTGAAGAGGGCTGGCTAGACGCATTTTCCAGGGACGGTGCCTCGCATAAATCCCATCCCCCAAATTGTGTGCCTACCACTGGCAGTCATCCACGCAGCCAAAGTCACGTAAGAGAGAGAGAGTGAGGGCGTCAAGTTTCGCGATGCCCATTGGCCATGCAATGTGATGGCTGAACGGTGAGTGGTGGCAGCTAGGCTAAGGGAAGGGCAAGGGGAGGCAGCCGAGTGGAAGAAATGAGAGTACTATAAAGCGATGTGTGTGTGTGTGGATGGAGGGTTGCTTCTCGTGACAGGCTAATGGAGCTGATGATGCTCGCCTGGACTTGCCGTTCTGACGACAACGCAAGCTTGCTTGGCCTGCCTACGACCCTACCGACTTACCGCGCTTCGGTTGTGGTTTGTTGTCTCTGAATGTGCGCGCGTGTGTGGTCGTGGCAGGACGTCTCATTCATGTGTAGTAGTACTCCCTTAGGAGGTAGTAGTAGCTAGTATGAAGTGGGTTAACTCTCTACATTAACAACAATCTATCTACTAACAACAATGGTCCTGCTGTGAGAGCTCCCCATCGGGAAGCACGCACCCCACTGGCTAGCCTCGATCATGAGGGTAGCTCGAGATATTATTATACCACCGCGGGATTGATTGAGGCAGAGACGTGGCCGACGGGAGCTTTATCAGGCAGGGGCGTGACCATTTCTGCTGGACCAGTTGAAGCAACTATCGTGTCCCTGCACCGGAGCGGCAATGACGGGCTTCCTCTTCCATATCAGCTCGGAGGGAATAACAATCACTCCATGGCTATTGTCTGCAGGGCGAAACTCGTAGAATCTGGGACAGGCAGACACCTTTGGTCGTCTGTGTCTGTGCTGCTGCTGCTGCTCCAATAGCCATCTGCTCGCCCCATTCACGTCGTCTATATTGGACATCCCCTTCCCTCTCTATATTCACTCAATCCTTTGCCAGAGAATCAATCAATCCCACTCCGTTTTCTTCTCGTTCCATCTGCTGCAGTGGAGAAGATCATACAGTCCCAGTCTGTACCCCATACATACAAACGCACGTACTTTTCGCCTTTCCTCACCTGTGTCGAACCAATGCTCCAGGACCCTTCGCCATACAGGAACTGCTACCCAATTACCGCCTCAACCTTCACCGCCAGTACTAGATCCTAGTTTCGCTTCCGTCGCCAGGACAATCGCAAAAAACAAAAAAGCGTCTACATTTTGTCTACTCTTGTTGATCCAATATCAGGCATTTCGGTTCCAAATACATATTGCATCTTTTCTCTGATTTTCAATCCTGTTGTAGGCCTGCCTACCTCTCTGTCTTCATTCCTCGCTCCCTCTCCCACACAAAATCCATCGCCTCGGCTAGAATCCCTCCCGCGGCCAATCTCGACGGTTCTCGTAAGCGCTGGACGGCACTCAGCTTACACACTAACACCCACTACCGACCACTGTTATGCGCTGGAGCTGAGACCTGTCGCCACCACCACTGATGAGCTCGCCAATTCCAATTTGATTCCAGCGCATTGCAGCGACTTCGCCCAGCCACTACGAGCCCTGCCACACACTAACTGCTGCCAACTACCTAGGTACCTAACACAACTTACAGCGAGCCAGCCAGTTAGTCATCAGCACTATTCTCGACTCTCCTGCGAGCCCAGCACTGCCATCGATTCTTACTCGGCCTGTCTCAGCAATTTGACTCACATTCATAAAAGGAAATCTGCCTGCAGGTTCTCTTTTAGCAGTGTTGCCTCGGTCCGCTGTCTGCCACAACAAAGCCAAGACTCTCTCTCGCCTTCGCACTTCGTTGCTTGTCTTGCATAACAGCGGCGGGCTACGGAGAAACGAAGAAGAGAGAGAAATAGAGAAAAAAAAAAAGATCCATTAAACCCGCTACTTGGAGGGTACATGACAAGGTACTTGTTCGGCCGCGCAATTTTGCCCCTCATTACGTCTCTTTTTGTGGTACCCCTCGCGTCCTTCTCCACGGACCTCCGCCGCCACAGCGAAGTTGCACCACAGACGACCAACTGAGTGAACTGCTGACCCACTAGCCCAAGCTGCTGCCATTGACCATCGAGAACGAAGAATCTAGCATTATCCATCCGCGTCAGACAGAAGAGTCAGTTAGTCAATTCAGCAGAAAAAGAGGGAATTCGCAAATCAGAGCATTTTCTTTCTTCGTCTTTCACGGTCCCTAGATTACTCACTCCTTACCAGTCGGTCAATTGATTCAATTAGCAATCAGTCAGTCAGTCAGTCAGTTAATCAGTCACCGGCAATTGACTCACCCCTACACTGCCGACTCGCTTCATTCTTTCCTGGACCGTCCAATCCAACCACTGGCGGTGCACTACACTGCACTACACACTACACTATAGTACTCCGTCCACTACACTGCAAGCTGGAGGCCAGCCTGACTGACCTGACCAATTGCTTCGGCCTTGCGGTGGTTACCAAGCCCTTCTCTCGCCTTCTCCGAGCCCGAGGCCGCCAGCCAGCAAACCAGCAGCCATCAAGCCAGAAGCCCTGTTGAGCAGCGGTACCAGCATCGACGGAGACAGACGGTGTTTCACGACTGGCTGGGCATCAGAATTGCATAAGTCATCATTCTCGCAGAGACGCAGAGTCACCGCTGCTCTCTGTCCGGGCCAGGGTGTTCCCTTTAATTAACGGCCTTGTATCCTGACGACCGACCACTTGGAGGGACCTCCTCTGCCACCACTGCCACTACCAGTACCATCACCGTCGTCATCACAAACATCACCAGCTCTGGCCGTCGAGTTCGCCCGCTTGTTCTCCCTACCTGGGTACTCTTTGGTGCTAGCCACCAACGGTCGACATCCATCTCACCACCATCCCATCCACAGGCGACACAGACAGACAGATAGACAGACAGACACACGCACACAAGCGGAGGAACCACTGGTTGCTACAACTCGTCCACCACCACTGCCACGACCACCAGTGGACGGCCAAAAGAGAATCCATCCCCACCAACACGCCCAAGCCAGCCAGGACCCAGACTCGACTCGTCCAAGCGTGCGTGCGTTCGCGTTCACACGCTGCCACCTCTGCAACCTTTTGTCTGCACCACTTGACTGGACTGGGCACTAGAGCCGTCTAGAGAGCGGACCCTGCTTAAGCCTGCCTGCCGCTCCAGCCCACCTCTGCTCCCTCCCATCCTACTCCTACTCCCACTCACACACTCCCAATCACACTGGCTCACGCTCACTCACGCTACAAGGTCGAACAAGTCAGGTCACCACACCAATTCTCTCACAAACAGCCAAACCCACCGCCGCCAAATAAGCCCGCTTGACTCGTCTTCCTCCCCCCCTCTTTTGGCTGCGTCGGTTCTGAACCCGCGAGCCCCACTTCCCCCCGCGCTTGACGAATCACCGACTGCGCCACAGCTCCAGCCCGTGACCTCACCACTTGGCCCTCTCTCCAAGGTACAAGTGACAAAGTACCTCGACCCCCCCCCCCCCAACCAAAAGGATCCAAAAGGAGCCATCAAACCGCCAAAGCCAGCCATTCCTCTCTCGCAAGCCTCTGTGTGCTTCGTTGCATCTGTCCACCACTACCCATTTCAACCACCACCGCCGCCCGCAGTCTCGCCGTCTCGGGGGGCTTGTCTGGTTTTTCACCCCCTCTTCTATTCTATTGCCTTCTCATTCTCTGCCGCTTCATCTTCTTCATCTTTGTTGGAAAACTTCCCCTCGTTCTTTGCTTTCAAGTCTCAACAGCGGTCGGCCACAGCACTCCTGCTCTGTAGCTCTGTCACTGTTTCGCCTCCAGGTTTTCCCCCCTTCCTACCGCTCAGCCACCGCAAACACGCACAGCGCCACCCCGCCAATTCGACAGTTCCTTACTTAACCACAACTCGACGTTTTGCAGCAGTATTTCTTCACACTCCGACGACGGCGACAGTCGCTATTGATTCGATGCAAACTGCCTTAACGCACTTCCACCGCCAGACTTGCAACAGTCTCATTCGCTCCCGAGCGTCTTTTGCATCCTCAGCTTTTGGCCCTTCATCATGAGTTCCTCGCTCCCTCCAGATCCTTACAGAGTCCTCGGCGTCTCCAAAGATGCGCAGGTTGCAGAGATTCGATCAGCCCACCGGAAATTGGTGTTGAAGTGCCATCCTGACAAGGTGCAAGATCCCACCCTCAAGGCCCAGAAACAGGACGAGTTCCAGAAAGTCCAGCAAGCATATGAACTGCTCAGCGACGAAAGGGAGCGCCAAAAGTACGACGACCAAGTCAAGCTGGCTGATCTGCGAGAGCAGATGCGAAAGGTGAACCTCGCTACCCCACGATCCGCCTCAAAGTACACCGAATACGAAATTCGAACTCCAGAGCCTCGTTCGGCATCATACAAGGCTGCCAACAGCCAGGCTCCTCCCTCAGCAGGCAAGGCACACGCCTATTCGCGCTCCTGGGACGAGGATGTATCCTCTGGCCCTAAAATATTTGAACCCGGTTCCCGCTCCTCCCGACGTGAGCCCAGCTATGCTGATAGTCGCTCTAAGCGGGAGAGTGAGAGAGAGCGGGAGCGTGATCGTGACGCAAGGGAAAAGGAGAAGGAACGTGAGCGTGAGCGCGAGCGTCGCAAGAAGTCGGAAAAGGAGGACGCCATTCGTCGTGCTGAAAAGGAAGCCAAGGAGGCTCGCCGAGCCGACAAGAAGCTCCGAGAAAAGCAGCGAGACAAGGAGCTGAAACGGGAGTCAGAGGAGAAGAAGAAGCATGCGAAGCCCTACATTGAGGAATACAGCGACGAAGCCCCGCCACCAAAGTCAGAGAAGAAGAAGTCGTCCAGTAAAAAGGACAAGTACGACGACAAGCGGGATCGATCGGCTCACCGGGAGGAGACTCCCGTAATGCCCATCCCGATTCGATCTTTCACCGAGTATGCCACGACCCCTTACGTGGATCCTCCACGAGTTGCTGCTGCTGCTGCTGCTGCTCCTGCTGCGGCTCCAGAATCCACATCCTGGCACACCGACATCAAGCTGAACAAAGCTGCCATCTACATTGAGGCGGCGCGGGCCAAGGAAGGTGGCCTCAAGCGGTCGGTGACCTACCACACCCGACTTGCTCAGCCCCCTGCGGCACCAACCCCACCTCCAGCTCCGAGTCAGACATCTCCCTTTGCTGTTCCAGATGAAGATGACGTCCGCCGGTCATCTGCCAGATCACGCCGGGGCTCGAGTGAGAGCACTCGGTTGAACAGGGAAAAGGCGTATAGGAAGTCTTCTCGAGAGCCGATGGATGAGCCGATCATTCTGAGTGCCTCGCCTAACAGTCGACACGCCTCGCACCCCGCCATGTCTGGCTCGCCCCCTCACCTCCCGCGGACGACCACTATGCCGGCAGACGTTGCCTATGCTCGAGCAGTGCCGCCGGGCATTACTCGAGCTCAGACTTTCAACTACGGCGAAAGTGCTGATCCCCGCGGCCGAAACCGCTCACGGTTGCAGCCTCAAATTGACGAGGAGGATTACGATTCCGATGATGTGTATGAGCATCGTAACCGGGAACGCAAGCACCGCAACAGCAGGAGAACAATTTCTCCTGAACCACCTTACGTGGAGACATCCCCACGATACCCCCCGGCCTATGATGCCAGGCAGGCGCCTTACAGCAGCCGTCGCATGGACCCAGAGGCTGAACGGTATGCGGCATACTACTCTACGAGCCATCCCGATAGACCGTCAATGCCACTTCGTGAAAGTAGCTATTCTACATCTGCAGGATCTGGTCAATTCAAAGTGAAGGAGTCCAAGATGTATGGCTATGACGATGTTCAGTACAGCCAATATCAACAGAAGCCGCGTGAAGCTTACCCGGCATATGCATGAAGGGCGTTGGGATTTTTTTTTATACTATCGAATTTCTTGAGCGAAATTTTCTCTTTTTTTTCTTTTTTGTTGAAGCACACTCTGGAGTCAGGAATCTCCCAAATCTCAAACAGCAGAAGATTTGGTTACACGCGCCATTCCGATTATTTTCCGTTCTTTTTTTCTTTCTCTTCATATCTTGGGTCTCTTATACGACGAAACGAGATGAACTTGTCTTAACGAAAACCAAATTTACGCGGAGAGCACTACAGCTGGCTTCCACTATATGGGATGATAACACTTTTTATTTACAGGGCGTGTGTATGGGAGGCTTGAATTCGTTTTATTAGTGTCGTTATTCTGCTGAGGAGTGGCAACGACCATCTGGGCGGGAGTGGCAACCCGCCTTATGTTGGATACAGAGCTTCACTTATTGTACTGTTGGCGCGAAGAGGTCTTTTTTTTTTTCATGCTCTTCATTAATTGCATAGCACTCAAGGAACAACGGCCCCAGTCCCTGTTGATTGTGCGACGAGGCGTTTTATCAATTTCTCAAGGGAGAATTACTACCACATATCTATATCTTTACAGGATACCACACGCTCATTTTAGAATACTTTACGGCCTTGGAATGATGATGAGAAGAGGCGAGAGAAATTGTGCTTGGATAGAGCCAATTGATGATGATGATGATGACATTTGAGCTTTGCACTGGCCAAGGCTCCCCATGGTTAGGAGGATTGTTTTCCTTTCCCCCGACTGGTCGAGGGTTGCTGTTGTTTCCCGATGAGGTTTTCTTTAACTAAGAGACTTATGAGGGGGATAATGAGACTATATTAGTTAGCTTGGGCAGTCTCTTTTGCATAACTGCGAAATATAAGCGCAATTTCAACATACTCTGTTGCTTTGGTTCCCATGATTGGTGTGATGTGGTTGAAGTGAAGTTGCTGGATGTGATGTGACATGCTCAATGTGTATAACGCGAATTGTGACGTTTGATGTAGATTTTTTTTGGGTATTCCAGTTGCTTCTTGAGGTTTGTTGAATGATGGCATGTTACGTGACTATTTCATGGGCTCTTGTGAATGTGTGATGGGACGTTCGTGGGTGTTACATTGCTTCAGACATTGAATGTACTACTAGTTTAGCTCTTACGGAGGTAATCTGCTTGCAGATCCTCATTGAGCTGGTGTTGTCCTCAAAACTATGGGGAAATATTACTAAAGCTTTATAGACTGGATGGTTAGGCATTACGCTTCTCGTAGAGGGAAGGAATTTATAAAAGGTGTTGAGATTGAGATGTCGGGATGGGATTTATGATAATGGACTTGCTTTTTGCGAGATGATCAGATCAGTAGCCAGACCATTCTAGGAGAATAAAGGTACATTTCCTTGGAAGAAAAAAGGAAGTGAAAAGAAAAACGACGCCATAAGTCGCCATATATGCCATAATTTCTGTCAGGGTTGATATGACCTAGAAATAGTAGAGTAATGTATCTTTTTAAAATAATAGTAAATGATAATTACGATAGGGAGTATGTAAAGTTCGTATCATTCGTGCAATTTATCTTACTTTGCTCTTTATATTGGACACCTGTTACAGCTGTCTGGGAATTCACCAACTATTAGTCACTCTCATGTCTGATCCATAACCAGCTGGTTTGGGAGCTTTGGGCTGTCAAACACCTTGACCTTGACCTAGACCTCACTTCTTCTGTCTTAATTTCACATCATAGAATGGCTATTCATAAATTCTGCAGCACATAGCAAATATATTACCATTTGCGTAGGAGGTATTGTCAATCAAAGGATGATGTGGGCTAGATCTGACCGAGTCTAGGACGAGGCACGAGAAACTGTCCAGAGATGCACATCGCTACACTAAGAGGACGGTCATCATCGTCCTTAGGATCGCCACATTTGCCTCAGATGCAAATCAAATCTGTGGATTCAATTTTCCGAAAGTATACACTATCATTGGGGGCGACGCCTCGATATTATGGGCCTCATGGTAGCAAGCGAACCTACTCTAAGTGTTTCGTGACAAACAAGGCTCTGTCGTTGGGAACGAGGGCATATGGAACTTCAAGGGTTGCCCAGCATAGCAATGACGGGGCAAAACAAGACAGAATGCCTGAGAATTCCGAAGATCTAGGTTCCAGTCACGCTGAGGAACCAAAACTCTCAGCCGAGCAAGAGCGTGTGGTCGAGCTCGCTGCCGCTGGACACAACATCTTTTACACTGGCTCAGCAGGATGCGGGAAATCCACCGTGCTGCGTGCCATTCGGAGACGACTTTCTAATGAAGGGAAGAATGTCCAAGTGCTAGCGCCAACGGGCAGGGTAGCCCTAGCCAATTCTGGGAAAACAACTTGGTCGTTTGCAGGATGGACTCCAAACTCCCATAAGAAGAGCCTTGATGAATTGAAGGGGTCGTCCGAACTTACTCGGATGCGATTCAGGGATACTGACACGATCATAATTGACGAGATAAGCATGGTCGAGAATCTCCATTTGGAGCGATTAAATCAGGTCATGAAAGCAGCCCGCAATTGCCACGATGATAAATCTTACCTTCCATTCGGTGGGATCCAGGTTATCGTAACTGGGGATTTCTGTCAGTTGCCTCCTGTCAAACCTTTTCGCCACTGTATCAACTGTGGAAGCGATCTCATTCCACAGGAAGGAACCTACATATGCCACAATAAAGACTGCGACTCTACGTATGCCGATGAGGATAAATGGGCCTTTCGCAGCAAAGCCTGGGAGGAGTGCAATTTTCGATACGAATATCTCGAGACAATCCACAGACAGAAAGATCCCGAATTCATTAAATTATTGGAGAAATGTCGATTAGGCCTGCCGTTCAGTCCTTCCGATATCGATCTGCTCACTAGGCATGATATTTCAAACACCCATCATGCTGTGAAATTGTATTGTACGCGCGAGGAGGTAAGAAGAGCCAATGACACGGAGTTTCGCAATCTTCAAGGTTGGCCTCACACATATCGGTGTCTTGATTTGTTCAATTGGAACGAGAGTCTGCATCCATATCTAGAACATATGGGAGAAGAAAATTCTGATGGGTCTCTCCGCGCTCTGGAGAACCACAATTTCGAACGTCGGCTCAATCTGAAGGAAGAAATGCTGGCAGTGTTGTTGACCAATATTGACTTGGCCAATGGTCTATGCAACGGATCCCAGGGCATAATAATTGGTTTCGAGCGTCACACATCCGACATTCCCTATAAGAATGCACCAGAGGACCTCCCAATTTATCGGAACAACTCATATTCATCACTGAAGGAGGCGCAAGTCCGGGAATTCATCTATAGTTACGCAGAGGACTGTGGCTGGCCAATCGTCCAGTTTCAAAATGGCATCAGGCGTACGATTTATCCCGTCTGCCTGCCAATCTTGTTGGGAGACAAGAGGCCATATTCAATGATAGCCCGAACCCAAATACCTCTTGCTCCAGCTTGGGCTCTCAGCATCCACAAGTCTCAGGGAATGACATTAGACAAGGTGGTTGTTAATCTATCCCAGTCATTTGAAGCAGGTCAACAGTACGTAGCTTTGTCTCGGGCAAGGGGGCTAGAGGGCTTGAAAGTAGAGGGTGATCCAGGCAAGTTAGCCCACAGTCAGGCTAATGAGCAGGTCGTCAATTTTTACAGGGAGAAATTTGGAGAAAAGGTCTTGGCCGTTGATAAGGGCAAGTGAGGGAGAAACACCATCCACCATTTGATCAGTCATGGTATATAGGATGGGATACAGCATCACGCAACACTTGCTAGTGTGGGGGCCTTCAAATGTTGTCTAACCATCAGTGATATAGGGGTTGCGGACCGGATGAGGATGGAACCATCGGCTTTAACGTCTCGACGTTAGTTTACACTTTAGTTTTGCTCGGTCGCATGTTTAGTGAGAGCACCTTGCAAGGAGAGACAAGGCCATCGACGTCGTCAAAATAGCCTCATATAGTTTATTATTACAAAACCGCGCGCTATCCTTTCTGAGAGGCTAAATGGTTAATACATTCAATCGGTGCTCGGCCGAATATCTAGGTACACCAGTCTCACCAGTCTCGTTCCACTATTAATACGATTACCTGGCTCGCTGAACGTTCTGGATTGTTGTTGGTTGTGGACTTCTCGGCGATTCTTTCTGTTTTGACACTAGCGGGATTCTGTCTTCAATCTGCATGCTGGCTTGGCACTCCTAATAGTTCCAATAATAACCTGCGGGGGTACAGATGTAGATGGTCAGTCGTAAGCCCAGGGGCTTCGGCTCTGTTTGCAGAGTTTTTGTATTGAAGAGGACTCATAGGCGCGAGCTAAGCTTGAAGCGGTAGAAGAGAAAAACGACATGATGAGAGATTTGGACTCTACAATGATCGCTGACCACTGATCAACAGAGCCGGCTTTGTCGTGGGGACGGGTTTAGATGTCATCATGATGAACTAAAAGCTAAGTCTAATCAAGCTCATGGTGGCGTCTCAGCCGGATGCATGGGGCCTGTCCTGCTTCCGCCTCCGTCGAACGAACGGTTCACACATGTAGCTTTGAAGATAGCTAATAGGTAAATCCATAACAAATGCTTGTGTATAGATACATTACCCCTGCTGGGCTGGGTGGCCATGATGCATCGTTGCATCGATCGGCCGCTTCCGAAGTAGGATTAACACGCTCTGGACTAACAATTCCTGGGCCGCTGATAGTGTAGGATTTGGTGGTATTGGAGGATTTCACCCGCTTAGGTGGAGAGATATGGATACGGATGGACAAGGGCACATCCAGGTAGCTGCGGCTGAAGGGCTTACTTGTGCTGGAAGGATTGATGACCCCATTCGCTGCAGCAGGGCTAACGTACTAAAGAATCCTATCGCCACTGAAAAGCATGGCTGCGATATGTCTGGTCTTTGGTACGACGCTTGCTTGGATATCTCCGCATTGTTTGAACTCTGCTGGAGCCAGCAAGTTGGCTGGGTTCGATGGCCAAAATGTCGGACCTTGTCTCAGGGCTCTTGCGGCTAACGAGACCGAATGGTATGCTGCTGCTGATTGGAATGGCATCCATCTGCCTGAGCTTCTTTTTCTTCTTCCATGACAGTTTCGGCCCTCGACACTATGACACCACGGTTATGATTGTTGGCGACTCCATATCACAGGTACGAAATAGCTTTGAAATGAGTTGCCAAGATGATCCATCTAACCATACTGCTAGGGTCTCGATGGTGACTTTACATGGAGATACCGTCTCTGGGACTGGCTCGACAGCAACCGTGTGTCCGTCAAGTTTGTTGGCCCCTACACCGGAACCCAGGAACGATCCGTCGACTACGCCGCGACTGTCGGTTCAGAAGTGACCATCTTTGAGGGAGGAGGCTACAGCAAGAAGATTGGATTCCGCTCCCGATTCCACAAGTCTGGCCGAAAGCACTTTTCCGCATGGGGCCGCCAGATCCAACAGGATGTGCCTGTGATTCGAGACCTCGTGGCACGATACCAGCCTGATCACCTCCTCGTTGAGCTAGGCTTTAACGATATGGCATGGAGTAGCAGTACTCCGTTTGAGATGTTGCAGAACATGGCTGCCTTGATTGAGAATGCACGCGCAGCCAAGCCGGACCTTACATTTGCGATTGCGAATGTTCCCCATCGGTATCGAATGAAGGGCTTTGAGGGCCTCGTCGCCACCACTGATAATTATAACATGGCATTGCCGGGTATGTTGGAACACTTGTCGACACACGAGTCGCCAGTATATTTGGTCGAATTCCGTGAAAACTACTGGTGTATGTATGACACTGTCCTTGAGGAAATTCGATTTCAAGAGTTGTTGACTTACTGACTCGTCGAACAGGTTCTCCCGATCTTTGCCCCGCTGCATACGATGGTCTACACCCGAACAACCTCGGAGAGTTCCAGCTCGCCAAAGCCTTTGCAGATACTATCAAGAAGGGATTCGGTTGGGAAGTGAACGAATTCGTTATACCGGAAACCGTTTTTGTCGAGGTTAGGGCGCCATACGAAGCTATGAACGAAACGGCCAAAGCAAACAAATAGTAATGTGCTGCTCCTCTAGATCAGAGGACGCATTATGTGCGAAACATGCTGTGGTAGTAGACGAAATTTGTCGTCTGAGGGGTTTCTAGCACGACCACATTCATAAGCGCAACCTCTCTCTGCAAATAAGTCCTCGCTGGTGTGGAACCCTAATGTTGAACTGCTTCAACAGTTATCTCAAACCACATCGGCGGACATGGAGATCTTCTCTTTGAAGAAACGGCAAGAGAGCTGCTAGCAAACTAGCAGAGCAATGTCCCATCCACTACTTCGAGAAATGCAGTCCTGTGGTGGACAATTCTTCTTCTTTTGTTGAAAGGATATGTACTCCTTCCCAACTTGAAGGGAAGAGAAAGGATCACACGAGACTTTCATTTAGCTCCGCCATGGCATTTTATTCGCCACCATCTTCTTATGAACCGTCAGCTTCCGTTACAACCCCTCCTACCCCCAACCAAGCCTTAGCCACACCGAAGGGCAAACCTCCTCGCTCACACGATTTCAGATATTTGAGGCAGCACTTCTCAAGGCAATGCTGGGAATGGAACGCTCCTAGGAAAATAGGTCCAATATGAAAGTCTTCCCCCCCAGGCTAAGTGGTGAAAAGGATCGTGCAACAGAGGCAAAGTACATTACCACGTCGGGAAATTAATTGCTGAAATCTCCAACCTGTGCTCTAGGTAGGTATTTTGAGCTATACCTTTGGCCCATTGCGAGTGTTATATAGATCGTAATTGAATGCACTATGACGGTGGATATACCGTCTTTTTAACCCGTAGTATCTGCCTTGCCTTTCTCTTGTAGGATGTGTTGGTCCATCCGAAACCATAGCGATATATAATGTCTGCATGGTTAATCAAAACACTGCTTTCCAATTCCTCGCCGGAGGAATAATTGCATAGGTGAAGCCCGTGTGAAACAAGAAATTGTCCTCCCCTTCCATAGAAGACGGAAAGTTCTCGCTGTCTTCAACAAGGGTATAAGTAAGGCGAATGTAGTCCTTGTTCCTTTCTATGTACCTGACCTGTTTTTCTGTTGTCGGACGAGGACGTCTTCCAAATCCACGGGATATTATCCCATAAGCTGCTGTGAAGCTTCAGCCAGCTGTAGCATTTCGCCATGTGCGACATTGGTGAGATAAATCTAGTGACTTCAGGGGGATTTGTATTAGATATGCCAACTTTTAGCCTTTCCTAATGGCTTTTCTGGGACAACGAGACAAGGTTATCCTCGGCCTCTTCTCTTCCTTGGGGGTTGTCGTACACCAGGATTGGGCCTAACGCCTCAGATGCTTGAATTTGAAGAACTTCGGCATTGTAGCACTCCCGTTGCAAGGCATAGTAATTGTCAAGCTCCTTTGGAGGCTCCTGGTCCCAGAATTGTAGTAAGAAGTAGGTAAGACAGTACAGATAGTTCGGCGGATGCATGGATAGCTACTAAGTTTGAAGCGGATGGGCCCTCGTCACTGAAGCGGACGTTCCAGATATAGCCATCAGAGCCGCCTCCAAGCTGGCAATCAAATATCATAGTTTCAAGATCAAAAACGCAGTGACGAAGCTGTGGCTTTGGGGAGTATTTCCCCATGAACCTGGGGTCTCCGATCATGGGTTCGCAATCGCTGCTCTTCCATGGGACGCAGTTCCGTCAGTGCTACAGGGCCGGGGTGCTGTGTGCAATACATATTGCCGTTGGTAATTCTAAGAAATTAAGCAAAGAGAGGAAACGGAGAGCAGGAGAGATAGATTGCATGCAAAACCTAGACGGTATATTGATATATGATGTTGGCAGAATGCTCAAAGTCTCAAGGCAGGTGGATGAGGAAAGTAGCATATCACGTGTTGCCGTCTCAAGTCATAGCCTAAGCAGAAAAGATATATGCGAGGAACTGGTTTTCTAAGTAGGCCTCTATTCACGCAGCAGCTTCAATACAGAAAACAGCTGTGCAGGTAGATACAGAAATCTATACCATTCTATGGGTTGATTCTGAACACACTCGATCCTACACCGTTCAAACGTCTTCTCAATTTAGCCACAACGAGGTTGCCTTCAATGTAAGACCTCATTCTGACGGATAGAGGAATTTGGGAGACGATTATGGTAGTGATAATGATGAGGAAAGGGAAGAGGAAGAGGAAGAGAAAAAGGAGGAGAGAGATGATGATGCTGACGCTGACGAAGATCACGACAATGAACATAACGACCACACCTTGACGCCTGGTTCAAAGGGCAAAGCTCCAGCCCAAATTGAGAGATAAACGAAGCCATATTTACGTGATACAAGAAACATAAAAACCTCTAGTTTATCGATACTAAAAGTTAAGAAGTTGAGCTAACCTATTAAATATAGGACCCCTACAAGTAATAGGCATATCTTCAATAGTTAATGTCCTCTTTGGGGAGCCTTTGAAAAATGCAGTCTATTTCCCTAGCCCTCACCATCACACCTCACTCTGCTACCGGCCGTTCTATGATGGTTTTCTAGGTCGTGATATGTGCGCCGGCCACCGCAGCCGAAACAGCCACTATCACCATAGCCCACCAAGCAGTACCTACAATACCGTTCCTGAGTCCTACGCCGTATAACCAACCCGTCAGCACGGGGCCCACCATCGTGGCCGCTGCGGAGACACTCTGGCCGATTCCGTTGACGGTGCCGAGCATCGACCGATCCGGACTTGTCGCGTTGAGGAGCATATTCCCCGACGGGAGAGCGAAGGCCCGGGCCGTGGCCTGGACGGTCAGAATGAGCGCAATAATTGTCCAGAGCAGAACTCCATCAGCTGGTAAAGGCGGTGGGGTAGATGAAGTAATGGTAGCGAGATAGGGAGTCAAAAAGTAAGAAACGGGGAAGAGCAAAAGGGCGTAGCGATATAGCTTGACGGTGCCGAATACTCTCTTCATGAGCGGAAAGAACAGGAGCTGCAGCATGAGGCCCAAGAAGCCTCGAATGACCAGGGCCGTGGCGATACCACCAGGCCTGAAAGAAAGGCCGCCGGTAAATGTGAATGGTGCATGTGGGTGATAGTCCGGAGGCACAGATAGAGAGGCGCTGACCGTTGCATTGGCTTCGATACCCTCCCCTGTTGGTGCATTGCCATCTTCCGGGCTATATCGAGGTGTAGAGATGAACCATAATAGAAGGGATTGGTACGAAGCAATGTGCAAAACCATCAGGCCGCGGGCGAGAAGTGTCATACCCAACCGTCTCGTCCATATGCGGCCAGAATGGTGTTTGTTGTGGGCTTTAGGAGGAGCACTCTGTCCTTGTTCGTCAAGCTCGATAGACTCCTCCTCCTCCTCTTCCTCCTCTTCCCCCTGCTCAATCAGCTTTTCATAGCAAGACTGGGATCTCCGCTGGAAAAGCTTCTTGACCCATTGGGATAGGATGGATGTTGGTTGGCACTTAACACCTGGAAGTGTCTCTTCTAGTCTAAATGCAAGCAGAGCCGCACATGCAATCAGGCCCATGCCGTTGAGCACATTCGGTAGAGCATACGGCCATATCGATAGCCATGCTGGTCCTTTGCCAATCTCTAAGAAGCCGCCAGGTCCAAAGGCGCTAGGATACATTGCCGCGGGATCGGCCAGCAAGCCTCCCATCACGGGGCCGATCATGGACCCGAAGTTGAAGGCCATAGGCAGCAACAGAATGGCTCGCGATTCGAACTTGTCTCCCCCAATCTCTTTAACCATAGTCCGCATTACGCCTTTATTGCTATTTGCCAGACCGACAAGCAGTCGCCATGGCACAGTCACCGCAAAGCTGCTAGTAAAGCCAAAGCCCAGACTCCCGACGCCTGTCCCGACGAGTCCAACCAGAACAACAAACTTGCGTCCTAGACGAGGAGAGTCAGCCATTCTACCCCATAGAATGGAAGTAAAGAGCTGTGGCCCCGCGACGGCGGCATTCAGGACGGAGACTTGCAACGCCAGGGCGGCAGTACTCGGCGCGGAGCCGTCAGGTTGCTTAAACGATCTGAGCTGGAAGAAGATGTAGCTCTGCAGGCTACTGTTGGCGACGGTTTCACAAAACCGCGCAAATGCTAGAAGGGTAAGTTGTCGCTTCTTCGGTAAAGACGCCCAAGACGCCATGGCCCCGTTGTCGTCCTGAGTTGCACTACCAAGCTGTTGGTTACTAGCATCTCCCATGTTTAAGGAAGAGGTTGTGGGCAGATCATGTGAAGTGGACTTTAGTTCCACGGCATCCACTTCACCGGCGCTGCCTTGCCCCTTTCTATGCATCGCTGATCGTGATGGCTACTAGGTTCTGAGTCCCAAGCCGATAACTATGCAATTCTTGCTCGCGAGCCTCCTTGCCTAGGTCAATCACTGCTTGATGTTGATAAGGAAATGATGGAATTAGAGATTGATACAAAAGCTTTCTCCTCATCTCGTAAGCATGAGCATCATTTCTGTCTCTCTTTCTCTGTTGGTCGTCTACTTTCTCTCGACGTTGTGGCTGATTTGTACCCAACAGTTGGTTCGGAACGAAAGCTTGATGAGAACGGCGACTCGCATGGAAATCCCGCTACATTGGCATAATAAATACAGACAAGGCGCCTTTCTGTAGTAAGAACGTAGGGGGCATACCACCCATATGTGGTCTTTCTTATTGTCTCACTGCGCCAGTTGTCTCAGAGACGTAAGACTCTGCAAGTCTATTTGGGGAGTACAAGAGAATTTGACATAACCAATGGCGTATGCATGCTTGCTTGTTTGCTTGGAGAACAAGCACGATCTACAACCAGAAATCATAAAACTACTCAGTGTGACGAGATAATACATTTATGCCTCTCGGCCACGAAATTGGAGAAATTGTGTCTCGTTATGGGCGGTATAATTCGAAGTTTTGGAGAGAAGATCTACTCTCTATACTAAATAGTAATATTCCTGAACTCGTTTGAGTAGGTTCTTCGTCTCAACGGCGTCACTCCCTCCAATTATAAATACGCCATAACTCACCCGGATTTTCTCGTCATGGGTCCAAGCTGTGATAACCAGTCGTCCGTGGTGGATTTCGCCTAGAAAGTCTTCCTCAAATTTCTTCCTCGAACACAAGAAATATGCCATCTCCAATATGGCTCTGCCTAGCCCTCGCTGTTGGAAGTGTCCTGCCATTAGTCCCAGGCAGAATGTCCCCGGTGTACGAACGTTTAGATCTATGATGTGCTGCTCCCCTAGCATATCAGTGATTATATCTACCCCAACGGGTCCATAGTAGCCTTTCTGGTGCAGGAACAGAGCCACCTTTTCCAAAGACCGGGTGAACTTTTGATGTAGAGCATCTTGGTCCGCATATATGATTGAACCACCAACCCACTCGATGTCGTGGTTGAAGGTCTGCCTGCAGCAGGCTACGAAAATAGGGCGACCTTTCTGTGTCACAAATAGCGATATTGCCACTACTGAGCCCGCGATATACTCTTGGAGGACCAAGGAGCATGGATTTAGGTGCTCGTTAGTAGCGTCAATCCGTGCAAGCATCTCGTGCAGCTGGAACTTGATTGTTTCCTTTATCCGCCATCGATCGGCATCACAGGATACTATGAATGTGCCTTTCCCCGATGATTGCGGAAGCTTCACGACGAAGGGTATCTTGTATGTATCAAGAGGCATCGTCATACGAACAGCTTCCAGCGATAGCTTGGCCAGGTCGTGAACATCATTGGGTCGGAAGAGGGAATCTATGACCATTGATGGCGGTGTGGGTAATCGAGAAAGTGCCAATCCACGTTTTAAGAGAATCTCATAGTGTGTTTCTAGGTCTAAGAGATGAGGTAGATGCGTCAGACAGTCAGTAGGACGGTCCAAAGCAACCAATGTACCAGGACCTAAGGCAATATAGTCCAGCTTTGTCATAAAGCTGACAATTGGCTGTTGGTGGTGTTGTATCTGGGCAAAGCTTGTCTTAATATCGGCCATATCCTTCGAAACTGTGTTCTGGGAGTCCAAGGTGAGGATGACTACTGGCATCTTGCCAACTGAGAATCCATGTCGTTGTGGACCAGCTCTTAATCGCAACACGACTAATGCATTAGGGGTAGATGCCTGTCCCTTCTGTAACACTGAATGATAGAGGAATTTGACTGCCGTAGATGCCCCGCGATTGTGAACGTATAAAGGGCAGTATATCAAAGTCTGATGGGCCCCGGTGTCATTGTCAAGGCAATATAGATCGTGTAATGTGGTGTCTAGCACAATCGGAGGGATGGGAGCCATGATGTTGGATTGACGGGTATAATCGCAAGACCCGAGATTGATGAACGGAGAAGCGTTGTCATTTTACTTAAAACCCTTAATGGGAGAGGAACTAGAAGAGTTTAATAACTGTTCCTTTTTGCAAAGGACAGAAGAATTAATTAGAGTAGAAGCCTTGCGATGTATTGACTCAGTCAGCTACTCATCAAATTATTCAGCTTCGAAAATGACAACATCACACCGCTTCAGTTCTACCAAGACAGAGAAATTATCTACTTGTGTCTAAGCCTCACATCGACACAGCACGGACAAGATCTCATTCGCTGGATGGCAAACATATAAGCCACCTGCCCACGGCAGTGCAACAATAACCCGCCTAGTCTACCGCGTATAAGACACCTCTTAACTAATGGAATCGACGATGCAACACTAGGAGCTCAGCCCGCCATATTTGTGTAATTGCTTGCAAGCCTTGGTTACACAATGAGTCTAGAATCTGGGCATCTGGTTCTGGGCCAGTGGGGGTACTACTAATAGCTGGATAAGGAGCTTTGAGTGTTGATAACAATAAACCTTTTGCCCAGAAAGCCTTTACTTTAGATATTGGTTGAGATTATATACAGCTCCTCATCGATCTCCCATAAAGCTCGTGAACTCTTGGCGAAACTAACATTACCATAAAGAAGTAATCATGACGATAAAAGAAAAGCTTAGCCTCCCTCATGACCCAATCTTACTTAAACTACTCAAGGCAGCTAGCCAGTTTCCATGCTCGGACATAATTGTTCATGATGTGCTTGGCTTCGAGAAGACATATCCAGAGCTGCTCGGCGATATTCTTCAACTGCGCAATAATCTACGCGCGAGGTTGCCAGCAGCAGCAATAGACGAGCAAGGAATCTTGCATGAGAAAAGTAAATACATTGCCGCTCTCGTACGGAGTGGCTACGAGTTTCTCGTCGCATTCTTCGCTACCCGAGCGATAGGCGGAGTTTGTGTACCATTAGGTGAGTTGATTATTTAAAGGATGATACGCAGCATCATCAAGACTAATCAAATGTGTTATATTTAGGTTCCGGTGTCCTTCCTGAGGAGGCAAATTACTTTCTTTCCGTGACAAATGCGACTTGCATCCTCGCTGGCAAAGACCGTATAGAGAGTGCCGAAACTATTTGCGAGTATATCCACCAGCACGGGAGCTCAGATCCGCCAACATTATTGTCTATCCAATGCAATGCAAGCCCCGTAGACAGTAACAACATTGGAATTGATGACTCTGTTCAAATGGATCCAGCTGGCCCAGGCCTTGTACTATTCACATCAGGCACCACCGGGCTCCCGAAAGGCGTGGTACTACCCAGGCAATGTTTTGCTGACGCGCAGTCTACTGAGCCAGGCAGAGCTGCCATCAGCCACCGTCCAGGCCATTGGATCGGTGGCGCCAGAAATCTAATTGAGCCTATAGTAACGGGAAAGAAGCTTTACTCTCTGGGAGAAACGGCGGCCAGGGCTCGCGCAGAGGGTGTGTTGGCTGCTCTCGAACATTATCGAATTACTGATGCCGATTTCACCCCAGTGTTGCTGAGGTGGATGAAGGACCTTTTAACGGATCAAACCAATGACATGTCTGAAGATAAGAAAGGGAAGTGCTCTGAGTGGTTCAGGGGTTTATCCACAATTAAGTGCTCCTCTGGGATGGTTGAGCCATCAACACGGAGGTTCTGGACATCTTTGACCGGTTTGCCATTTGAGAATATCTATGCGGCTACAGAGTTGGGGGGACCTGCAATTCGAGGGCTCTCCCAGATCAAGGTAAGTGGATAATGCAATCATGTAGCCGTGGATGCTCGATATACTTACTAGACGTCTCTAGGGTTCTATCGGAGTACCATCCCCTGGCATCAAGGTCCAGCTATCTGAGGGAACTCATGGTGAGATCCTTATAAAAAGTCCTAGGATGCTTACTCAGTATGTGTTGCATGTTTGTTTGTACCAATTGGCCCCTATCTGACTTGCTGTGACTAATGAGTCTATTTCACAGCTACATTGGCGATGAGAAGGCGACTCGGGAGGCGTTCGATGAAGAAGGATACTTGAAGACGGGAGATCTCGGTGCATTCAAGGATGGCGAGTACATATTTTGCGGTCGAGCAAATGCTGACTGTAAGTGTTGTGTCGTGTCATGCCATGGCGTCTCTCGTGGTAATGTCTCATGGGCAACACAAGCTAAAATTACAGCACAGATATATTATCTCGTACCTATCAATTCTCAGCACTCATCGTTGAGAGCAATATTCTGGACCTACCTTACATCTCCGAAGCCTGCATCGTTGGCGTGCCCGACTACGAATCACGGCAATTGTGCGGAGCTGTGGTCCGTCTTCGACCTGGCAGCACATCATCATCGCCCATATCTCTAGACCGAATTAGAGCTGATCTCAGGGCTAGCTTAGTGCCATACATGCTCCCTGTTCTTCTGAGGGTTCTAAAAGACGGAGAAGAGTTACCGCGTACAGCATCTGGGAAGGCTATAAAAAGAGATATTTTGAAGGAATACTTTGGCGTCACAGATGGGTTGCCGCCCAAAAATACCCCAGTAGAGGTTGAGCGATGCAGTTTGTCGGCTCCAAATAAGGGAGAGACTAAACACAAGCCGTGGGACTTTTGTGGACTGCAGCGTGCTCTCTAGGACTCTGCGATTTGCCATGTCTCAGTCAAGGGCATTTTTCACGGTGTCTATATAGACATCTTCACACCTATCCGTGCTACTTATATCGCCCATATCAGTCTTATAAGTACATGTAACTAGATAATTAGATATACACATTAGATGTTGATTCTAACTGAAGACTATAATCATAGTAACTAATCCGACCAGCACAATTACTTATTCCTTGACAGAGAGCCTCCTTATAACATCTACCAACTTTGTTATCGATTCCTTCCTGTCAAATACCTGTCCGTGGTCAAAGTCGTGGAACCAAAGCAAATCAAGCCGATCCCCTTGCCATACTCCATCGGCAGTCTCCACATTCCAATCATCTTGGCCAGTCAGATACGCTCCAATTGCTTTCGTGTTGACGACTATATCTTGACCACCCAATACCACAGCTACGTGATGACCTTGGATATCTTCCTTCCACAAGACATTATCAGCCCAGAAGAATCTTCGGAACAGCGTATGCGAGATTCCCATATCTTTTGAGCCAAAATAGGATAGGAGGTGCTCATTGGCACGCGTTGGCTTCCGGTAGACCTGCAGCAGCAAGGGGGTTAGGTGAGGCCATTTGTAAATACATACGGAGGGGAGACGTTACAAAATTATACGCCACATCAGGGAGATGCAATAGGAAGGATATCGGATCAATAAACACGATTGGTCCAATCATCTGTTTGATTGGTGGTGAGTGAAGGAGATGTGTGGCAACCACGCTACCGTAGCTTCACAAAACGAACGTTAGTATACATCAAATGGACTGATATGAGCATGTAAAAATCAACAGGGGGGCACCCACGAGTGTGATACCAAAACAAACCTCTCCCACTTATGTGCCTTCAATATGCAATGAACCTCCTCGCACATTTCATCTTTCAACATTGCCTGGGTCGTTATCCTCGAGCTTATCGGCATAAGCTCAACAGCTATAATCCCAACCTGTCCATCCAGCGAATCTTTGCCAACTTCGGCATTAAGATCGGCCAGAAAATTGATATACGGGTAGAGTCCAACACCGATACCGTGGATGAATAGAACGGGGAGTCTCGTCTTGGAGGTGTGCGGCCGGTACCAGTACGTGAGCGTCTTGGCAGGGGAATGATAGGTAGTGAAGAGAGTGAGGGGGCGTGATGGGAAAATGGAGAGGGACCGGAGAAGTGGCGTGCGATGGAAGTCGAAGCAATAGTAGCGCAGATAGATGGACGCTGTTGTATCAACAATAAATATACACTATATAGTGAAGGCAAGTCAATAACTTTTGCATATCCGTACTACTCCGTCTGTGGGACCACACGTTGCCAACGCATATCTCATTTTGGAAACTCACAAGATACCACATCAAGCTCCGATGCAACATATCCACCTTGTCAAACGTCAATCGGATACATTTCGAATTGCCGCGCCCGGGTTCCAGCTTCCTTCCGAGTGCCTTTTCCATCTCTTGGGTGTAATACTCCAACTCCTCATCATACGCCGGGTCAGGCTCCGTGGTGTTCAAGAAGGCCCAGCAGTAGAAGTCTTTGACGTTCTCTCGCTTGATCTCCGCCACCGGCGCATCCCGGAACCATTTCATCAAGAACTCATCCGCATCTTGAATACTCCCGTGGCATCGCCAGAACAGCTTCTCGCGATCTTCACGGCATGGAGTGCCGTCAGGGTATGTCGTAGCCCTCTGGAGGTAGGTTTTGCGAGGGAGATAGATCAAAAGATAGAATGCCGTCTCCAGGCCCAACCACACCCTCACGATGAAAGGCACAGTGAACGGGAGGGGGATTGTCCAGCCGAAGAGCGAATAGGCAACGCTCAGGGGTGCAACCGAATGCAGGAAGAATATGCATGTCCTGATGAAAACATAATCGAAGGTGGAAGACCCTACCATAACGAGAGGGTGCACTAACGACGACAGTAACAAAATCCAATACGAGTTTATAGACAGCCCGCAAATGCGATAAGATAGGAAATTCTATATACAAGAAATTTTGTTTATATCATTATTATTGAAGAGAGCTGGGTTTGGTTCTCTTGAAGCAACGTTTATGTCGATAACATGGCAAACTGATTTTTTTTGTTGGGAATTCCCATTCTGCCGGACCCCGGCCTTTCGGCCCCGATAATAAAACATGTGAAAGACAATAAAAGCCAGTAGTGGCTGATGAGACAAGTAGAAAGTGGGCTTATTTAACTCTCCGGATCGCCAAACTTCCGAATTACCACATTGAGCAACTATACGTCATTAAGTCGACATTCTGCTATCACCCATTCGGTGGGAAATATTCCTACAATTAATCACACCACTTTGTACCAATTACCTTTTCCGCTAGGACCGGCTGCTACTGAATCAATGGGAAAGCATCTTCCTTGAATAAGTCAACATGGCGGCAACTCCTGCGCATCGCGAGACAAGAGCATAACCCGTCGCCTCCCCACACGGTTCTCAAGGTAGGTCTTGATCTCACAACCCAATGTTCAGGCTGAGTGTTAAAATCCAATTTCCCTATGGGCGTCGAACCGGGTATCCCTTTCCTCCGAGATTCGCTTTATGATGAGCTAAGCTTCTCCTAGCATGATTATCCGCTAGCAATGAAATCTCACATCTATTTGTTCCTCATGTCTCCCACGTAAATGAGAAATGCTGCAGGTCGGGCATTCAAGCCAACACAACACAGTGGACAGTTAAACAAACAGCAAGCAAATTACCTAATCGGGCATCTCCCAAACAGTGCCAATTCATACCTACAGAGCATCCTGATAATGCAGCAGCAGCAGGCGCTGACGCCTCAGGTTTGCAGCTGCAGGAGGGTAGATCCTCGGAGCTGGCCTGTTGGCCGTTATGATTGAGTACATGTAACAGGAATGTTGCAACTTCACCTCTTCTGGGAAATGTGAACCTGCATCCAGCATGGCACTCTCGCTGCAGCAAAATGTATGCGCAATATTTCTACAGATCCCGCTGTGCGTTTCGCACCCTCTCTAGACCCTCTGCGAAGGCCTTCTATCGCGGATTGCTGGCCAACGCCTTCCGCTGTGCTATATCGTCATCTGCGTACCAGACGCGTGTCCGGGACCCAAGCACACTGTCCAATTATGATGCATGGCACACCCGGCATACGAGCCTCGATCTTCGTATCGACTTCAAAAAGAGAATACTGGGTGGTGCTGTCACCTTGGACCTCGAGTCCCTAACACACAGAGAAAGCAGCGAGGTCGTCTTGGATGCTCGCTTCCTCGACATATCGTCTGTAGCAGTCGACTCGATCACGGCGAAATGGAAACTTGGCCAGGAACATTCGGCGCTGGGCTCCCCGTTGCGCGTCGCGATGCCAGGCGGGGTGGCGAAGGGCCAAATCGTCAAGTTGCATGTGAAGCTTCAAACAACTGATAGGTGTACTGCACTCCTGTGGCTCGGGTCTGACCAAACGCCAAATGAAGAAAACGACGCTTTTGTCTTTTCGCAATGCTATTCAATACATGCCCGAACTCTCTTCCCATGTCAGGACACGCCCGATGTCAAGTCCACCTTCACAATGAACATTGCGTCACCGATGACGGTGATAGCGAGTGGCCTCAGTTCGAGTTCGACACAGAAAGAGAACATCAAAGGAGAGTATGTTTACTCCTTTGAGCAAAAGATCCCCATCCCGACTTACCTTTTCGCATTGGCTTCTGGAGATTTGGTTTCCGCTCCAATCGGGCCCAACTCATCAGTTGTCGCTAGCCCAAGCCAGATAGATGTTTGTCAACGTGAATTCCAAGGCGGCATGTCCAATATATTGCAAGAGGCGGAGAGTCTGCTCACGCCGTATTTGTGGGGCGAATCTAACGTCCTGGTCATGCCTGTTAGCTTTCCATATGGAGGTGAGAAATAGCAGCTTCTCCCAGTCCAACTTCATCTGCGTCGTTGTTGACTCACACTCATCTTGTCAAGGCATGGAACACCCCGTCTATACTTTCGCCTCGCCCATTGTCATCACCGGAGACGGCCAGGGTTTGAGAGACGGCATGGCACACGAGCTCTCTCATGGCTGGAGTGGCAACCTCGTCACAAACTGCAGCTGGGAGCACTAGTGAGTTTACACTGATTCTTCTACAGCAGCCGTGATCTGCTCTCTAATATTTGCAATCCCTAGTTGGCTCAATGAGGGCTGGACGGTATACCTTGAGAGGAGGATTGCATCACGACTGCATGGGGATGCTTACTTTCACCTCTCGTGTCTTCTGGGCTGGAAACGTCTGGGTAAGCTAGTTTTGGAGACTATGATTCACTCAAATTGCTATCGAGTGATAAATATATTGGCAACTAACCATAGATCAACAGAAGAGGACGTTGAGCGACTTGGCGCAGATCACGAGTTCACGAAGCTCTGCATAAACCTGGAGGGAATACATCCCGATGAGGCGTTCTGCTCTGTCCCCTACGAGAAGGGCTTCTGCCTCATGTATTTCCTCGAGAGACTTGTCACTCGCGACAATTTTGACAAATTTATGCGGCACTATTTCAAGGTATGGGCCAAGAAGTCATTAGACTCTAACGAGTTCCGAGAGACGTTTGTCGATTTCTTCAGCACTCCAGAGTACGTACACCTGGCAGATAAAATAGCTGCCATCGACTGGGACGAGCTGCTCTATGCGCCAGGACTACCCTCAAAGCCGAATTACGATACGTCTCTTGTGGAGGAATGCGAACAACTGGCAAACAAATGGAAAAATCAAGTAAGCCCTCCCAGCATTATTCTTATATATATGGAGGTCTAACGAGAAAATAATAGGCATTCATTCCGACCGGCAATGACATTGAAGGCTGGACTTCAAACCAACAGCTCGCCTTCCTAAATTTCATCCACGACTTCGCTCAGCCTCTATCCGTCGCACAATCCCAGGCGTTAGGAAGAGTATATGGCCTTTCGTCCACTGACAACGTGCCGCTTAGAACTGCATTCTATCAGATCTCACTACGAGCTGAGGACTTTAGCACTTACCAGGGCGCAGTCGAATTGCTAGGCCGGATCGGCACAATCAGGTATGTGCGACAACTCTCCAAGGCTTTAGCCAAGGTAGACAAGGACTTGGCGATGAGGACGTTTGAGGAAAACAAGAGCTTTTATCATCCTGCCTGTATTTCGCTAGTGGAGAAAGAGCTTTCAACAATTGGATAACTAGAATATTACGTTTATCATCCTCGGCCTTTAGACCCTTTCATAGTCACAGACTCACATTTATCTTCATAAATATGTCAAGCACGATTAATACAGCGTGGATACAAAAACAAAACAAAACAAAAGTGATTTTAGAAAAACTAAACCACGTAACAAGCATAATCAACAGCTTTCTTGCCCCAGGTTCCTAAAAGTCTCCCCACCACTTCTGGCGCACAATCTCCATCTTCAACTCTTCACCATGCACGTCGAGGAAGCTCTCCAGCAGCTCTTGCCACCACCGATAAGTACGATTTCCATACCACGCAGCCGTGTATTCCCAGTAGAAGGGGTACCACCCTGCAAATTCCCAGTCAATAATGCCAACAACCTGCGTCCCCCGAAGCAAGATGTTGAACGGGTGCAGATCACCATGCGTAAACACCAGCGCCGGCCACAGTCCCTTCTGCTTATCAATCATCATTTTGATATCTTCGTACTCCTTCTCGCCTTTACGATCAGGGTAGTCTTCAATTCGGAACCCATCACGGAGCCAACAATGAAAATCTTGGATGGTTTGAAATGGGCCGAATCGTGGTCTAGCATGGGGAATGCGGGAGTCATACAACGAACTGCCAACACAGCTCTGGACTTTCATGTCCGGCGGCGTCAGCAGTCTCAATTCCTTGACTATGCGCCCCAGCTGGGCAAGCACAGTCTCGCGATCCGCCTCAGACAGCGTGGACCATTTCTTTGCCAGCTCATCGCCAGGTATGCGCTCCATGACGATGTAAGCGCGGTTGTTGTGGACGAAGGAGCAATGCACCGCCGGTACGGGGATAGAAGTATTGGTCGAAAGGAACTGCATGGTCGCCGCCTCAGTGAGATGGGCCCAAGGGCCGGTCTTGACGATGAGATTCGGGGAGATTGGCTGGACGAAGCCATCGGTCTTGTAGCAGTGTGCTGTTGTGCGAAGCGCTAGGCGAGTCAAGACGCGACGGAGGCGAGTGTTTTTGATGGCTAAATGCTCAGTGTCATTGTGCTGAGTTGATGTATTGTCGATGGGGGGCGTGTATGGCATGATGGTAGTCGTGACATGGTGGATTGTTTCATGCTGTGTGAAATTGGAGGCTTAAGCCATGATGGAGGGAGAGGTGAGGTTGCTGCAGTACATGTAGCAAGGCGACTATTCTTGTTGGCTACATGATTTCTTAGGAGATTTGGCTGTGACTCCTCCACAACATCAGATAGAGTCAATTCTTCAAAACGGCTGCAATAATTACTTGGTACTTAATAACAAAGACGGCGTAACAAAGGATAAAGAGGCTATTCAAGCATATGTTAGAGTAGCGTTTCGTCGTTTGGAATAATGACAAATCTTTGAAAGATTCCAGATCCCTAACTGCGCCACACGAGCCTCAGAAAACGCCAAAGGCATCGCCAGCAAAGCAATGCCTCTACGATCGCCGTGTAGTTTACATAAAGTATGAAAAATCCTCAGTTACTAATTAATTAATATGGTAACAATTATCTTCAACTTAGAATTTCATGGTCAATTCGAAAATCCCTGCCCATACTCAACAGCAGCAACTTGCACATTCATATCAAGTGGGTACGGCAGCGCCCACTTACAAGAATTGCGCATTTCACATCACTATCATTGCTAATATCTATACATTCGTCCAATAGCTAGCGATTTGGATTTTTTATTTGTCCAGTGTGAATGATACTTTGGTAGATGTACGATATTTCCCCTTGAGATATGGAGCAATTCAGGCAAACAACAGATGGCGCAGGCGCCATAAGTGAGACAAAGGATCCAATTCATTTCCATGGTGAAGTGAACATCCTCAATGGTGGATTCAGTGACTCGATCAGTCAATATCGGTATGATTCAAGTTCGTTGCGAGATCCAGTGGCCGAGCGACGTGTGCGACAAACCATTACAGCGGCAGCTTCACGGAACTCCCAGCTCCTAGTTGAGCTAGCTGCCACTGCCCAGGCTCCTGCAGAGTTGAATAACAACCAAGTGAAGTTGGATCGCCTCGAAGCACGTCTAGCCGAGTTGAAGCCAGAGGTTGAAGGCGTCATCGCAGCATCGAAATCACAATTCAAGCTGCACAAGAGCTACCGAGATTCGGTGGGTAAGAAGTTCATATATACATTGTTGCAGAAGAAGGGGGCCATTGATGAGAGAGCTGCCCAAGAAGAAGAAACATATCACAGTGTCTTGGAGCAACGGCACAAAGCAGAAGGCAAACTTACAGAACTGAATGCGGACAGGGTGGCGCTGGTCTCGGAGATTCAGAGGTTGGAGACACTGGCAAAGCGACACGCTGCAGTGCACAAAGAATGCGATGATTTATACGCGTTGCTTTTTGACGGGCCTACACCCGGATTTCCAGACGAAGACGAACAGGAGGAGAAGCGGCAGCGGGCGAAAGCTGCCCTCGAGGAGAGGACGGAAGGACTCAAGGCCGTCGTTGGGAGTGTCAGGGCTGTCCAAGCGATCAAGTTGGTCATTGAGCGCGCTTCCGGATCATTTGAAGAGTCCAAGGCAAGCCTGGGGAACCGATCTGATGTATTTTCCCAGAGGAGCGTCCGAGCATCGCTGAAACGATGTATCGCATATATTGATCGTGCGCTTGAGCTCAGCGATGAGGCTCTCGCCAGAATTTCACAACCACTCCCACCCACATTGGAAGAGGCCAGGAATACCACGAATCAACACCTCCGATTGTCCAAAATAGTAGCCCAGGGACACCTAGAGAAGGCGACCAAAAAGAAAGATGCTGCTGCTGCTACTGCTGCTGCTGCTGCTGCTGCCTCAACGGAGAGATTGAGCGTCTCTCTAGCACAAGCGCTGAACGCTCAGAAACGCTATACTGAAGAGATCCAAACTATCAGTGCAGCGCGAAGAAAAGCGATCCGAATATCGGCCAGGTCATTTGAGAATGAGAGACAGGCGCTGCAGCAGATACGGCAGAATGCGTTTGAGATTACGGCTGGGTTCGGCGCAGCGGCACCGGCCTATCATGAGTGCTGCGATCGGGCTGAGGCGTATGTAGGAGAGTCTATGGCGCAGTGTGTGGATATTTCTGGTTCCATAGTGGTCGAAGTCCCAGATGATGAAGATGGCGATGGGTCACTTCCACCAGAGTACGAGGATTAGCTGGTCACTCGTGCCCTCCCCCTCTTTGTGTGCTTTGGCATGGCATCTTTGTGTTGAAGCATCGGATTATGCAAGTATGATAAATACGTGTTAATACCCCATCCGGATTAGGAAAGTCTGCATGAGACCATCTCTTTGAGAAAGAGGGGGAAGATGGGGGAAATGGGAGAATGGGAAAATAGGCTGCTTTTGTCGAGTTGATTGTTAATAATACTATTGGAAAACCACACCTAATAATAGCCGCTGAAAGCGTAATTCGCCGCCGCTGACTAAACAAAATGACGCATTCGGTGGCGGTCCTGCATCGGCGCGCGCGCGCACACGCAGGCGGACGAACGGGTGGTTCGGTGCGTGCAGAAAAAGAAGCCGAATCCCCTCCATCTCTGGCTGCGCCCCTCCAGCCCTCCCCTCCAAGATCCCCTCCGAGATCCCCTCAAAAAGGCACGACTCCAACCCCACCCTGCGCCTGCACCCTACAGCGATATCGTCAACGGCCTCTTTTCTCCTGTCTTCTCTTCTCCTCTACTTGTGCGACAGAACTCGACAAATTCGCCATCACGGAACCTCACAAGCGGCTCCCCCTCTTCTCGCCTCAGGACGTCTTTCGTCCTCCATAACAACCACCCCACGCCCTTCACCATGGGTGCATCCGCTTTCGCAAGCTCTTCTCCTCCTCCCCCTCAACAGCCGAGAGGCACGCCAACTCCTCCTCCCGATCCGATATCGCCGTCCTCACACAAATACTCTTTTCCTTGCGATAAGCTGAAGCGTCGCCTGAGCCAGCCGAATAAAACGCCCTTGGTCCTGGTGGCCTGCGGGAGCTTTTCGCCCATCACCATCCTGCATCTGCAACTCTTTGAGCTGGCTGGACGCCATGTAGATCGCACTGGGTTTGAGATTGTCGGTAACTACATGAGCCCGTGTAGCGACAAGTATGGGAAAAGCTCTCTTGTTCCGGCTCACCACCGCATTGACATGTAAGTCAAGGGCCTCTCGTGACAGCTGCGCCGCTCGCGGTGACCCTTGGGTCTCTGCTAACACACATGTCCCCAACTCTTAGGTGCGCTTTGGCGATTGAAGAGAGGAAAAGCAACATCATGATTGACGCGTGGGAGACTATGCGCCGTGATAGCTCAGGCCAGCCTCTCTACACTCGTACTGCTGACTATCTCAAGAGGCTTGATGAGCAGGTCAACGACGTCCTTGGTGGCATTCAAACCCTGGACGGCTCCTCCTTTGTGAGAGCCAGAGTCATGCTGCTTATCGGTGCTGACTTGGCCCTGACTATGAGCGATCCCAAGATATGGGCACCATCTGATCTTGATGTCATCTTGGGTCACTATGGCGCATTCATCGTCGAGCGGCCTATGCAGTGCGACATTCAACAGGCTACAGAACCCCTGAAGAAGTATCACGACAATATTTGGGTGGTCCCCTCCTTCCACAATGATGTCTCTTCCACCAAAGTCCGGGCCCAGATACGGAACGGAGAAAACATCCTGGATCTCCCAAAGTCAGTCTTTGCATACATCAAGTTGCACCATCTATATCAACAAGCGCCTATCAAGGAACGGCCTTCCAAGGACACCACCAACGGAAAGACAGATCGGGAAATCCTCTCGCCGCGTTTGCCAATCGCATCGCATAGGTGAATATGTCAGAGCATTGGGAGCGTCCCGCTAGGAGTCTGGTTGTTTTTGTTTTGTTTTGTTTCTTCCTTACTTTTTCTTGCATTGGGGGATATCACGCTGGCATGCCGCGGATAGAACATCATCTGTTACATAAGTTAGAGCATAATGTTTTGCAAGGTTTAGAGTATGCCTATTTTTTGGGTTAGGCTCCGCAAGGTCTCTTGCCATGAGGATCGAAAGAGTCCGTGTCTGATTTCCTCACTTTTTTTGGGGGTTTTATTTCTCTATCGATTTACAAAGCCACCATGCTTTGGCATGACCACTTCGCGTTTGAGGCTTGGCTCTGCCTGTTCAGCGGTTTCTTTTGGTGGCGCAGCAAATATGGCGCTGACGTCTATACTGACATTGCATTTTACACGTTCTGATAAATACCAATCTCATGAGCCAACGGATCTGCATCACTATTCGCAATAGAAATGAGAACATATTACCAACTCCTTCCAGTAATTGTAGATAATATGTATTGTATAACATAATATGATACCAAATTTGATTTGCTTGATCAAATTTGAACTATGGTCATCGACACCGACGTCAACGGGGCTTTTCACAACGAAATTAGAAGTACCAGTAATTCTTCAACTAATACACAAAGGGGCTTGCATCTTAGCAAAGCCATGTCAGCTTAGTTTTAATTTGAAGCCCACATGCCCTTCTCAAAATATATACCTCGTCTCATCAAGGCAAATGAATGTGTGGATATAAGCAGCCGCCCATAGAAGCCTACAGCCCGATCTATTTGCTTGCCTACCGGGTATGCCAAACCTGAAGACGGACGCAAACATCATGAACCCAGCCAGCCAAAGTCGGGCTGAGACAGCGATAAGGCTGCAGGTAGCAACAGCCTAGTCACTAATAAGCCATATATCATTGTCACCGCCATGATCAATTGTGGCATGTGCGTAAGAGCACTTGTGCAGGTTAACGGGCCACTGCAGGTTTTGCTTCCTCATCAATAAGTTATCGTTACAGTTTCCTCATTCAGGGCGGATATAGCGCAAGAGACCACCTGACCACCATAGGCAGACGCAAGCAGGGCTTATCTTGTCGCAATAGGACGACACAAGGCAAACTTTTACATGGAATCATGAGAGGGATAGTTTTGGGTTGCGCAGGCAGATACTTGGGAAGAGGCACTATCCGGGGGCGCGGGATCTCAAGCGGGAGCCACAGAGCTAAGCCCCAGATCTATTCCCCAAGGTGGTCGAGTCAAAGCCCCTGACAGGCGCCACGGCATCTGCAGGCTCGCACAGCATAGCCTGCCGCTTTGAAATGGAGGGGGGCCCCAGAGGGTCACTAGCCGCAGGGATTGGCCCACAACCCGCTAAAAAGCCGCCCCAGCTGATCGCTAATTTACCAACACACAGTGGGCTTTCAGGGCGGACCGACCATCCGCCATCGTCACCAGCCTCGAAATCCAAAGCTCCTCTAGCTTCTGTTTTCTGGCCTTTTCTCCCATGGATTGCTACCCTTAACGTATCTTCACTGGGAAAAACCACTCCCCCTTCCCCCACGGCAATGGAAACCTACAGATCATAGGACGGTACGGAAACGGGCCAGGGAAACCGGACGGACGAGGTCAGAGAGAGTAAACAAACAAAACATCCATATTCCGTCCATCCATACCTACTACCTACCTATCCACGTATTTCTGAACCACCTTGACAGAATTATCCGTGATCTTGAGGACGGGCCAACTAGCAAGGGTAACGAAAGGGAAAAGGGATGTAGCTATCCGGAGTCACAATCTCAATATTCCTGCAATCTCCCATCTTTGCCCTCGCAGCGCTACCGGAGTTCCATCCCGTCTACGATTATTGTTTTTGGTCACTTCGACGACGACGACCCCAACAGTGGATAGAAAGCACGCCTTGAAAGCAGCCCAGCCCCCGACGACACACGAGAACAAAAAGCCAAAGAAGACAAGCAAGATACAGAATATGCAGTCGAGAGACCAAGCTCCTGTTCAGACATTTGGGTTTTGGAGATGGATGTCGTCTACGTGCGATCCTACGCGCGGCCGGCGCAGTCTGCCCCCCAAGGGCTAGAGATCCCCTCCCCCTTCTCCCCCAAGGTCCTATCGGCGATCTCGGCAAACGCGGTGTTGGGAGATGGGGCTGCGCGGCGAACGTGGCAGGTCTCCATTCGAATCAACAATCACCCAGCAGCCATGGCGTCGATTACGGACCCGTTTGTCGAGGCAGAATATAAGAATGTGGAAGATTACTTGCGAAACTCGGACCGTCCGCGTTGGAGCGCTCAGAGCTTGGCGCTGGAGGAGAATGAAACTGATGATTTCTTTGGTGCTGAGAATCGCATAAAGGAGTATGGTGAAGCGCTGGTGGCACAGCTCGGGCTCAACCCCGGCATGCTGAGCGCTGGTGTGACTGAAGCGCAAGTCTTTGTTGTCGAGCACCACGATGCCTTTGCAGATGGGCCAAACAATCTTGGCGGGGTTCACTGCCTCGCCTGGGAGCTGCTCGAGTCAGTCAAGGTCCCACGGCTGCCCAAGCTCCGTCTACGAGTCACTCGCGTGAGCGACTTTCCCGGACGGCAGCACCAAGCCCCCAAGATCCCACAGCCGCTGGCTACGGTACAGAGCAACCCGAGCGCCGTGTTTCATGTCCTGCTGGTGATTGCCCGGGATTTCAGCCGTTCGGGTGCGGAGCGCGATCCAGAACCCGACCTGGCGCAATGGCCGTTGATGATCGTGCAGAAGAAGCTTCGGAGTCGGATGTTGCTGGAGGTGGTGCGGCCGGGCAGTAGGGAGGAGCTGGAGGCTCACTTGCGGCAGAGGTTTGCGCACGGGGTGCAGTTTAATCTGGTGCATTTTGACCTCCATGGGAGGATTATGCGAGATGAGTGAGTCTCTACAACTATCTCTTGCAGGGGTTTTCTTGTTCTTCTTCTTGTTCTTCTTCTCTCTTCTTGTTTAACTGACTGACATTGCTTCGTAGAAACAATAATCAAGTGCCTTGGCTGCTGTTTGCGAAGAGGCATCAATCATCTACTTCGCATGGGTACCAAGTGCCTCAGACGAACCTCGCCAAAGCAGACGCCGTTGCTGAGCTCCTGGCACGATATAAGATTGAGAATGTGGTCCTCAACGCATGCCTCTCGGCGTACAACCGGGCCGGGCCGACGACCAACCTGGCTCACATATTCCTCAAGCACGGCATCCAAAACGTGTCGGCCATGTGGTTCTACGTTCATTGGCAGACGGTGGCGACCTATCTTGAAACTTTTTACAATGAGTTGCTCATCAAATGTTGCGAGTTTCACGTCGCAGCACAGAAGGGACGAGACGCCATTCGGAAAAAGCCCACGAGGTACCAGGATTTTTTCCTCTGTGTCAATTACACCAGACGGGAGCACAGGACAAACACGATACCGCGAGACCCGAGCCCAAGTCCGTCGGCACAGTCCGGGGACTCATCGACGTCGAACAACTCGGCAAAGAGCTTCATGAGCGGAGTATGGAAACCGTCGACACCTCGGCTGAGCGATAGCCTCCTCCTCGGGGATGAACCCGTCATGCGACTGAAGCTACACCTGCTGGAGCTGGAGTACAAGCTCATGACGTTTCGCATCGTCTATGCCAGCGACCTGCGAAGAGCCAAGTCGGATCTGAACACGACGATTGAGCGCATGGTGAACATGTGGCTGAGCACCAACCTGATTGACGATGTGTTTTACTACAAGGCCAAGGACTTTGCCAAGCGCAAGCTGCTGACGGACACGGTGTCGTATCGAGAGAAGCGCACGCGAGCATCCAATGGAGGGTACCTACAGCTGCTGTTTCCGCGGCCAGTGCGGCCTCTGCGGCAGACGCTGCATATCATCCGGGACGTCGACCAGGTGGTGGACCCGGGATACCAGGCGGACGAGCTGGAGAACCAGCGCAGTGAGGAGCGGCGGTTCCTGGCGCAGGAGGGCCTGCAGCGGTTCGCGCAGAAGCTGCACGGCGAGGGGCACAGTTACTTGCTGTTCCTGGGCAGCCAGGACGCGCAGTGGTGGCGGACGTATCTGCAGCATCTGAATGGGGAGTGGTGGCTGCATATGCCGTGGAATTTCACGGTGCATTCGCGATATGTGAGGGACGTGCGGTTGCCGTCGGAGAAGAGGAAGCAAACGCCGCGGGCTGTGGACTAGCAAGCAGCGAGCGAACGAGCAAACAAACAACAAAACAACTGGGAATAGGTTATTTCTGTTTCATTCTAGTGCTTCTTCGGCCTCGTCGGGATTCCACGGGACGGAAGCGCGGGATGTTGACAAGTCCGGTCTTGAGCTGTGAGGGGCCGACGAATCCGGCGACCTCGATCTTCCGCGGCGACTAGAGAGCTTCGTGGAGGGTATTAGGCATTTCTGAACCGCGGCTCAGTGCAGAATTACAGTAGGGGTGACGAAGAAGGAACATTTGTGTTGTATAAAAATACTACAATGTATAATCTGGCATATATTTCGGTTTGTTGATATAGGGCTTTTCTCTTTCTCTCTGTTGTTTCAAATAGTTTCATTAGCATATAGCATACACATACACACATAGCATGGGAGCTTCCTCTAGTAAGCGGGTTTATTTTGCTTTTGGATGTTCTTCTATCATTGAAAGGATATATGATATGGTATGATAGATATAACGTTGTCTTATAAGACTGGACATACCATACCGTATTAAGAGAAATAAAGAATATTTTAAGCATCGGCGGCATATGGATCGCAAAACATAATACGCGTATGGATGGAGTAAGCAAAATGTGACACAATGGAATGGGTGCATGCATGAATGAGGCTCGGGACACTCAAGGTTGGTTGTTTGTTTGTCGGTAGAGGGGGGGAGTATGGCTCATGGCGCTAGGGGCTAAGAAAGCCGAAGTTGTGTTACGAATTGGGCGGTTATGCTGTCATCGTGTCATGTATAGTTTTGGGGAGGGAAAACAGGGGATTTGGCTAAAATGGAGTTGGGATCCCCCGAGTTTGGTGAACGAGTGGACGAGTGAGTGAGTGAGTGAGTGCGTGAGACACGGAAGAAGAGGATGTTGGTGGCGTGCGCGCGCGATCCGGACGCCGGTATCCGCATATACTATACTAGGTACGTAGCTATTATACTGGTACTGACAGTAAGAGGTATGTATGAATTTACATGGGCTTATCCGCTGTCTCAGTCCACGGCGCGGCGCGGAAGCATCGGGGCCAGTGTGTTTAGGCGGTGGTGGTCTCGCGTGACGTGAGCCACTGACGGCGCATGATTACGTATCAATTTATTGGTTGTTATTATTATTAGTATTATTATTTTCTTATTCTGCATTCTTCTTTTAGGTGGATGATTTGTGGGAGAGATATGGATAGTTACGGAGGACAGGGTTGGGTCGTGGTGGGCGGGCGGCGACGGCGGCGGCGGTTAAAGAAACGGCGAAGAAGCGAGTGCGGGCATATGCGGCACATACATACATACATACATACATACATACAAATATACATACACATACCCTCCCTACCTTAGGTATTTATACATCCATCATGGACAGTAGTTTTCTCATTTTGCCTCAACTCCTAGATTTGATTGCCATTGATGCTAGTGTACAAACCTTTTATGGTACAAGGCTGAATGAGGAACCGCCAGCCTGAATTGACGCAATTATCATCATTCACCAATTGGGGCACTATTCATTCCCTGGAGCTCCTCAAAGGCGACAGACAACGTGCATCGCATGGCAGGGGAGACAAGAACCCCCAACCAAGCCCATACTTTATCATTATTAAATTATTCATTTATTTTATAGGGGGTGCTGGTTTTGGTACCTGATTTTTACATACATACATACATACATACATACATACATACATACATACATACATACATGCATACATCATACTATATTATATCACCTATCGTCACAGCGAGCCAGAAGCCACCAGAAGCACACCCACCAGCGGAAGCATCAGTGACGTCTGTCACCCTCTAATTAACAAACTGAGTGACACCCACTCATACACACACACTCACATACACACATACACCACCCCTCATCTCTAACAATCCTTCGACCTCGGTGTGTCGTCGTTTACTGCTGTTTTATCCAGCCCAAAGGAGCGAGGCGGTGCTTAAAAAAAACGGATAATACGAACCGACTTGAAAGTGGGTTCTTGGTTATTTCATGATCGGCATCTCTCAACAAAAAAAAACTAAGAACTAAAATCCCTATATATAATATTGGATTTTGGCACCGACGCTGCCCGCATTACATCGCATCGCATCGCTTCCTGCGCAGTGACATAATATCGCCTCAACGAGCTGCTACCTACCTACTGTAACTGCACTACTGTAGGAGTTAGTACGGCAAAGCTTCCCTTCCCGCCGCCGCTCTCGCTACCTACCTTCTCTGCTGGAAGCTTCAGCCCTCGCGCCAGAAAATATCAAAGACATTGGAAGCTGTCTTTCAGCTCCTCCCTTTTATTTATTTATTTATTATTTGTTATTCATTACACGACCCCCCGAAAAAAAGGGACAAGCAACCTCGCTTCTACAAGCGCGAGAAAAGCCCCTCCAAAAAATACCTATACTCATACAACAAGAGAGAGAGAGAGAGAGAGAGAGAGAGACAGACAGAGAGAGAGAGGCAGCAGAAGAGGAAGAGAGGAGCAGCCCCCCCCTCTGGTGCTGTGGATGAATGAAAGGGAGATAGTGTGAGCTCCTCGCTGCCGCACGCACCCACGCACGCAACATGATGAGCTCCTCCTCCGCCACCGCAGCCGCTGCAGACGTGCTGGCCATTGGTGGTGATCACCACGACCTCGACTCTTCTCTGCACCATAACCACCATGACGACCACTATCACCACAATCATGTATTGCGCCCGAGACCGCGCAAGCCGCTGCATTCACAGGTCTCGCAGCTGTCGCATGCATCGTCGAATGAGGCCGATCTAGGCCACCAGCACTTGGGCTTGCCGCCGCTGGAGAATGGCAATGGCTTGGGGAGTGGCATGACGAGGTGTGTTGTCTATCCCCCCTTCTCCTAACATCACCACCATCTTCACACCATCACCACTACCACCATCACCATACAATTCACTAACTCGTCCTCCTCTTCATCAAGCAGCGGCCGCTCAACTCCCGTCCCCGACAATGCGCCTCCCTCCACCAAGTCCCTCTCCTCCGCCCGCAAACAAGCTCGCGCCGAGCAGCGCCGCCGCATCTTCCCCACCATCGAGTTCGCCTCGCGCGTCTCTCACTTCGACCCCGAGAGCGACTACCGCGACTTCCACGGCTTCTTCAACCTCTTCTGGATCGGCCTGGCCATCATGGGCATCACCACCATGATGCGCAACATGAAGGACACCGGCCACCCCATGCGCGTGCAGATCTGGTCCCTCTTCACCGACAAGCTGTGGCACCTCGCCATCGCCGACTTCCTCATGGTCGCCAGCACCGCCCTCAGCCTGCCGCTGCACCGCTTCTTCAGGAGCAGCCCCATCGCCGGCGCCTGGAGCTGGAGCAGGGGCGGCATGGCCTTCCAGAGCATCTACCAGCTCCTGTGGCTGTCCCTCTGGATCGTCTTGCCCTTCTGGCTCGAGTGGACCTGGACCGCCCAGGTCTTCTTCCTCCTCCACACCATGGTCCTCCTCATGAAGATGCACTCGTATGCGTTTTACAACGGCCACCTCTCCGAGACGGAGAAGCGCCTGCACAGCCTCGACGTGCCGAACCCGTCCAGGGCAGATCGACGCCCTGCCTACCTCTACCCGAGCGCCGACCACCGCAAGGGCAGCGTCTCTGGCATCCCGATGCTTCGTTCCGGCGGTGTCTCCGCGCCATACAAGGATGATCAGCAGCAGCAGCAACAGCAACAGCAGCAACAGCAGCAACAGCTGCGGCAGCGTAAGGGGGCTGGGATAGTGGCACAGGCAGAGGCAGAGGTAGAGGCAGAAACGCACCACCATAACAACCAAGAAAAGGAGGTAGAGGAAATAGAAGAAGTAGTAGCGGAAGAACACGATCAGACCAGCGCCGACGAGATTGATACCCTCCGCGAAGACCTTGCCCGCGAGCTCACTAGCCCCATGGGTAATGTCACTTACCCTCGCAACCTCACCTGGGCCAACTACCTCGACTACCTCCTCTGCCCGACCCTCTGCTACGAAACCGAATACCCCCGCAACACCACCATCAACTGGACGTCGCTCATCTCCAAAGTCATTGCCACCTTTGGCTGCATCTTCCTCCTGACCATTGTCTCTGAGGAATTCATCCTCCCCGTCCTCGTCGATGCCTCGCGCCGCCTCGACGCCATCCAACTCGCTTCCGCCTCCGCCTCCTCATCCACCACCACCACCACCTCCCCCGTTCTCGAATCCCTCCTCATCCTCTCCGAAACCATCTCCTGGCTCCTCTTCCCCTTCATGCTCACCTTCCTCCTCGTCTTCCTCGTCATCTTCGAATACGTCCTCGGCGCCTTCGCCGAAATCACCCGCTTCGCCGACCGCCACTTCTACGCCGACTGGTGGAACTCCACCGACTGGATGGAGTTCTCGCGCGAGTGGAACGTCCCCGTCTACTCGTTCCTCCGGCGCCACGTCTACAGCGCTTCGCGGCCCCATACCGGCAAGACCTTTGCCACCATCATCACGTTTCTCATCTCCGCTGTCATGCACGAGGTGGTCATGGCGTGCATCACCAAGAAGATTCGGGGCTACGGCTTTATATGCCAGATGCTGCAGCTGCCGATTGTGATGCTGCAGAGGACAAGGTGGGTCAGGGGGCGTAAGACGTTGAATAATGTCTGTTTCTGGTGTTCTATGGTCTTGGGGCTGAGTATGGTGAGTTTTCTCTCTTTGCTTTTCCTCCTTTTATCCCTGCTATATACCAAGCCGAATATCAAAAGCAAACATATATATATATACTAACAAACGAAACACTAGATCTGCGCTCTTTACGTACTTGTATAAACACAACCAAAATCTGTACAATATATATATATATGTCTATATTCTTTATCTATACCCACAACGGAACAGGCAAGGAGGGAAAGAAGGAATGCAGGAATGAATAGTGAAAAAGAGACAGAGCTTTTCACAGCACGGAATACATCACGCGTACACGCACACGCACACATAGTACTATACATTTTTCAAGGAATACAATGCATCTCAATCACAACTTCTCTACCCAGATTATATAGCGAACATAGCGAACATACGTACATCTCATCACTCGCATCATTGAATGAAACTAATCTACGTATTCCAGGAGGATGCTCCTATCAATCATCAGTCACGCAACATGGCTTAAAGGCGCCTTAAATCACAGCATCACAACTACACACAGATATGTCCATTTCCATGTATTCATTTCTCGTAGAGCTAGCTAAAATACACCCACCCCCGCCTCTCTTGGAGGGGATATCAGGGAATTCTGGGGTAAAGCAACTCGTGCCCATCAAACCAGGGACACAAAAAGTAAACAAATCACTAAAAAGACGTCCAGACCATGTGCTCTAACCATGCAACTCCATGTTAAAAAGGAAATACCAAACTTTTTATCCTTGTATCCCGATTCTTTGATGCAAAGGTGCTGCAGGCCGCTTAGTCGACCTCCTCCATGGCGCTGTCGGTAGTCTCGACAGCGGGGGCAGCAGCTTCGGCAGCAGTCTCAGCAGGAGCAGCATCGTCCTCCTCAATGTTGAGGCCAAGCTGGACAAGCTTGTGGATGCGCTCAGCAAAGCCAGCGGGCTCTTCAATGGTGAATCCAGAGACGAGCAGAGAGGTCTCGAAGAGGAGCTGGACAATGGACTTGACGGTGCGGTCGTTCTCGCCGTCGTTCTCAACCTTCTTCTTGAGCTCCTGGATGATGGGAGACTTGGGAGAGATTTCAAACGTCTTCTTGGAGGACATGTAGCTGCTCATGGAAGTGTCACGGAGAGCCTGGGCCTTCATGATACGCTCCATGTTGGCAGACCAGCCAAACTGGCCAGTTCGGATGGCACAAGGGGCGAGGCCAAGCTTGTCACTGACAACAACCTTCTCGACCTTCTCGCCGAGAACGTTCTTGAGGCTCTTGGACAGGCTCTCGTACTCCTTCTCCTCCTCCTCACGGGCCTTCTTCTCCTCCTCAGTCTCCTCAAGTTCGAAGTCCTTGGTGATGTCGATGAGCTTCTTCTCCTCAAACTCCTTGAGCTGAGTCATGGCGTACTCATCAATGGGGTCGACAAGGAACAGAACCTCAAAGTTCTTTCCCTTGAGAGCGTCAAGGAAGGGAGACTTGGAGACGGCGTTGATGGACTCGCCAGTGATGTAGTAAATGTTCTTCTGGTGCTCGGGCATGCGAGTGACGTAGTCAGTGAGAGAGGTCATCTCATCGCCAGACTTGGTAGAGTTGAAGCGGAGGAGCTTAGCGAGGATGGAGCGGTTCTGGGAGTCCTCGTGGATACCGAGCTTCAAGTTCTTGGAGAAGGCGCTGTAGAACTTGTCAAACTGCTCCTTGTCCTCAGCGATCTCCTGGAAGAGCTCGAGAGACTTCTTGACAATGTTCTTCTTGATGACCTTCATGATCTTGTTCTGCTGGAGAGTTTCACGAGACAGGTTGAGAGGAAGGTCTTCAGAATCGACAACACCCTTGACGAAGCCAAGCCACTCAGGGATGAGCTCAGTAGCATCATCAGTGATGAAGACACGGCGAACATAGAGCTTGATGTTGTTCTTGGTCTTCTTGGTCTCAAAGAGGTCAAAGGGAGCACGCTTGGGAACGAAGAGGATAGCACGGAACTCGAGCTGACCCTCGACGGAGAAGTGCTTGACACCAAGGTGGTCCTCCCAGTCGTTGGAGAGAGACTTGTAGAAGGAAGCATACTCCTCCTGGGTGATGTCCTGGGGGTTGCGAGTCCAGATGGGCTTCTGCTTGTTGAGCTCCTCCTCCTCGATCTTGGTCTCCTTGATCTTCTTGGTCTTCTTGGTCTTCTCCTTTTCTTCCTCATCATCAATCTCCTCAACCTTGGGCTTCTTGTCATCACCCTCCTCAGTAGTGGTGGTCTCCTCCTCAGCGTCTTCATCAGGGACCTCAGTCTCGGTCTCTTTCTGGACGTGGAGGTAGATGGGGTAAGAGATGAACTCGGAGTGCTTCTTGATGACCTCCTTGATCTTAGCCTCGTTCAGGTAGTCTGCCTGCTCATCCTTGAGGTAGAGGATGATAGAGGTACCGCGGCCGATCTGCTCGCTCTCGGTGTCGGCGATGATGTTGAAGGTACCACCAGCGCTAGACTCCCAGATGTACTGCTCGTCATCGTTGTTCTTGGAGATGACGCGGACGCGGTCGGCAACAAGATAGGCGGAGTAGAAACCGACACCAAACTGGCCAATCATGGAAACATCAGCACCGGCCGTCAAGGCCTCCATGAACTGCTTGGTACCAGAGCGAGCAATGGTACCCAGGTTATTGACAAGGTCCTAAGTGAACACGTTAGCCGGAGCTTCCTCACAGAGTTTAGAGGAGTTATTGCCAAATACTTACAGCCTTAGTCATGCCAACACCGGTATCCCGGATGGTCAGAGTCTTGTTCTCCTTATCGGGGATAATGTCGATGCGGAGGTCCTTGCCAGAGTCCAGCTGGGTGGGGTCAGACAAGGCCTTGTAGCGGATCTTGTCCAAGGCATCGGAGGCGTTGGAAACGATTTCTCTCAAGAAGATCTCCTTGTTGGAGTAGACAGTGTTGATGATGAGGGAGAGAAGCTGAGAGATCTCAGCCTGGAACTCGAAGGTTTCGGACATGGTGGCGGGTATTATCGAAAATTCGTGACTTTGAGTGGCGAGTTAGCTTGATGAATTTTTTTTTCCCCTTCACGATGGTGGGGTAGTTGGGGAGAATTGGGTTTGAGTGAACGATGAAAACGGCCCAGTTGCAAATTCAATCCCCGCTATTATGAGATTACTTGATCTCTTCTGTAGCAGCAAGAGTCCAAGAACAAGCTGAATTGCAGAGTCGTCAAGATCTCCAGCAAGGCTGATAAACAGATCTCTTCTTCTCACGAATGGCGGGGTGATTGAGCTGGGGGGGGGGACTGGGCTGGAAGAGGAAAGTGGGATGATAAGAGTTTATCGTCGTACCTTGATCGTTAAAGGAAGAAAGAAAGGCTCAACTGAGAACAACACGAGCTTTGACCTCGTAGAGCGGACGAGAGGGGGTATTGGAAGAAACTTGTGAAAAAGAGAGGGATGGAGAAGAAAGAAATTCAGGAGGAGAAGAAGGAGGAAGAGCTCTTCTCTAAAAAAGGCTGCTTCGCTCGCTATCCAGAGATTCCATGGGATTCTATGGCCGCTGCCTTTCCACAGCAACAGAGCGGGGCCTCGCTGATTGGCCAGACGGTCCTGGAGGCTTCCAGCATCCGCGGGGCGATTTGGCGGTGCAAGCCAGACAGGGGCGCCACTGAAGGAGGCGCTGAGGCGCTGAGGCAACAGGGCCTGTTTGGCCTTGTTTACGTTCTAAATCCTGCCACAAACGTCCACCCCACACCGCTAAAGAGGAGCATCATCTGGAGCTTTCTAGGCGATGGCATCTCGGGTTCTATGCTGCTCCGGCGCATATAGGGATCCTGCTCGTCGTTCTCATCAAAGTAGTTTTGCCTCGGTGGTATGCTCAAATTTTTATTAATATTATGCCGTATTCTAACTGTTATCCCTGTTCAATAATTCACTTATAGCATCTTGTTTTAACAGAGTCCTTCTCTCGTCTAAGTTTCACAGTCCCCACCCTCATCGACATTGGAATCTTCCAGTTTTTTTTCCTCCCTTGACAAGGCTGACGATGAGGGGAACTGCAACCCCATCTTCCCCTCCAGTTAGGCTGCACAGGGCGGGCAGCGGTGCAGGGGCAGCTCTACTCAGCCACTGAGGCTCGTACTGTGTTCCCCCAAAAGCTGGTACAATAATCAATGGGTGTACATTAAACCGTCTTATCTTATCGGATAGTCCACTAAAATCATTACCGGGCACCGATTTCCTTTGTTAGGGCGTCTCAGCATTGCCTGCTGTGCCTAACGGCTTTGTTAGATTAACCTAGAAGGCAGCATTGTTGCTAAAGTTTGAAGTCACCAAGCAATCTTTTTTTTAAGAGATTCCTCTTGTGTAGAAAAGTATGAAAGTGAAAGAACGTGGAAGAATATATCCAATTAGGTGGTTAAATAGACTTGGGTGTTCTGAGATGCTTGTAGACTTCCTCGAACACCCAGTTGATATAACTGACGATATTGTCGTTTTAATAGACAGCACACACTCTATACATCATGTGCACGTATACACAACACCTCTATCCTATCCCTGCCCAATGTCATAGCCCATGTTTAGTCTTTCGATATAACCCCACCAACCTGACGATACTTTCGATCCGCATACGCCAGCCCAAACTCATTTGCAGAGCTCCCGGGTATCATTTCCATCACTTCACCCACCACAATAACATGATCCCTCACCTTCACGAGCCCCCTTGTCGCCTCATCAGGCAAGAGGCTACACCTCAAAACGTATAATATCCCTTCACCCTGTAGTAGAGGGGTCTCGTCGCCTTGACTCGTAGTATATTCCAACCCATTGAACACGTCTTCGGTGTTACCTCTTGTAAATCTATCGGCTATAGCTACGCCGCTAGTATCTCCTGATGTAATGTGAATGTTGAAGTGACGACTTGACGCTATGGCGTCCAACGTACGACTAGGCGCGGCAATATTGAAGGTCACGAGCGGCGTTGGCGACAGTGTCAGGGATGTAAACGAGGACATTGTCATAGCTCTTGGTGTACTTCCATGTCTTGAAGTGCAGACAACGACTGGGTGTGGTAGTAATCGCATAACTGAGCGTACTTGTTCGGACAACGTCGCATGGGCTCGAGGATCGGCCGTTGGTGGTGCGGGAGAGGATGTATGCCATGGGCTAGCTGCGAGATTCGATTTTTTTATGACATCCGCAGAGGCATCTAATCCAGTCAGAGAAACACAGCATAATCCAGCACAAATAAAAGCTTACATCGTGGATCTAGTGTTTGCGGCTTCTTCGTCGCTGGAGTTTCTAAAGGCAAGGTATATGGTTTAATGCCAGCCGCTTGCTCCCCCATTGTCAAAGCATGACCAACCACATCATGGACACCCCTCATCAGCCGTATAAGGCTGAATCCTCTCGTCTGCCCATTACAGATATCATCGTTCACACGACGCAGTGCGCTGCGATATGCGCCGAAGCACACCTGACGCACCACTCTGCTATTGCTCATCGAGTCCCATAGAGCACGGCAAGGTCTCTAGACATGCTACTACTTCGAAATTAGAGATGAGAACTCACACAATGAAGGTATCCATTGAGAAGGAGGAGAATAGAGAAAATTAGGGGAACACGAAGGAAAATGTCGGCTTGGTATGTTTCTGATTAGTCGTGGCATGCGAAATCTACCTCTTATCGATAAGCAGATCTTAGCGCTGCAGTCATCTCAGGTCCAACCAGCGGGCCGGAAATTTTGCGACTCCAACAGCCAAGCTCTCAAACCACCAAAACCGACATCGCCAAATTTCCCACACAAGGACTACCGACCGTTTACCACCTTGTTCCCGGCCAATTGTAGCGAATTTTCTATAAACCCAACTCATATCCCTTCCATAATCCTTTTTTCTCATCATGCCCACAATGGGGAAACTCCCCACCCTCCCTATCGGCCTCGCAGCGCCAACCCGCACATCCATCCTCCCCACCACCTCCTCACACACGACTTCCCTCTCATCTATCCGCTTCCACATCCGGACCCAAGTCCGCCACGCAACATTCATTCCCCGGCCGCGCCGCCCTTACACCTTCACCCAGCTCATCCAGCTCTCCGACGGATCGACGTACACAGCCCGGACGACATCCCCTCTGCCACTCTACCGCGCCGCCAAAGATACTCGCAACACCCTCTTGTGGCAGCCTAGCGAAAAGTCCCTCCGTAACGTAGAGCTTGACGAGGCAGGAAAATTGGCAGCTTTCAGAGAGAGGTTCGGCAGGGGATACGATGCTGCAGCGCAAGAGGGCGAGGGCGAGGGCCAAGGCGACAAAGCCGGGGAGGAGGCGGCAGCAGCAGCTCCAGAAGCTACCAAGGCGCCGGAAGCCGATGATGGCTTGAGTTTCGAGGATTTGTTGTCAGAGTATGCGCCACAGGATACGGGTGCATTGAAGGATTCTGGTCCAAAGAAGTCACCGACACGGAGAAAGTAACGGGCATGGCCTTCATGAATGCAGAAACGTTGAAAACGACTTATGAGTTGCACAGCTCTGGCGAAGAGTAGAAAAGGGCATGGAGATGATAAATGGTGGCATTTTTGTGGATTAGAGAAGGGGGTTTATGTTCAACTATGTACAGCACCCTGAGCCTAGCGGCTTGTATGATATAACAATGGACGTGTCTCTGGATTTTGCAAATGAATTCATACTTCAATTCCCTTATTGTTTGCCCGCTCGTACCCTCCCTTTAGGAAATTATCTTTTTTTTGCAGAAATTAGATACTGACTAACTAATCGGAGTCGTCGTTTATTGTTGCCCTAGCACGGTCAATGGCAGTATCACCAGGAGGCTTAGTTGAGTAGACGGGTGGTTTGTAAAACGCCGACTCATCATCCTGGGCATCTAGTTGCATCAGGAATGTCTCCCATTTTTCAATTAGCTATCACAGGTTAGCAACGCCACAAAGATAGATTTCCCTGGAGAAAAGTTTCCTACCTCTTTTTGTGCCTCAACTGCACTCTCCAGAAACGTTTCAACACCGCTCTTAAAGTCCTCCACCTTCTCCTTCTCAAAGCGGTCCAGCTCGGCTCTCATATTTCTGCCCATATCTTCAAATAGCAGCCGAGCCTGGTGCACCTTCTTCTCTGCTTCTTGGACCTCGGCATTCATCTGGTTCAGACGGTCCTGCTGGCTCTTCCCTTGTCGCAGTAGCTTGTCTTGTGTGGACTTCTTCTTCTGCAACTCTGACTCGGCTGAGTGCCAGGCGTAAAAGCCTTTTTGGCGCTGGCTGAATGCCTGCTTAATCGAGCTAATGAGGCGAATATACTCTTCAATGATGATTCCAAAGGTGAGAACGTCTTGCTGAGCTTGGCGGTCATATACGTCGCGAATGGTCAACTGCAGATCAGACAGGGCGTCAAGAGGGCCAGAAAGTGTTGGCGAAAGCTCAACCGTAGACAAAGCGTGGAGGGAGGCAGAAAAATCCGCCGCTGCCTCGGCCATCATCTTCCTCTGGCCGACCATTGTCTCTATTGCCTTTAAAAGATTCTTTAGCTGGTTCTCCAATGCGTCCAGGTAGACCTTGCGGTCATGGAACCAATCATCTTGCTCCACAAACTTGCTTCCACCACCAACACTGATTCCCAAGGACCCCAGGACACCTTTGCTCTCGGTGGGAAGGACATCTCTCCGCTCCTTGTGCTTAATATCAACATTGAAGGCTTCGCTCTCCAGAAACAGCTTTAGATCAGCATCATGCTGCAGGATCGGGTGAGCTGCTGTCTTGTTCAGCATCTTCTCAAGCGCAGCTCTTCGACTCTCAACAAAGTTGCTGTCGAATCGGCCAACTGCCTGCTTCTCTGGCGGAGGCGGGACCACATATCCGGGGTTGTTTCCATGTAATGTGTTGTAAAGCCAAAGAAAGTCACGGTACCGACGCTTGACTTCGAATTCAGGCTGCTTGTACGCCCGGGAAGTGGTCTGTGTCCGTAACGCGGATTAGTCTAAAGCCAGCTCAGAGGAAAAGAGGACAGGCGCGCGTATTGCTGGACTAACCTTGGTTCGTACAGAGTAGACAATGTGAGAGCTTGTCAGATCCCCAATCTTCACTGGATCACCAACTGTAATGTAAAAGGTCGGCTTCGCCGCCTCTTCCACGCTTACGCTCGGCTGTGTGCTGCTCCTCACACTACTTGGTCTCGCAGCATCTACTGGCGGCGGTACTCTCGGGCCTCTGGGCCCTTCAAGATCATCATCATCAATGTGATGCGGATCAACTAAGCGGCGACCGGCCTGTTGTCCCTGCGGCGGCTGCATGGTGGTTCGAATCACCATCTGCTCCTTCTGAGGAGGCACCGGCGGTTCATCTTGCGCGGGGACATCCGGGGCCGAAGAGACGCTCAAAGGCCCCAGAGGATCATCTACTGCTTCGAGCTTGGTCGTTTGGGCGACGAGGCGACGAGGCGCACGCGAAGGCCGGGGTGCAGATGAAGTTGAGGCTTGGGATGTTGGCTGCGGGGAGGCCGTGGACTCGGTCTGGGAAGGAGGCTGAGAATTTTGGCTGGAGTCAGCCCATGGCGATTCTTCGACATCCATTGTGCGCTTTCAATCGTTTGCCGTTGGAATAGCGGCTTTGCAGGTTGGGGGGACGCTGACTGACGAGGATGCAAGCTGTAAGATGCTCAGGACGACGACAGCTTGCCTCACAAAGGCGGTAGCTAAACTGCAAGTGGGTTGCGCATGGCTTCGTACCTGTACAAGGCTGGCTGGTGACAACAGAGCCCCACCTTGACTTGGCCGGCTGGTCATTAAAGCCGATCATGCCTCAACCAAGCAAGATGATCGATAGCCTCAATATCAAATAAACAAAAGCACCACTCAATAATCATATCTCATGGGCATTGCACCGCGCCTTTACTAAAAATTAAATTTAGGTATCTTTATTTAGTACTAATTACCTCTACCCTGAGCCAGATTATTGCGACTCGAAATCCATTACACGATTGCCGTAACTCCGCCTGCCCAGCTCAATTCAAAAATAGAAAAACAGATTGCGGCGTCCGTGGACGTTTATATCTGCCCCCTGAACGAGTTTTCCACAATCCCCGGCTCAATTGACTATCACAGTGCATTGCCAATAGCCTCTTTGTTAGATGCATCTCTGCTGCCTGCTGAGACTGAAGCATACAACCCCCTCCATCCTATCCGTTAACCCCTCGCGCTCCTATCGGTCAGGGTCATAGCATCCGCCAGATATGACGAGGTTCATGCGGGTAAACTTGACTTGCATGACGGGAGTCTTCTTTGTGGGAAATGCACTGATCTGGTCAGGAGTAATCATGACCTCCTTGCTCTTCTTCTTCGTGCCTGTGGTTGAACCACCAGTCGCAGCCTGCGCGGTGCTGCCTGTTCTTGAGGCTTCTCCATTGACGCCCCCAATAGCAACAGCATCAGCTCCAGAAGCTGCAGCCTCTAGTCCAGCCTGCTGAGCGACTTTTTGAGGATCTGCCGGTGATTCGACATCCCACAATCGAACAGTACCGTCCTGGCCACCTGATGCGAGGACATTAGACTCGACGCTGAAGCTCAGTGACCAGATGCCACCTTTTCCGTGACCACGCGACCGCTTGATGCGAGTTCCCTTTGCAAGGTCCCAGAAAAATATGTTACCAGCGGCATCTGCACTTGCCAGAATCTTGCCATTGGGAGCACACTTGAGGGCGCTGACATAATCTGTATGACCGGTAAATACCCTGACACAAGCCCCGGTAATAACAGACCACATGCGTATGGACTTGTCAGTCTCATCTGATGCCGAGAAGACGTAGATGCCGTTGGGGTGCCATGCAATTGCCGACAGAGAAGTATCGTGACCAACCAGCAGACGCTGAGGAGAAGCGTGGTCCTGCATCCAAACTCTGAGGGCCTTGTCGTATCCCGCACTGAGAAAATAATGTCCATGCGGGCCCCATTGGGTCCTGTAGACGGGTCCATCGTGAGATTTGTAAACGCACAGGCAAGTCCACGACTCTAGGGACCACAGCCGTATTTGACTATCAGCAGAACAAGACAGCAACAGTTTAGGCCGACCATCTATGGCTGGATTCTGCCGACCTTCGTCGCCAAATAGTTTTTGAGGAGGACCCGATACTGAATCAGAAAAGGATATGTCGTATATGGGACCTGAATGACCGATCAACTTGCGGCTATTAAACTTTGCACCCTTCTCATGAGCGTTCAAACTAGGGAGCGCCTTGCCATCGAGTGACCAGACACGAATGTACGATTCGCTAGTACCCACGGCTGCTAGTTGGCCGTCCTCGGAAAACTCCATACAAGAGACACTGTTGGTTGTTAGACTTCAAATCTTCTGACAATGAACAATCCAGGCTGTCAAATTACCTTCCGACAGAATTATGAAACGTAAACATGCAGGCGCTAACAGGAACACCTACTCCCCCTGTTCGGCCATCGATTTTAAAGCGATCTCGGTTCTCTCGTAGTTTCTGCATCTCAAGCATGATATCACGGGGTCTAGATGGTGGAAGCGGTAGGTCGGCTCTGTTCGGTGCATCGGCACTCTCCTCTCGCTTTATCTTGTGATCGAATTCCTCTAGCAAGCTGGGCTCGCCAACTGGAGGATTTTGTCGCTCTTCATCTTCAATTTCAGCCCGGACGTCATCACGAAGATCCGGATCCATTGGCAAGGGACCGAGGCTAAGAGGTGCCGCGGGATCGAGTACATCTTTGTTTGATAATCCAATGTTGACACCTGGGACACCTTCCCTAGCATCGATTTCCTCAATATCCAGGTTTTTGGATCGTCGGAATACAGCTTCAAAGCTAAATGGGGTAATTGGTCCTCGGGCTGTCGAGTCAATCTGGCAATATGACACAAGAAGCTGTCGAATCACCAATCCGCCTTGGTCAGACTCCCGCTCCAGAAAGTTGAAAAGATCCCCAGTTGCGTGTTGATTCAATGGTATCCGATACTTATTCTCCTTGTAGAGTTTGGTGACTGAATTTTCAGTAATGTGCTGAGGAAGAGTAATTGTTGCAAAGGTTTTCAGATCATCGCCGTGTGTTGACTGAAAGTTTTGTCCAATGTCCTTCAGGAAAAGCTTCCCTTCGTCTGTGTATCCATTTGAAACCAGCTCGATAAAAGAATAGACAAACGCTGGCCAAAGCAGCTTCGAGAGCTCAAACTAGTCCAGTCATTTAGTATATGCACATGCAGGAGCTGTGGAACAACAAACCTTGTAAATGTCGAGATTATTCTCAACCCAATCTTTGAGCAACTTGAATGCCCTGGCAAACTTCTTGGGTCCCAAGTTGACCAGTTGCTGAATTGGCTTGCCATCATTTCCAAGGTGCTTTGATTCCTGCCTGAAGACTTCTTCAGTTCTGTTGAATCCCCTCTTGAGCAGGTAATCAGTGACCTAGAGAACTAGTTGTTAGCAAGTGGGCTTCAGGTCACGCAAAGACGCTCAACGTGCAGCATATAGTTGGCTGGCCGCCGAATCATTATCCCTGGTAATATGATTTACCCTAGGTTGCGGACGAGGAAGAGGCTTCAAATTGCTGGGTGGGATATGTCTGCCTTTCATGGTATTGGTGGAGGTCATAGCTGCCTTCTAATACGCGATGTTGTAGAATAATGCCCTGGCTATGAGTCGACTGAAAAGGAATCAAGCATTTGAGATTATGCTTGCGGTCCATTTCCCTGTAGGCTCCAGCAGCTGTTCAACACGTTGATGACAACTCCTGCGTGTGCACAGCTGTTCCTGCCCAAGGCGGTGGCTGGACATGATATGCCTCCGGCGTGCTTTGAGCAAGTGGTGATAGAACTCCAATGACAAAAAGAAAAAGAAAAAGAAAAGAACTCACTATCTGGTTCAAATTCTGATTAGACATGGCGCCGCCTGTTGATCCGGCTGCAGCCCCCGTGGCAGCAGGTGCTCCAGCTGGTGATGTTGCTGGTTGACCGGCATATGTGGCCACCGGTCCAGTTCCCTGCACTGGCGTCTGCCCTGACATGGTGGTAAAATGACAAATTATTCGTTTTGTCACAAATAGCAAATAATGGCAAGTATACGAAATACCGAACTGAAAGATTTGCGGTTTAGATCGATACGCAAGTCATGTCAACCTTGGGATAAAGGCGACGACCACGATGAGAATTTGGTGGGCTTGACTTAAAGTTGGACAAGCCCCAGGCGCGCCGCAGTAGACATGCGATGGTCTCTGGGTGACGCAAGTTCCGAAGATGAATAATATCCAGACAATTCTTCTCGTATAATGAATCGAATGAGCTGCTTGACAAATGGCACAGTTGCTGGAGATGGAAGCGGATTTTATCGTAGTCCTGGGTGATGGATGAGCGTAGAGTGATGCTGCTTGATCTTGCGTTGACCAGAGAAATCGCGTGTGGCTGGGCAGTGAGAAGATAGCCGATATTTAAGCGGCGCAAACCATTAGCCAAGTAAATGACACAACAGCAATTTTACATTAGTTATGTCAGGTCTGGTTTTTTTAAGTTTGGATTTACTAGATCTATGAAATATATATTTATAGTGTCTTTTTTTTTTCGAGGATTGCCCGATGGTACCGTCTGAGTCTCTCTGTGGTTCATGAAGTTTTGGTGTCCGAATTGTCTTTAGTACCGTGCCAGAGTCAAGAGTGCACAGTGCCAGTGCGGCAAATACGTAGCTTCCAGCGAAGACGACAGCCATGAGGGACTGAACGGATTACTGCTTCTCATACATCACCAGACTCTTTGTCGCTCAACCTTCAAAGTCGTTCAATTCCAGTTTCATTTTTCCTATTCCAATTTATTTTTTCAAAAAGAAGATTTATATTCGCCACTTGGTTACCAGTAATTGACACCAAGATAAAGCTAGTTTGCCATAAACTTAGTGAGATCTCAAGGCATTTGGCTGGACAGTTTGGCCAAGAATGGCGTCTCCGGACGATATCACGATGACGGATGAAGACTCGAAGATTCACGAGTCCTTCACCGTCGAGGAGAATATTCACCAACTCAACGCCATCGACAAGTCTATGGTCCAGCTCATGAGCCATGCTGCTACAGCCCTCAACGCACTCACCACGCCAACATCCTCATCCGAGACCGATCCATCATCAGACACGCCGAAGCCTTCTACTGTTGATGCATCTGCTCAAAAAGAGGCATTCCGCTCCGCTACAGACACATTTCTCCGTACGTTACATGGCATCGATGTTCGCATGAAGCGTCAGATCCTCGCCTTGGAGGAGGCTGGAATCGTAAAGCTCTCCAGCACCGCAACTCGTCAAGAGCCCCAGGGTAGTGGGTTGAAACCATCTCTCAAGCCAAACGGGCTTGGTACCGTCGGAAACCTCGATGTTGGATGGCTAAATAGTCGAGGAACCAAGGTTGAGCGCGACATGGAACTGGAACTGTGGGGTAGAGCAAAGGAGCTCCTGGAGAAGGAGATGGAGAAAGTGAAGAAGCAATAAATAATCGACAGGATAATCAGTACGATGGTAATGTAATCTAATGGATTCGGAAATAAAGCGGCACAAAACAGTCAAGATTGAGTATGTTTATCCATTTCACAAAGTTTTGACATATTCATTGTGATGCTGACAATAATGCTAGCAAATTAATTGACATTCCAACATCTGTCTAGATCAAAGGCACTATATCTGGCCAAAAATGACGTCGCGCGGTAGCCACAAGATTTAAATTGTAGAAGACGTCTGGTTACACAGCCTATTATATGCGTGTGTGATATTCAAAAACTCACTCACAGGTCGCACAGCGATGACATCGGATTGGACACTAACAGCCAACTTGTAAGTGCGGGATTACATATGGTGAGCATAAGCATGAAGGTACTTACAGCTCGTCAAAATAATGACAATATAGATCGCCATTTTGTGTTGTTTCATTGACGCCTACATGAATGTATTTTAATCAGTCATAGTCTAGGTGATGCTTGCGATGACGTACTCTGGTAGCCAACAAAGGAGGCACAGTTCGGGTTTGAGTTGCAAGTATACTGGCACTTATTTTCTCCCCATGGAATCATATCGCTTCCGACGAAAAAGTGCTAGGGATGGTAAGTGAGGAACGGCGATTATGATAGTCCAAGAGCTCATACCGTAGCAGAACAAACGGTCTCGTGGGCTTCCATCCAACCCGAGTCCAAAATGAACCCCGTGAGGCTGCTTTCAGATGGCATTTCGACATCACTATACTCGATAGTATAGCCGCCTGTATTTGTAGGCGATCCGTCAACACATCCGGCGTCTCGGATGCTGATAGGATGTGGAAGTTTAGCAGCAGTAGCAACCGCCACATACGAGATCATGGGGAAGAGCTTGAACAGCATGGTGGCAGGAGATATAAGTTTCGTTTAGATTGATAAATTCTGAGTGTCACGGAATGGACAATAAAACTTAAAGATCAAGTATCAAGTCTTTATGTGGCGAACTTGAATGTTTAATAGAGAAAGGAATCGGGCGCCAGAATTTTGTGATGCCTTCCCACCATATTGAATGCCACCTACCTACCTTGGTAGGATTTTCAACACCCTTCCGATTTGGGCCCGGAGGCTCGTATCGGCAAGCGACGAGTAAATTTAAGGAGAATCTTTCTTTGCCGATGGAAAATACATCAATATCGAGGGTGCATAATCACAAAGCACCATCTAGACGAGATGTCGCCGTCAGACTGGATTTTCACCACACATTCCAGTTAGCATTCCAGTTCCTGAAAGCCAACATCCACCGCCACATTCTGTAAACTTAAAGGATTTTCATTCATGTCATAGACGCCTCACAGACTTCAGGAACCAACAGTTGCTATTCGTATTGCTACCAACAAAAGCCGCCGTGAATAGCAGGAAGGCCACAGTGAAGGAAAGTGGAGGGGTAGTGGTGTAAAAGCTGTTGGGTGGGGGTAGTTGGAATGGGCCAAACAGGCCAAAATATGTGAGATGTGCATTCAGCTTAGACAAGTAACAATATTTTTGATGGCTAGTTGATTAATTTTAAAAATGCTTCAAGAGGTGAAGCTTTCGAGCCTACCTACCTATACCTTGGCAAGATAGATATTGGATGCCAGTCCTGTGATGTGCCTCCATGCCATGTACAAGTACGTAGTCGCTAGGTACGTACCTAGACCTACTACCCTAGGTACCTAGGTACCTCTTCCTAGGGTATTGCTAAAAATGGGATGTTTTTGGCCCCATTGCGGGGTTCGTTCCAGCAACTCGTTCAGGAGAACCCAGCAATGGTCATGTACCTGATTAAGGGTGGAATTGCCGTCCCTTTGGTTCGCCCGGTAGAAGCTCGGGCCTGCGTTCCTCCATTGGTTTGTCTGGAGGCGTCGTCGTGGCTTCTCATTTCCGACTAAGCCGTCGAATTTATCGATAACCCTTAAACCGACTTTAAACAAAGGCTTATGCGATCTGGCTGGGGCTACGATTACTGCGAGTCGACGCGCGAGACGAACCGACACTGCTAGGCGATTGCGAGCATCTGATTCGAAGCCATGACGATGGCGTTGGTGCAGCGGGCCGTCACGCCTACGATGGCCTTTCTAGTATCCATCGCAGCCTTCGGTATTACCGTTCGAGCTCATGACCATCATGATGGTGAAGGTCACATTCCCGAAGGACAGACCGTCTCTATCGAGCCTATTGTTAGTTCTCATGACGGAGTAGATCTGGAAGTAGGAAGCGACGATGGCGACTGACACACGGGCAGGACAAAACACTATGGGTTCATATCTTCATCCAGATGATTGCGTACGGCGTCATCTTCCCCATTGGCATGGTCTTTGGTGTAAGCGAAGCCGTTGAATCCCGATGAATAGAGAAGACCGGTCGCTAACATTGCTCGATTCTCAGATGGCAAAGTCACGATGGCACGTTCCCACGCAGGTTGTCGGCACGAGTCTTGCGGTCGTGGGCTTCTTCCTCGGCCACGCACATAAGGGACGAGAGTTCGTCAGCAACAACGTGCATTCCGTTTTCGCAAACATTCTTCAGCTGCTATTGGTGGGCCAGGTCGTTCTTGGTGTGTACTTGAAGCTCCACTGGGAGAAGGGTATCAGCGGCAGGATTCGCAAGCTCATCCGGCCCTTCCACTCCGTTATTGGAAAAGCGATGCCCCTTCTAGCGTGGGTGCAGATGATTTTTGGAGGCATCACGACTCTTGGATTCTGCCAGGGAGAGCATGTCGGCCAATGTGCAGCCCACTTCATCATGGGAGGCGCATTCATCGCCTACGGAATTATCTTGACCATTATCCTTGTTGCCGGCCAGGTTTTCATTCGTCGCACTGGACGGTCTCAGGAGTTTTACGACAGCGCCGTCATTGCCGTCTGGGGTTGCATCAACACTTTCACAGAGCATCGCTGGGGCACCGCTTGGGTCAAGAATGACTGGCAGCACACTACCATGGGGGTCATCTGGTGGTGTGCTGGTCTTGCTGGTATCTGGCTGAGCCGTGACCGTGACGGAAACCCAAAACGAAATTTTATTCCTGGTTTTGTCATTTTGATGACGGGCTGGGGAATGTCTGCTCACCCCCAAGAGTTAATGGTCAGCGCCATGACGCACACCATGTTTGGATATACATTGATGGCTGCCGGTGTTACCCGAATCATTGAAATCGCCTTCATCCTGAAAGATGCCCAATCCCTTTCGGATGACGGTCGTACATGGAACAGCTTCCAGTTTATTCCTGTTTTCGTAAGTTGTGACTTTTACGTCTGCTGCAGATATTGATTGCTGATTTTCTCTCTCTCTCTCTCTCTCTCTCTCTAGCTTTTGTATGCCGCTGGTTTCATGTTCATGGGCGCCACCGAGGAGCAGATGGTTCTCATCGACAGCGCTAGCATGGATGTCATATCTTATATCCTGATTCTCTACTCGCTCGCCTTCTTGGTATTTTTGTTTGCCAACATGCTCATACACCTCAACGACCGCCTGTCAAATCCGCCACTGAACACCAAGGGGTTCACAAACGGACACACCCTATTGAACGGACATGCTGCTGAGGCAGGTCAGATTAGAGCCGCCGAGGAATTTGAACTGGACGGCCTGACAAGCGATGACGAAGGTGAAGAGACTGGGATGTTGCACACCGAGGCAGGCAATGCTCCGCGGAGGGCTACCGTAGCTGATGCTTAATTAATAAATGAGACTTATGGGGTATAGATAAAGAAAAGATGGATTGACATATCGGTTGTGTGGAGTTTGCACTACAAAGGCGTTGTTTTGGAATATTGGACCTGCATAATCTGTACAGTATATATATGGGAGAGGTTTGGACTCTTACTAATAGCAATAAGCCTGACACTCATTAATCTCGCCTGAAAAAAAACCCTCGCAGCTGATACATTCCTAGAAATATAGGAAGCCAAATTCTGTTCAACTGTGTGTTATGATGGGACAGTACTCATTATTGGGAATGTTGGGTTATGAGAAAGACGCAAATACTCTCCTACGAAATTAGCCAATTGCGAGATTCATGGTAGTCTAAAATAAGAAACAAAAATAAAGAGCATCTCGCTCTACTCTTTGATGGCATTTCAAGGGATAGGAAGCCAATGCCAAGTCATCGATCTGAAGACGCTAATGCATCCAGGGTCAGGGTTCAACCAAACATAGCGATGACTTTTCTTGGTGGGGCAAATCTCTTCTTGATCGCAAACTTCACTTCGCAGCACTCCTGAAAAAAAAAAGATAGACGGTCACAAAATTACGAAACCCTCCAAATCGTATGCCAAGTACTTTTTCGTACCTTGCTATCCCAATTACCGAGTTCTTCGTATCCAAGTCACACACACACACACACACACACACACAACATGCCTTCAGTATCAAATCCCAACGGCCCATCAAAAAACCGACTGGCCGCCCGCGCCGCCAAAGCCAGGAAGCAACGACAAAAGCGCTCCGACCCAGTCAACAAGAACAAGATTACCAAGGCAGACAAGACGAGGGGTGCGCGGCCGGGACTGCTGCCGAATAGTGGACCGAGAGCGCAGCTGAGCAAGAAGAAGGCGAGGAAGTTGGAGAAGAAGCTCGGGTATGCGCTGAAGCGGAAGATGGAGGCTGATGGGGAGGCAGAGATGAAAGGTACGTTTTTGGGGATTGTCCGTTTGAAGAGAGTTTGGTTATATTCTTGAGAGTCTATAATTGCTAACGTGTGGATAGATGTTCCTGAAGTTGATGGCGAGGAAGTGAATGACGAGGAAGAAGGAGACGTGGAGATCGAGTAGACTTGAGACACAGTTATTCATTTCCGTGGGAGTTTTGGGGGTTTCTTGGCTTTTTGACTTTAGATAACGCTGGTAGAATCATGTTGTAAGGTAAGATTGCTCGGTTTATAGAACTTATGGACTAATCATTGTTCACAGAAAGGGAGAATAAATACCTACTATAGTCGAGTCGCACATCATAACAGACCTAAGGACAAGGCACAAGTTGAATATAACTTTATAAGCTTGACTATAAATGAAAACGTTGTTAATTGACAGAGTCACCTGGCTGCTCCGACTTAAAAGCATCCTAACATTCTCCAAGTTCCTAGAATCCCCAAGATCGCGCACATTCTCAGCCATCAACGCAGCAATGCCAAGATCGCTAACTCATTCCCCCGACCTCAGATGACTACGGACCCTCTCCAAAGCCTGCCTCTGTTCGGCCGTCAGCTCTTCTTCCGGATCCTGGCGCCTCGCCTGACGCATAGCCACCATCATCCCCTGCGGCCTGTACGGGCTATCAGGTCGTGGTGTAGCATGTTCGGAAAATTCGTGCTGGCGGTCGCGGTGATGCGCCTCCCTTGGCCGAATAGGCAAGCAAGCTAGGGGGGTTGAAGCTGGCTCGCTCTGTTGTCTCTGTTGTGAATTCCTCATGGAGGATGGTTCGCCCCTTGGTGGTGTTACTTTGACCTCGAAGCTGCAGTCTTCGCCGCATAGTTGCAATGAGTACTCAATGGCTCCGTCAGAGGGCTGCCTGTCCCTGCCACCGTTGTCTCTACGGCTCCTGTGTATGTGGCTTCTATCTCTATGGTCCCTGTCTCTGCGCTCCCTGCCCTGGCGGCTCCTGTCTCTATGGCCTCGGTCCCCGTCCCTGCGCTCCCTGCTTCGGTGGTCCCTATCTCTCTGGCCCCTGGATGCGCCAGATGAGTTGTATTCCGGGCGTTCAGACTGATAGGGTGACTCGGAGGAGGAGCTCGGGCGGCCTCGATCAAGATTGGCGGCACGACGAGAATCCGAGTCATATTGGCGAGAGGTGTTCCTCTGTCCATGTCGTTGGTTTCTATCAGCCATAGTTAGGCAGATCTATATTGCTCTGGTGGAAATGAAGATGGAGAAATATATGTTTTATAAAATCTCAAAGAAACTAAAGGCGGCTGCTCTTCTGCAAATGAATGAGAACCTGGACTATCATATAGGAGCGGTTGAGGGTGGCCCTTTTATAGTTGAGGATTTTCAACTGCGTTACGATAACATTGTCCAGGTGTGAGTTGATGAGGATTAGCTCATGCAAACTAAAATTGATCAGTGGCTTAGGAGAAGGCATTGATAAAGTGTTTCGTTTGGAAACGTCCTTCTGACCAGAGATGTTCACTGTGACGTGTGAATGGCACAGGACCTCGGGCAACACGGTATCTCGGCAGCATTGTTGACAGTACAACTATAACTGGGGTCAACATAGCAAGAGGGCCATGTGGAGCCAATCTTCCAGGGTCGATTCAGGGCTGGTGTATCAGGCACCGCGAAGATGAAGGACATATCGTCTCCATCGTCAGAATTCTTGTCATAGCAACAACAGCAGAGTCATGGTGTTGGCGTGACTTGGTGTTTTTGATAAATAGGTATAACTTCTGATCACAGATACATAGCGAATCAGGCTCAAACAATAGCAATTAATATCATCTCACTGGGAAACTTTAAATATCGAAGAGTGATGCATTGTAAACAGAAGCACATGTGTGGTGGGAATGGTCATTGATAGTTGTCAAGCAAGCAGAACAATAATTTCGATGTGGGCCTACTAACCGCGAATAGTGAGTTGCTATTCTGACAGGATAGTCTTTTACTCAAAAGAGACAAGGCGAGAATTATTCATTGTCGTCGGCTTTCAATAGGTGGCCAGCTGCCACTGAAGAAAACGGCAAGAATTTCGTGAAAGCTCTCAACACACTGATTGAGGTTAACTGTTTTCACAACTCGCAGTGGTTTCCTTTCCTAAATCATCTCGCGTAGGCGTCTTTGGGTTTCATTTGTTACTCTGTTTTCAACGCTGCTGCACCCGCAGTTATCTGCACTTCAACAACCTGCACCAACTTCGCGTCACGACGTCGCGAACTAATTGCTGAGCCACAAAGCATCTTCATCTTTTCCAACCAACGGTATGAGCTCTACGAAGAGAACAGTGATTGAGATATCTTCCGACGAGGATGAGGATAATCCGTTCGTCACGCGCCGCAAGATTCGCAGGCTGCACAGAGAGGCTCAGCGTCGGTACCCCGTATATCAACTCCTTTCACATCGTTACTGACTGGATATGCGAAACAGAGGAGGTGAACCCGGAAATTGACCAGGATTCCTTTACGGAATTCCTGGAAAATGCTTTGCCGACGAATTTGATTCCGCCCGACGTTACAGAGTACCTCGAAAGGGAGTCGAATATACGGCTGGACATTGCTCGAGATTTAGGTATTACTTTGGATGAGATTTATATTGATGACGACTGCCTGCCAACATGGTCTGGAATGCAATGGGACTCTGAGGTTCAGTCTCTGCATAATGTTATTCAGAGCCGTCTTCTTAATCTAGCAGTCTCTGAGGTTTTGGACCCAACTTTCCGCAGAGACTTTATACGCAAGGCAAATGACAAGCTAGAAGAAGCTCGCAGGCTAGGAATCAACCTAAGAGATATCACGATTGGGAATGGATTGCTGGCTACCTGGGAACTAACACAAGAGGATGACGAGATGGAGAGTGATATGGGCATCAACGTAGAAGAGTCTCTCGACAGCGACTTCACGGATGAAGAATTTAATACCCCTATCCAATTGCCCTTCAATCCAGATGCACAGACAGACAACTGCTTCTTGACACCCGATACTTCGTCTCATGAAAGCCGTTCTCCAGTGGATTCCACGACAAGCTCACCATACAGGAGCGGCGACTTGGTAAGCTCCGAATCCGAATCCGACATCCAAACCCGCGGCGAAAACGAAGAATACGACGGAGTTTTTACTCTCCATAATGCTTTGAACCCACAGCCTTTTTATTCTATCGAAGATGATCTTCATGTGCTGAACGACGTCGAAATTGTGGGCGGTGCTGATGGTTACTCCGACGTTGACCTGGAGTTTTACCTAGCCGAGGATGAAGAGAATATCGAAGAGCTGGCAGAGATTGAGTTTGCCATTGATGGCGACGGCTTTCAGTATTACTTTGGCGACAGTGATGAAGATGTTGTGGAAGTTGAGATTCCTGGCATGGCACTTCAGTGTTCGCTGGATATATCCAAGGCCGATGAGGACGAGAAGGAGGATGAAGAAAAGGATCATCAATATTTACCGCTATTCCAGGAAAACGAGCTTGAGACCATGTCTGGCGAGGATGAAGACGCTGAAATGGATGATGCCAAAACAGGCGGCGGCGATGCTGACATGGCTGGGAAAGCCATGCAGATAGTAGCAGACGAGTCGGACGTCAGTGAAGAGGACGGAGATGCCGGCATCCAAGTGACTGAAGAGGGTTTCAAATGGTGAAATGCGTGGAGTTTCTGATTTTCCTTTGCACTTGGGCTGTTCTACTTGCGAGTTTTTTCATTGCCGGACGTTTCGAATCATAGGCATTCCATTCACATGCTGGGACTTGTGTCTGCGGACAAAAATGGAGAAGCCTGCACCTCTTTTTTATACGGCGTGAGCTTTCAAGCTTGTTTTCTATTCTGCCAGCTTCTCGTTTATTAGGGGTATTATGGGTTGATTTCTGGTTGCGAATCTGATTATTTGGGGAATTGCGGATTTGGGATACTGGCATTATGAGCATTGATGTGCAAGACGGAGCAATGGGGATATGATACTGGAGCTTAGTTTATGACTACCTAGACTCAGCTACAGGATCTGTAATAATGGAGTGGATTTGATTCAGCGCTTTGGTGTTCTTTCCTTATCTGACTATTGGGTCCCTGTGGTAGGAGAGCGTAGTGGCAATGATGTCCTGTTGTAGTGGTGACCGAATCAAGCTAGGAGAAGCGATTCATGCAGCTCAGTCTATCTAAGAGATACATTCTTTTCTATACTTCGTAGATTAACAACCTAGAAGCAGCTTTTAAACTCCAAGATACCTGGCGGTTGCTTGATGGGCATCCAGGACCTGAACTCTGGCGGAGATGCCTCAGGAGCTGGGCAAGCATGGCCTTGGTAACCTCGTTGCTTCCCACGACTCTTTCAAGCTAGCCGGCAACAATCAATTTATTAAAGTTTTTATATGATTAAAAAAAGGCTTCCATTTACACAGGAGGCGGGTGTGGTGGTAGATGAGATATCAGATCATGGGCTGTAGTTGAATGGGGGATGGTGTTGATAACTGCCCAGTGGCCAGCCACTTACATTTCTAGTAACCAAACCTCGTGTCCTTCCTCTCTATTATTAAACTTTCCTATTCTACAAATCCAAAGCATGTGTATTAAGCCCCATACTTAGCCCCGATGTACAGCTTGCACATTATGTTTGATGCAAATGATAGATGCTTCCTCGATTACAGATCAGTTGTCTTCATCGGCTGTCAGCAGCCCAAGAAACGATTCTCTAAGACGCACTTTTTCCGTATCTATTTTATAGGTTACTCATAACTCTTTAGAGAACTAACCGAATTAAAGGCCAAGTGCTAATGATTATAATGGTGTACTTATGCAAGTCCAGATCTGGACAGTGTATCGTTGAGCTGCACTAAGTCAAAGCGCATCACAGCCTAAACGACAAATACGAGGGGCAAACATGCAGGAAACAGTTTCTGAACTATACTTCCACAACGCTGCTCCAATTCACACTCACCTCACCGCACAAGCTTCGCACCCATTCAGCGGATAGTAAGGCAACATGGGCCGCAGACCAACAGCGCGTGCCCTTGCTGCCTATTCTGACGAACAACTAGACCAATACAGGCGTGAGAATAGTAGCGATAGCGGATTGTTCGTACATCATATATAAAGAAACGTATCTTAGTGGCTGTTTGCTAATAAAGCTGTGCAGGTTTATCTGGGTTGAGGACCCTGAAAATGTGACGGAGGAGATTAAGCAGCGATTCCAGTAAGATAGGCATTTGGAACGAGCAATCCCTCTCATTCCTCATCTATGTATATTCTGAGTGTTTGGTGCTGGGAATTAATAGGCATCTCTTCCGCCTTTCCATCGAAAAAGCGACGGTAAAAACCACTTCGGCAGAGACCACAAGCACCAATACGAAGAAATCGCCAGAGCCACTGCGAATCATATTGTGTGACAAACCATATGCTGATATTGATCCTCCTTGGGAAAGCCACCTCCTTGATACCATTTCCCCATCAACGTACAACCCCCAACAAAACAGCCCCATCTTCACCAAGCTCAGCGCGGAGCTGCGTCTCCAAGTCTTCAGTTACGTCCTAGCAGAGTACGAGGACTGGTCGGACGCGTACAAGCCAGAAGATGGGCAAGATGCCTGCCGCTTCTGCGACTACTACCGCCCCGGGTGGGAGGCGCCCTGGGTTCTCGATGCGGCATTGCTCTACACGTGCCGTCGGGTGTATTACGAAGCGGGCCATCTGCCCATGAGGCTGGCGACGCACCGCTTCTGCTTTGACCAAGCTATGCCGCGGGAACGAGGACGGGGCAACACGCAGCCTTATGGCAGGATAGGCCGCATGCACGTTCGAGACCTAACGAGGCATAACTTGGATACTGTGATGTGACGAGCATGCATATCCAAGCTACTAGTAGCTGGCTACAGGGAAGTAGGAAGCTCTACTTCCCCGAGTGGGAGAGATATCGTGGCCCAGATCCCTTTCCGAACCTAGAGACACTTACCACCACGATTGGATGGGCGCACTGGTTCCCATCTGATCCGGGGGAGTTTGACTTTGCCGAGTTCGAGTGTGATGACTGGCCCGAAGTGAAGAATTATGTAAGATTGCAGCTTGAAGTGGCGGCTTGCAACGAAGAGGATATCAACAGCATTGATACACTGGTAGAGGAGCTAAGACGAGGCAAGTTGAAGTTTAAGACCATCAATGGAACGCCGCTTGTTCCAGATCTGCGCAAAAGCACACCCATCAAAGGGAGGTGGAGCCTCGAGTTTCCAGAGGGCGTCAAGAAATTCGACTACACGGAGTACCGAATCGGTAATCATCCTAATCCAGTGACATTGGAGTGGACTGCTATTGATTACGTCCCTGGAAGGAGTCCCGTGTTGAGGAGAGACATGGATCTTCGATGATTGGTTTGGCTGTCATTGGAGGGGGTGATTGTCTGATGTTGGAATATGGACTGCTTGATTTGGCATTTAGGATATACCATGTGGATTATATACTTGTAGCCAAGCCTGTTTTATTAGTTTATGCTAATGTGATGAAAGAAGTTCATGTATCGTTTTAATAGCAATAGACAATAACACTATGAATGCGAGATGAAATCCGCCTTGGAATAACAGCAAACTACAGACATAATAGCAATCTAGGAATAACAAACCCCAAAGGAAAAGCCAGCAATCCACGAGAATATGTAGTAGCATTTTAAATCCCAAACAATAATAGTTCGCCAGACCACCAAGCGGTCATTGCTCACGCCACAACAACACCTCCCCTGCATTGCTTGTTTCATTCGATTTAAGCTTCTTTGTACGACTGAGGTACATAACATGACTTTATGTAATAACATAGGCACAAATCAAGAACTGCCTCTTCTAGCTATGATTCATTAACAAATACATAAGAACCATCTTCTACATACCACATACCCAATCACACAATCAACAACTACGCTCCATTCTAATCCTCCATCAGAACAGTATACTTCCCTTCTCCGCCGCCTTTTAGTCCAATTGTTATGACGTGGCCCTTCTCTCTTGCCACACCCTTCTCTATTATATAACGATTTTTATACACTATATCCTTCTAATGCAGCAGCCTGTTTTATCGCCACGTAAAAAGAGCATTGACCAACACACCAACGTCCCTTCCAGAACATATTCGCCTCCCTGCATGCAAGTCCGTGATACAGTCAAACATAACAAGCAGCAAAGCATCAGCATCCCCATCAGCCACAACCACAGCCATTACCAACAATACCTAGCACCATCGCCATCTCTTCTATACCACATTCCAAACCAAACAAACTTTCTTCTTATCAAACTCTCCCAAACCCCATCATCACGCCCCAACTCTATCTCTCTCTCGGATCCGCCCTACAAGAAGCTCATGCCATCACCTGGTTCGTGAGATCCATGCCATGATGACGATGACTTATTCTGCCTTGATATTGTCTCCCCGCTCAGACGTACAATCTATTCCTTCAAGGTAACCAACATGACCATATCCAACAATACTACAATATTAATATATTCTCTATTTAATATAGTCCATCACCCATTACAACAACTCCAATATAATAAAACTCCCATTACAACTATATCCCTCACTCACCAACTCACCCCCCTAACTTCACTTCACTTCACTTCACTTCACTTCACTTCACTTCACTTCACTTCACTTCACTTCACTTCACTTCACTTCAC